>MU260334.1:137500-175000 GCA_020310875.1 Ceratopteris richardii
GCTATCTATCAAAAGTATCAAAAGGAGTAAATTTCAAAGAAAAGGTACATTCATTACTCATAAGGTTGAAGATTTGATAGTACAGGTGAAGAAAGAATGGGAGATAGTCTTCAAATTGAGAAATTGGATAGAGAAAACTATCCAGTTTGGTCCATGAGAATGGAAGTGTTGAGATATCAAGCTCAACATGTGATGATCCAGGATGACACATATCAGTTCTTTATTTCTCTGACATGTATAGTGGTCACATCGGTATATGTCAGGGATACTTGATTGAGATGTACTAGATTTATCTACCGAAAGTGGATGGCACATTTGTTTCTCGCGAGCTTACTCATTTGCGAACATTAGATTTTTCCTTATGTACTGATCTTTATATATTGCACTTGTTGTATTCTTTTTTTAGGTCATTCTTGTACATTCGTTTTATGTAATAGAAGAAGAAGAAGAAGAGTATTCTTCCTTGCCTCAATATGTGTGTGTGCTCCTCTTTGAGTGTGAGAGTGTGTGTGAGTTCTCTTCCTTATCTCCTTCCTCGTGACATGGTATCACAACAAGGGTGGTTTTAGAGAGCTCATGGAGAAGGCCGATGGTGAAGAGTACACAAGAAGGCGTGGAGAAAGCGCGATTCACAAACGACCTCAGATTGCAATGAAAATTAGCATTAAGGTGGGTCCCACATGAAAACCAAGTTAGTTTCCAAAAATGTAACTTGTATCGTGTTTGGCAACACTCATATATTCTAGATCCAGAATTTCAAGCGTTTATGTGTACTGTTGATACATGAAAACTATGTTTTTCTCGGATCCAACTATCACATCATATTGCGATAGTGTTTAAGTAGGAATGTTGCTTGTAGTGTTTTGCAGTGTTTTGAATAGCTATAGAAATGGCAAATGCAGATGGAATGAGTCAGCTTATGAGTGAAAAGCTGGACAATAACAACTTCCATGCTTGGAGATTTAGGACAAAAAATTTCTTGATGGTAAAAGGCTACTGGGAGTACGTCGAAGGAGAGATAAAAAATGCTCTGCAGTTGCCAGAGAGGAATCGAACTGCAGACCAGTTAAGAGTGTATGAAGAATGGAAACAAGGAGCACAAAAGGTAGTGTATTGGTTATCTGATAGCATACAAGATAGCATGATTGGGCACATACAGGATGCCAAGACTCTGAAAGAAGCTTGGAATAGTTTTTTCACACAATATGAGACGAATACAAAGGCATAGAAATTGCAACTCAAGAATGAGCTACATATGTTGGAGAAAAAGGGCACGTTGGTAAGTGACTACACTCTGAAAATCAAAAGCATATGTGAGTCACTTGCATCTATTGGCATGAATGTAGATAATGATGATAAGGTGGAAGTATGCCTTCGTGGTTTAGGAGCTACATATAAGCAATTCAGAACTTATATACAGACCAGGGAAAATATTCCAAATTTTACTGATCTGGTATCTATGCTGATCATTGAAGAAAAGAATCTTGGTGAGGATTCAAACTCCAAAGGGAAACCCAGTTCTGAGCAAGTATTCTACTCTAGAAGAGGAAGAGGCAGAGGTAGAGGCTTTGAAAGCAGAAGAGGATACAATAACCAAGACCAAGGTCAACAACAAATCCATGCAAGAGAAGACGACAATTTTGAGGCAGGGAGAGCCAAAGAGGTCACAGAAATTTCCAAAGAAATGATTCAAGTAATGACAGTAAAGGATGTTGGAATTGTGGTAAACCTAGACACTTTGAACATGATTTCAGGTTGAAGAATCAAAATAACAGAAGGCAACAAAACAACTATGCATCCACAAGTGCAGATGATTCTGAGAAGTTGTTCATGCTTCAACATCATATGATGAATACGATATCTGCTGGTGTTTCAAAATTGAATAGTAATGTCTGGTATGTTGATTCAGGTGCTTCAAATCACATGACCAATCATGCAAATGGTTTAGTAGTTTGCAGAAATTGCTAGTTCCTGGATATGTTGAAACAAGTGATGACACATCACACCCTATCGAGCATACAGGAAACATAGCATTGTCTATGGAGGACGGGAAGGTAAAACACCTTGCTAATGTGCTGCATGTTCCAAATATAACAAAGAATCTAGTTTCTATTGAACAAATGGTTGAACAAGGATTAGAAGTTAGGTTCAATGCTAATGGGTTATATGTAGAAGAGTACAAACAGGGTGGATGATTGATTGACAAAGGAAACAAAGTGGGTAGGATATTCACCTTAAATGTGAAAATTCCTTAAATGAATGTAGCCATGTTTGCAAAAAGGTGTAGGATTATTGATAATATAGAGATTTGGCATAAACAGATTGGACATGCAAACTTGCAGAGGCCAAAATTGATGGAGTCAAAGGAGATTGTCCATGGACTACCAAATTTCAAGGTTGCAGAGATGCAAAAGCGATATGAAGCATGTCAATTTGGTAAACAGTCAAGATTATCATTTCCGTGTGACAAGCATGTTAGTGAGAATGTGCTAGAAATAGTACATATAGATGTTTGGGGTCCTGCAAAGACCACATCTATGGGTGGTTGCATGTTACTTTCATTGATGACCATACATAGAAAGTATGGGTATATTTCATGAAAGAGAAGAGTGAGGTGTTCACTCACTTCCAGGATTTTAAGGCCATGGTGGAAAAACAGACACGGAAGCATATTTAGACATTAAGGTTTGATGGAGGAGGTGGATACATGTCAAATGAGTTCAGCAACTTTCTTAAAAATCATGGAATTCGATGTCAGTTTTCATGTAGGTACACACCACAACAGAATGGTGTTGTTGAACGCAAAAATAGACATATTGCAAAAATAGCAAGAGCTTTGATTACCAAGGATATGAAGATTAAAAACATCTAGAATATGTTTGCAGGTTGCAAAAGGCTTTGCAGATCATTCACTATATGCAAGGAAGGGTGATGATGACGTCACAATTGTGGCTATTTATGTTGATGACTTGATTGTAGGTGGTGATACTGAAGAAAGCATTAAAGAGGTAAAGCAACTTCTTATGTAGGAATTTGACATGAAAGATCTTGGTGTGCTTCACTATTTCTCGCGCATCGAGTTTATACATACAAAAATAGGTATATGGATGTCGCAAAGACAATATGCCTTGAATATGCTGCAAAAGTATGGTATGACTAATTGCAAGCCAATTTCTATGCCATTAGATCAAAATTTGAAGCATTGGAAAATGTGACTATGTACAGGTGAAGCATTGGAAAATGTGACTATGTACAAGAAAATTGTGGGAAGCTTGATATATCTCACAATTACAAGGCCTGATCTAAGCTACACTATTGGACTTGAAAGTCAATTTATGCAGGTTCCTAGGAAGCCACATTTGGATGCTTTGAGGTGCACTCTACATTATGTGAGTACTACTTTGGATTATGCCTTGTTTTATGAAGATAGTGTAGATTTGCAGGTTCATGGATACACCGATGCAGATTGGGATGGTAGCATTCGAGATAGAAGATCTACTAGTGGTTTTCTATTCTCACTTGGGAGTGCAGCTATTACATGGAGCAGCAAGAAGCAACCCACTGTTGCTTTATCGAGTATAGAGGCTGAGTATAGAGGTGCTGCAATGGCGGCATGTGAGGCATCATGGCTTGAAATGCTACTTGCAAATTTAGGTGTGGAAGTGCAAAAGCCTATCACCATCCATTGTGACAAGCTTAGAAGCATCCAGCTAGCACGGAACCCTGTTTTTCATGCTAGAACAAAGCATATCGAGGTACAATATCACTTCATCACAGAGAAGGTATTGGCAGGTGATATTGATCTTGTTTATGTGAGAACAATTAAGCAGGTTGCTGATATTTTCACTAAAGCACTTGGAGCAGAGAAGCCAAAGAAGTTTCAGAAGATGCTTGGATTAGAGGAGATGACATTGAGCTTGAGGGGGAGTGTTGAGATATCAAGATCAACATGTGATGGTCCAAGATGAAACATATCAGTTTTTCATTTCTCTGACATGTATGGTGGACACGCTTGTATAAGTCAAGGATAATTCATTGAGTTGTACTAGATTTATCTACTGAGAGTGATGGCACATTTGTTTCTTCTTAGCTCACTCATTTGCGGACATTAGATTTTTCCTTATGTACTAATCTTTATATATTGCACTTGTTGTATTCTTGTTTTAGGTCATTCTTGTACATTCCTTTTATGTAATATAAGAAGAAGAAGAAGAAGAAGAGTATTCTTCCTTGTAGATTAGTCTTTTCTCATGCATATTGGCAGAACCATTTCCATCATGTGTGCACAAGTCCTCATACACTTGTTTATGTCAGTTCATCAGATTGATAATTAAGTGTGTCAATCCACCACTATATGCACTTGTGTGGCAAATGAGATTTAGTCTCTTTGGCACAAGTCCCTAAGACTTCATGACTTAGGTACACACGTTTTTGGCATCGTTGTCGGGGACACACCCAACCAAGGTGCCTTCGTGATGGTTATAGTTCTAGAGTGAAGAAATCGTACTTGTAGGAGTGAATTCGTTCTGTGGCAAGTAGTCCAATACTTCAGCACTTGTTACTTCATGTCCCAGAGGTGTGTGTAATGAGTTTTTAGGTTTAGGGTTAGGAGAGAGGGAGAGAAGAAAGAGTTAGGGTTAGGTCAAAAAGAGAATTGGAGTAGAAGTAAGTGGAAAGGTACCAAGAAAATCCCAAAAAAATATCAAGTTAGTGTAGGATAGGCCTCAGTCATCAGAAACTATAAAAACCAAAAAAAGTAGTTCATTTGATACTTTCTCAGAGAGTGGTATCGTCTGCAGACAGCGACCTATATCGCCAGTGTGGTATCGTGCAAACCAAGCCCACAAATATACCTAGTGAGCTCAAGGCCTAAGCAAGAAAACCCCATGGTAAGCTACATCAAGATATTAATCTCAAAAACATTATAAAAATGCACCCGCCTGTGATTAAAGGCGTAGTCGGTATCGCGGGGTGGGACAGAGTGATTTGAGAAGTTTTTTGAGTGAGACAGAGGGTTAGAGTGAAGAGGAGTGAGAGAGAAACCAGGGGGTGAAAAAAATTTTACATTTGGAGCTATTTTGGCTATAGTATTGCGATCGGTTGAGTTTTGGTATCGCGATACCAAAACTCCCTTGTATCGCGATACTCGCCGAAGTATCGTATCGTAGCTTACCACTTGAGGTATCGCGATACCATTTTTGGTATCGTATCATCAAGTTGGTATAGCGATCACGATCTGCCAGTGGTATCGTATCGTGATCCACTTGGTATCGTATCGCCCCAGTCATGGTATCGTATCGTCGACCGAGCGGTATCGTATTGCGTACAAATCCAGTATCATATCGTTACCCCTCGTGGTATCATATCGTGTGTTTCAGGAGTATCGTATCGCGCAGGACTCGAGTATTGTATCGTGCATTGTTGCGGTATCGCATCGCTAACTGCACTGGTATCATATCGTTAGGATTTCATGTATCGTAGCGTGCTCTACAATAGTATCGTATTGTGCATTCGGGTGATATCGTATCGCCTGAAGCACATAGTATTGTATCGCATAGAGTAGTGGTATCGTATCGAGTGAAAAGCAATATCGTATCGTTCAGTCCTCTGATATCGTATCGTTGACTACCAAAGTATCGTATCATGACCGGTAGTGGTATCGTATCGCCCACAAGCTGGTATCGCCTAGTGCAGTATCGCCAAAGTGGTATCGTCCAGAACACTTTGAGAATTTCCAAGGGTAAAATTGAGGCATTTGGGGAGCCACTTAGGGAGAGAATTATAGTCCAAGGAAGCCCCAGGAGGGTGGATGAACTTGAGGTCTGGAAGGGTTCTAAGTAGCCAGAGAAGTGTCATATCATCGGTAGGAAGTACTGCTCACGTTAGTCACCACTCTACCTACTCCGACACCTCTAATGATTCAAAGGAGGAGATACCCATGGCTTCAGAAGACATGCAAGGTCATGTTTCCGGGAGAAACTTCATGTCTACTGTAGAAGGGGAGTACCGCACCTCTTTGCAATATGTTTCTACTAATGCCTAGGAGATTCCTATCTTCCTGGATGGGTTAAATAGATCAGTTGCTAGGATGGTAACCTCCACCAATTCCACAATTGTGCCCAGACCAGCTGTCAAGTATGAAGGAGGGGTGTACATGGATAAGTTGGGTCACATCTATGTGGTGACAGAACGCCCAGAATTAATCAATGAGAGAGGGGGATTGGAAGGACAAGAAAATTCAGGAAGACCGGACCCTGAGGAGTTAGTAACTACTCTAAGAGGCAAGTCAGTAGTGACACAAATCTTGAGAGGGGATTTGATACCTCAAGATGATTATTTACTGGAGGTCTATTTGGTCCATGGATCAGATTTATTGCTACAAACTGATTCACCTGCACGCGGACACGAGGAAAGTCCTATGACCTTTTACGAGTTAAAAGATCCGAAAGACGAGTCTAGAGTAACATACCTAGACAAAAACCAAAGAAGGTATTGGCTTTTCGATGCCTTAATAGAGCTCGACTAAAGTATATGGGCTTGCCTATATTCCCCCAGCGAGAGCAGGCAACTACCTCTCAGAACCCTTTTGGGACACAGCAAGAGTCGGAATATACTATGTCGGGACAAAAAAGCCATCGGAGTGTTCCAAACAGAACCCATGTACAATTTACAATGCCTGGAATGCAAGCACACAATCAGACACACCTTGGATTAGGCAACCAACACCAACCACCAGTAAGACCAAGACCACCACTAGGAGTGCAACCTGGAATACCCCCAATTAGACCAGCGATCCCTGTAATGCCAAGACCGATAGGGCCCATGAGAAGGTTGAGACCTATTCAGGTGGCCAAATGTATGAGAAATCACTATGATGGATTGGGAGAACCATACGACCACATAGCCAAATTTAAACAAGTTCTAAGAGTTGAACAAGTGGATGACTTCTTTGTGCAGTATGAGTCATTTGGACTCACTCTCACAGGAATGGCTGTGACGTGGTTCTAGCCACTAGACCCCAATCAATTTGGAGATATTGAACAATTCTTTCAAGAATTCATAGAGGAATTCACCAAAAGAGGGATTAAACACAACTCTTCATCTTTAGTCCATAGCTTTAAACAGAACCCCAATGAAAATGTAAAAACAGCTGCCCGAAGATTCAATCAGTATGTTGATAGATGCCCAGTAACAGAAAGACCAACACAGCAAAAAATGATATCTTTGTTCTTGGACGGACTAACGAACGGAACTCTAAGAACGTTAGTCTATGTAAAGAGACTACAGACATTGAGTGAATGTCTCTAAGAGTGTATTGATCTAGAGGACAACCTAGCATATGATCTCAAGAGTACGACCAGTCCTACTAAGTCAGAACACACTCGGAGTATGGTTACATCCAACTCTAGTAACGTAGAAGAATTAGCAGAGCTGGTGGCGAAGAAGTTAGGATTTCAAGGACAAAGGAACTACCAGCATCCTTCACTAAGAATACTCATGTTGTGAAGATGTAGCCTATGTGGAGGTGATCACCCCACTCACATGTGTGTGCGAGGAGGAACAGTTGTACCTCAAGCTTACCCTTATAATAGGCAGCCCCATCAAGGAACTGCCTTGTATTGCCACATAGAACAAAAATACACCAACCATACCACAAAGAATTGCCCATTCAATAGGCAGACACAGCCTTTACACCCACCTTAGTATCCGCCACATGGATATCCACCTAGAGAGTCAAGCAGGGGATGTCCAGGTACAATCCCTACCTAGCACCACCAGGAGCACCTAGACCATATGACCAAGTACAAATTGGAAACACTCAGCCTGTACTTGGACCACAACTATCACTTCCTCAACATGTAGTGCCTGTCAAGTATGCTCAACCAGAGGAAAACTTAGAAAGAGCCATAGTGCCAGCATCACCAATGGCCAGTATAGAATCAACAAACCCAGGATACGAGCAATCCCAAGGAGATTACTACTCCTATGACACTAGTATAATGGAAAACGAGCAAGTTTATGACCCGCAATACTATGGATATGACAATACCTATGGACCAGAGGTGGCGACATTAATGTACACCGCACCTAAAGCACAGGCACTTGTAAGACCACCCATCAGACCACCTATGCCAAGAGGACCGTGTTATAGATGCAGAGGAGACCACTTTATCAAAGAATGCACTCGGCCATTCAGCCAACCACCTCCTAGGACTTGACCAGGAAGACAAGAAACATATGCGTAGCAATAAGAAACCTAAAGAACCAGAGATTCAGGAAGAAGTTCCTATTCCACTACATATCCGAGAGTCAGAAAACCCAGGATCAATTCTAGCCGACCCAAAAACGGACAATTTGGATATGTGATTGAACGATTACCAAGCTAGAATAAAGAATGGACCGAATGTGGAGCAGCATGAAAGGATTTACCCACAAGGGGAATTAGAAAAGGAGAGGCTAGCCATATGTAGAAAACTCATAGAGGTAGCTCAGGCCACCCTAGAGAAGACTACCCCACCCCTCCTAGAGACAAGAATACCTGAAAATCAATATCAGAATTGTGTTGAAATCAAAGATCTGAAACTAAAAGAGAGGAGTAAGGGGAAAAAATTACCGAATACACAGGACGAACCTATGTCCATAGTTCCAGGTTTAGAGGCTGATTGGCCAAAGGAATTGTGGAATAGAATTCGAGAAGATCAATGGAAAAAGAATGGAGTCGCAAAACCTCCTTTTGAGGAATTAGAGGTGGAAGATCACGAACCAAGGCCTAACATGGAAGAAATATATGAGGAAGTTTTGAGACTAGACAAAAATAGGGAGGAGGCCCAGAGTATTTCTACCTTACCAAACTACACGAGAGAATACGAAAGAGAATCCATAATCTTCCGTGCGCCCACAATACGAGGGAAAGTAAAAGGAAACTCAGATAAGAACTCACACAATCTAACAGAACTTAAAAAGACCAAAGTACAATGCCAATTGACCGTGGAAGAACTACTTCGTGTTAAACCACAATTATGGAAACAATTAGCAGGACAATTGGAGCTAGAGCAAGAGAGAAATGAAAAAGAGAGCAAGGGAAATGAACAACCATCTAACGTACAAATTCTAATGGATAAGGTTGGAGAATTTAGTGAAGGAGACGAAGGTAACACGTGTTTACCGGTAACCTACAATGGCTATATGACCAAAGCCATACTAGACACAGGAGCAGGAGTAGGTATTGCTACCAAAGAGATTTGGGAGAAATGGGGAAAGCCCGCCCTATGACCCACTCATATGAAGCTTCAATTAGCAGATGGCCATGTGGAGAAACCATTGGGAATATTAGAAAGGATCAAATTGACCACCTGTGGAGTTGAATTTGAGCATACTTTAGCCATCTGTCAATTTGGAAAAGCAAATAATTATGAGATGATATTAGGACGACCCTTCATGAGACAACTTAGGGTAGTACAAGATTGGGGACGAGATTCATTATACCGTCAACATCAAGGAAACACCACCAAGATAAACATGCACCCTTTGCGTACCGAGATGTAACCCCACTACAATGGAACCCCATACATAAAGAAGAGGATGATTTGTCTATCCATAGTGCTAGATCAAACGATCAATCTTGGATGCATGAGGATGCCCAATTATGGATGTGTAAAGAAGCCAAAAAAGAGGATAACAAAACACAGTTATGGCCAATAGGACATCCTAATTATCGACCCATAGAAGATCCAATGTACATACCTCAAATCTTCCCTGATGAAACGTTTGAACCGCACGGATGGATGGAAATCCTAGCTACCCTGGATGTATGTGTGAATGAAGAAGTTCTGACGATGAATGAATGTGTGGATGAAGAAGGCTACGATGTCAATTTGTACATGGTTGTCCTTCAAGAAGTAGAAGCACGAGAAATATTGGAAAAGGAATGGAAAGAAGAATACAAGAGCATAGAAATGGAACCAGAATTTGTTTCAGAGGAACGTTACCTAGAAGCCATTCGAACCGAAGACAAGTATGGAATGACCAAAGTGTTAGCAATAGAAGCAACCCCTATAGTAGCAAAACAGGAGGAAAGTGTGAGTAAGATCGAACCAAACCCTGACCTTTTTGAGGTTCTAGAGCATTTCAAAAGGTATGAAGTAGAAGAGAGAAAAATAGCTATTCAAATGCCTAAGAGAGAGGCAAGAGAAGGAGAAGCGTACAACAACAAGGAACAAACGAAAAAGATCATAGTGACTGTAGAAGACAGAGAAGGAAGATGTACATACATAGGAAAGGATGTGTCAACCGAGGAGGAAGAAGAATTAATACAGTTGATCCGGGAATATCGAGGTGTATTTGCTTGGACCTATAAGTATCTCAAGGGTGTGGAACCCTCCATTTGTTCTCATAGGATACCAATAACATCGGAGGCAAAACCATCCAAACAATGCCCTTACACCTATAACGAGGTCTATGCTACTAAAATAAAAGAAGAAATAGACAAATTATTAGCGACTGGATTCATTTATGAGATAGAACATACTAAATGGGTATCACCATTAGTAGTTGTGCCTAAAAAGAACAGAAAACTCAGAGTATGCATTAACCTAAAAAAAGTCAATGCAGCCACGATCCGTGATAGCTATCCATTACCTATCACCGACCACCTATTGGAAAGAGTTGCAGGAAAAGAAGTCTATAGCTTTTTAGATGGATTCTTGAGATACAACCAAGTAGCTATTGCTACTGAGGATCAACATAAGACCGCATTCGTGACTGAATGGGGAGTCTATGCTTTCAGAGTGATGCCCTTTGGACTCACTAACGCTCCGGCTACTTTCCAAATGTTGATGTGTCATGTTTTCAAAGATTTCCTTAAGAAAAATATGGAAATGTATGTAGATGACCTATGTACTTATTCAAATCAAAGGCAAGACCACATTCCTGAATTGCAAAAAATATTTGATAAATGCCGACAATATAGAGTCTGCCTGAATCCCGAGAAGTGTGTCTTCATGGTAAGACAAGGGAAGATTTTGGGACACATAGTGTCTAGGAATGGAATATCTGTGGATGAAGACAAGATCAAGGTAATTTTGGAACTTCCTAGACCAAAGAATGTCAAAGAAGCGCAAGCATTTATGGGTCATTGTGGATACTATTGTCGATTTATCCACATGTACGCCATAATTGCCAAACCCTTCTATGGATTGTTGACTCAATTCACTTGGACTCATGAATGTGAAAAGGCATAAAACAAGTTAAAAAGATGACTTAGCACGGACCCAATTCTGAAAACACCGAATTGGAACAAGCCTTTCCATATTCATGTGGATGCTTCGAATTATGCAATAGGATGCATCTTAGCGCAGCCGACAGATGAAGGAAAATTGGATCATCCAATTGCCTATGCAAGTAGACAACTGAATCAAGCTGAGAGAAACTATACAACTACAAAGCGAGAGGGATAAAGACTGGTGTACGCTGTAAAGAAGTTCAGACACTATCTCTTAGCCAACAAGTTCAAGTTCTTCATAGATCAATAAGCCTTGTAACACGGGAAGACTTGTGAGATGGTTTCTGTTATTGATGCAGTTCGACTTTGAAGTAATTGTGAAAAAGGGAAATGCCCATGTAAGAGCATATCACCTCTCTAGATTAACACATGGAAAACCACCAAGTGGAGTACGAGACGATTTGCTAGACACTTACCTGTTTAATTTGGAAGTGTGTCCAAAGTGGGCAGAGAAGCTAATTCCAATACTCACTCCTGGCCCATAACACTCAATTAATAAAGAAAGTAAAAAGGAAATTATGCAATCACGTAACTTGCAAATTATTGCAAGAAGTGTGTACTATAAGGAACCCAAAGGTGTACTATCGAGATGTGTTGAGGAAGACGAGCATAAGAAGTTGATTGAACAAGCCCATGTAAACAAATGGAGGATTCACAAAGGAATTCATGGAACTCTAAGAGAATTGAAACGACTAGGAGTATACTGGCCTGATATGCCTAAACATGTCCATGATTATGTCAATAATTGTGTAGAATGGCAAGAAACCATACCAGATGATCAGACATCTTTACCTTTCTCTACAATAGCACCCAAATGGAGTGAGACATTAGTAAAATTCCTAAAGACACGAGAACACGAGGAAGGAATCAGTTTAGTAAGCAAACGATCCCTAGAGGAAATGAGTAAGGACTATGTAATAATGGGAAGACAATTGTTCAAGAGAGGGAAAGATAATCACCTACGGCTATGTGTGCATGAAGGAGAATACTTACCCATATTAGAAATGGCACACGCAGGTGCTGCAGGAGGTCATTTCTCAACCGAGAGAACTATAAAAATGATCCTCTTTGCGGGCTTGTGGTGGCCAACTCTACATATGGATGCGGACACCTATGTACGAAGTTGCGAGACCTGCCAAAGGGCCAAATACCCGATTCGGCGAGATGACATGCCATTGAGACCTATGGTTTGCGCTAGAGCATGTTTCAAATGGGGTATTGATTTCATAGGACCCATTAACCCACCAGCCAAAGGATCACATGCTGAATACACAATAGTAGCCACGGATTATTTGACTAAATGGGTGGAGGCAAAGGCTACTAGAAAGAATGATGCTCAGACCACTGCTAAGTTTCTTTTTGAGTACATCTTCACTCGCTTTGGATTACCAATTGAGATTGTGAGTGACCGAGGAACGCATTTCATCAATGAAGTCATAGAGTCCTTAATGAATGAATTCTTAGTGATCCATAAAAAATCAGCCCCATATCACCCTCAAGCCATTGGTCAAGCAAAAAGTTCCAATAAGGTGTTATGCACAGTATTGACCAAGATAGTCAATAGTGGAAGGTCAGACTGGGACAAACAATTGCATCATGCAATTTGGACCTTCCGCGTCGCGTACAAGACTGCCATTGGGACTACCCCATTCAACCTTGTGTATGGACAGAACGCAATCCTGCTGATTGATTTTTTAGTGCCAACTTTGAGAGTAGCCCAATAGTATGAGTGGACCGGGCATGAGTTATCCAAGCAACTAGACCAAATTGAGAAGCTACATGAGACTAGAATACAAGCGGCTGCAGGAATTTATGCGGCCAAGAGAAGACAAAAGGCATATTATGCTGCGCACATCAAATACAAAGGACTAAGAGAAGGAGATTTAGTTTTAGTCTACACCTTGAAGCAGCATGCCAAGAAGTTACAAAAGCATGGATATGGACCCCTAATAATCAATAGGATTTCCACAAGTGGAGCGGTTAATCTAGCTACTCTTGATGGAGATATTCTTCCTAACTACATAAGTGGATGTCGAGTAAAATGATATATGGAGCCATTAATGGACCAAATGTTAGCATGCCTTGTAGGTGCACAAAATAGGAAGAAACAGGAAGAGCAGATTAGAGAGGAAGCACGGCAAGAAGCCTTAGAGCATGTCAAGAAACGGAAAGAGTGGATAAGGCAAAGAGATGAACGATATCTAAAAGGAGAAGAGCCTATTCCCATGGATAATTACCAGGTTCATAAGTTCGACACAACCAATGTCTGCATGTCCGAGCCTTACTTAAACCTAGGAATTGGAACGACGGAGTACCAGCTGATAGATGCCTTGATAGATTCAAGAGCAGCACTCAGTTATATACGAAGTACGGTCATCATGGATCTTCAAACGATGATAACACCTACGAAAGCACACATGATAGGTGTGGGAGGTCAAGTTATAACATGCATTGGAGAAGCCACAATATCCCTCCACCTAGGAAAATCAACTATGGAGCAACGAGTTTTAGTGTGCAGAGATGAGGATCTAATAGAGAATTTGATTCTAGGACAAGATTGGATCATTGAGAATGAGGTGATCATCCACCTATCTCAAGGATACATTTCAGCCAAAATAGGGCACAAGCAAATTTTTAGTCTATTAGAAGAGAGACCCTCTCATATACAAGACATCCTCAAGAGTGAGACGCCAGTCGTAGAAGAATCCAAAACAAATGTTTCCATAACAAACCAACCCAAAGAAGATCTGATGATAGAAAGGAATTCAATTTCCAAGGTACCCAAGGAGAAAGTAGATTCATCCTACTTGAATGATGAACAGAAGGGAACCAAGGAGGAAAATGCTCCAAAAGCCTCCTCTAAAGGAGATAGATCATCAACATGGAAACCCACTGTCAGCTTCTCACAATCAAGAAATGCTAACCTCAAGTGGGTTCGCAAGGATCGAATGAAGAAATCAGAGATGGCAACGCTAGTACAAGTCATTCATCATAGGAAGACAAGGGCGGACAAGGGTTCTTCTTCACCAAAATCAGAATCAAAGCAACTCCTGAGAGTATGGCTGCCAAGGTCATTGGTAGAGGCCCAAAGAACTCATCAAAGAACGTTAGACAAGTAGCCACTCAAGAGATAGACAAGCACGAGAAAACATTATATGGACACAGTAAAACCATGAAACCAAGCAAGACTAGTCACAAATATCAAAGAAGCAGGAATCCAACGATTTGGACAACAAAAAAGGCAAAAGAAGCGCCTGCAGCACGACGAAATGAGGAGAAGACAAGGCTTAAAACTTCTACTACAAAATGGATATGGAAACCAAAGCAACAACAAGGAATGGAACAACAGAACCAAGAAGATTTCTTTTGCACACATGAAGCCTCAAATGCACCTAAAGTATGCATGATAGGGCCACATTACGAGGCCAGGCATTGAGCACATGATGTACATAACAGAATTAGTGGTGCACATTCTCCACTTGGGGACAGGTCATAGCTTCTACTTTCATAGGAATGGACCTACTATGTAAATAAATAAGCTTTGGCTATCCTAAATTCGTGTTTTCTTTCATAAGTGAAAATGAAAAAATATGCTGTAAGAGATCCTACTTATGCAAACAAGGGGAACAGAGTGACGCAACGAACGAAATGTCACTACAACACACATCACTAAAGACATGTGTTCTATAGAAGCTAATGCTCTTTTCATTACGAGTGCAGATGGCTTCTGAAGACTCTGAAGCTACCATTCAAGAGGAAGTGCTAGAATTCCCTTTGCAAAGCGTGACTAAAGCAAAAGGCCATTGGTTTAGAGATGATCAACCAACAGTGGATTTCTTATTCCTAGTAATCATCAAAATCATGGATACAGATCACCAGTTCCCTGTGATGTCCAAAGACTTCAAGGTAGTACATGAGCTCACATCAACCATGGACGTTATGAAGAAGGCAAGCATTCATAAATACTTTGAGTTACCGATATACAAGCCCGATTTTCAGTGATGTGCCCAAGTTATGAATACTCTGCAGCTTGGCTTGCCTTGCATGACCCATTGGTGCCGGAGGCTAGAGACATGGACGCCGTTGGTGAATGGGTCATTATCCAATTTACACATGACTTAATTAAGGAAGCTTTTGGATGGGAGAAGGACGGGACAACGGTATTAAAGGAAGAAAGTCGAGGAGCAAAGACCCAAACATTCAATGACATTAATTGCATTGATATTGAAGATGAAGTGAGACTCATCCATCAACACTTTTGCTTTCCCAACATGCACAGATACACTGCTCCACAAAAGATCGTAGTACAAATGTTGTCACACGCTATTAAGCAAATCGGAAATCAAGTCAATATGACTCCCTATATTCAAGAGTGACTATTCGAGGCAAAGAAGCAGTGGAATCACAAGAAGTTTTTGAATGGAGGCGTTGCCTTAACTATATTGATATATCATGCCTTGGGCATTAGAGAGCATTTGAGAGAGATGCCATCATCAGAAGCCATGGCCAAATATGCAAAGGTTGCAACAGTCCCTAGGAAGAAGAAAGGAGTCAAGGTCATTGAGGAGGTAGAAATAAGCTCCCAACCTAGAATGAGAGGTACCAAGAGACTAAGGGAAATGATGCAGAAGCAGAAGTTCCAGCCACCAAAAGGGCACATGTCCTTCCAAGAACGAGACTTGAAGACCGTCAACCTATCACTGAAGAAGAATTGGCCAAAGCAATGGAAGCCACACACCAATACACCGAAGGCCAAGTCAATCTATCAGTGCAAGGACACCATTACCAGCAAGCCCATCAAAATATAGAACAAAAAAAGAGGCTGAACAAGGTGCATAGATATAGGGAATTGGGTTTAGTAAATTCAAGCTCATCATCAGATACACAAGAAGAACCAAACACCTCCTTGTTGAATGTGGACATTTGAAGTGAGTCCAAGGATGATGGACAATGGGAGGAGTTAAATGAGGTGAACAAGAATGTGGAAGAGGAAGGCATGAAGGTGGATCAAACGCCCATCAACTCCAGCCAAGACAAGGCAGGAAAGGAGGTCTCCCAAGAACGAGTACATGTCATCAAGTTAAATGAAGCTTCTAACATTCAAGTCTAAGAGACTATGCTTGCAAGAGAGGTATTATTCAAAAATCCCAAGGAAGAACCAGAAGATAATACGGTGGAAGAGTCAGAACCCTTTACACCAATAAGGGTAGTGGCAGAACTCTCCCCTATGGATGTTACATTTCAAGAGAGTGCCACGAAGGTTGTTAATAAAGAAGACGAAAACAAAGATCAAGAAGTGCAGCTCCAAATCAGACAACCACATAATGAGACTATACATGTGGAGCACGGAAAGGATGTACAAACAGGGGAAGCTCCAAGCATCCCAAAAACTTGGTTGAATGTGGACGTCGCTCAGCTCCAGCCAGTGGTGCAACATATGATCAAAACCGCCATGGACACTCAACAGTTAATGCTTGAGGCTGATGCTGACTATGACAAGGTGATGGGAGAAAAGAATCAACTTCAAGAAATGGGTGAGAAACTTTATGCCCAATTGATTCAAGCACAAAAGAACATAGTAGATAAAGAGAAAGAAGTCCAAGAGGCCAAGCGGCAATGCAAAACACTAGAGACAGAAAATCAGAAAGTAAAAGAACAATTACAGGAATTACGAAGTAAATATGAGGCTAGCGAAGCTGAAAAGGCCAAATTGAACAATAGAAGCAAGATCCTGGAAACACAAATTAAAGTATACATGGAAGAAGCTGATAACTTACGAAACAGAAACAAGGAGTTGATGACAACCCTCCTATGTAATCAACCAATAGAAGCTCCTGAAGTGCTAGAAAAGGACACAAAAGCATTGGAAGAACAGATAGCAAGGTATGAAGATAAGCTCAAGCAGGAGCAAGCCATCATTGCAGAATGGGAGAAAAAGTATATGGATGATACAAGGGAACTACGGAAGAAGTGGAAGGCAGTCGAAAATAGGTATATAGTACAATGTAAAGAAGACATTGATCAACTCACTGTCATAGGAGAAGAACTCCTAAAAAACAAAGCAATGATTTTGAAGGCCACCGAGGAGATTAAAAACAAAGATGAATTGATCAAGCAACTACACGATCAACTAGCACAGAAGATAACAGAGGGGACACCAGTAGTTCCACACTCCACAGTGGCTACTGAGGAGATTGAGGTATGTCCTCTCTCTCCCCCCTTACATCATTCATCGATAAGGGAGGAAACGGAGATCCACTCTGAAAGAAATGATCGGGATATTGCAAAACTGAGCCGACACGAGAGGGCACTACTGGTGTCCCAACTTACAGAAGATTTTGAAGATCAAGTGGTAAAAGTCATGAAGGAAGTGAAGATTGAAAGCAAGAATCTGGAACAAATAATGAGACCATTCAATGTACCATATGGTTTACTTAAAGAGCAAACACGGCAATATTAAAGAACACAACCAATAAAGAGCCAGATTGCAACCTCCAGTTTAGCATGCAAACATTCACCTACACTCAAGAGGAATTCGACAAAGCTAATCCCATATGGAGGAGGAAGTTTTTGGAGAAGAATCCAACCCTAAGGGTACACTGGGAATCATCACCATACATACTTCAGGTAAATCCATATTTTTGCCCAGTACCCAGAAGACGCTCCTGGACGCAATTTTGGGAAGGTCAGCGCCAGGGAAGCATCAATAATTAGTGGCTCAACTATCCTCTACTACCAAGTCCACCTCGAGATTATTTACCGACAGAGGAATACATGATCAAGACAATCGAAGTTTGGATAGCTCGTTATGCACCTGTACCAGATCTAGCCATTAAGATGACGAATAAAATTTTGAGCATGTTACTTACAGTTATTAAAGTGTTTCAGCACGCTCAATATACTTTTTAGAACTTCATCGGCATTAATCAGGGATCAGACGCCCTCATTTTTTATCTGTCAACTATACTGAGCCGATTAACACTTATGGCCATATATTCAAGGCTTATGTTTTTGCCCAGTAACTACATGTAGACTTTTGAAGAAGCATTTTTTCACTGGATTTTTTGAAATAGACTCCGAGATTTTTGTGAAAATGTCTTCGAATCTTAATGCTAGGATGGTGGCCTACGAATTGAGTTTCTTTGCAGATCATAGACGGGCACTAGAAGACGGAGTCAAATCGAGTCAATGGAAAGAATTCATGCTATGTCATGCCAATCTGCTTAATCAATGAGAGTAGCAAGTCATCCAGACATACTCACCTCGCCACAAAAAGCCTGTCAGGGACGACATAGTTCAGGAGGAGGGACGTGTGGAAGGGGAATCAAGCAAAAAGAGAAGAAGAAAAAATAAAAAACTAAAACTGCTCAGTAAGAAATGAAGATTATAAAGGGAAAGACCAACTCTCTGCCCA
The DNA here is from genome assembly GCA_020310875.1 of Ceratopteris richardii. Taxonomy (NCBI): domain Eukaryota; kingdom Viridiplantae; phylum Streptophyta; class Polypodiopsida; order Polypodiales; family Pteridaceae; genus Ceratopteris; species Ceratopteris richardii. Next base: position 156,196 of record MU260334.1, read on the forward strand.
AAGCCCCGCAGGGGCACGCATCAGGCGACAATGCCAAAGATCAAGGTCCTGAGAAGTGGAATTAAAGAAAGATAACAACCAGGACATTTCATGGGAGGTTGCACACAGCTTCCTCATCCACTAGGAGTTGGCGATGAAGCGAAACAAGTCGAGGAGAGAGAAAACACACAAAGGACTCTTCATCGGATAAGATAACCAATTGTCTGAAGGTCCTAATTGCCTCCTCGTCCACTAGATGCGTGTAGTGGGAAGAAATGGAATAGGTCCTAAAGGATGACAAAGAAGATTCAGAAATAGGGCCTTTGAAACGTAATGCTCTCTTAAAAGAGAGTAGAGGTCAACAAATTAAGGCGTGCGATGGCAAAAAGTAAATAGGCTCAAAGCAATACAACAGGTCAGATGCGTGAAGACAAAGACAAATCAGAAAACCAAAAGCTAGGAAGAGGCAGAGGCTGAAAAGTTGAAGCGGGTGACTAAGGACATCACATTCTTAGCCACTGATGGCATGTGTGGCAGCCTGACTTAATACAACAACCCAGATTTGTGATATAAGGAATAGCAAGGGGCCAATAGAAGCAAAGGACATACCTCGAATAAAGTAACAAATTCTCTGACAGTTCTTATCGCTTCTTCGACCACTGGATGTGTGTATTCAAAGCCTTAGACAAGCTACAAACGAGAAGCAAAAGCTTGTCAAGGGACGACAGATACAAAGAGGGGGAGAGTGTTGCAGAGCAAAGAGGCAGAAAAGAGGAGCCCCAAATTTTTCAAATTAATGGGCATATTTTTTTTCTTCAAAGTCCTAGAAAATTCCCTTCAAGCTATGTAATGCACTAGAGGAGTCCTCTAGATGCGTAATCCCAAATCATTGTAATATATTTCTTGTAAAATAGTAGGAAATTAGAGATTAGCCAATAAAGTGCTAGTCACTTGTGTGAAGAAGTGTAGTCTCATCTGTAGGAAGTGTAGCCGAGCCGAGTATTCATTCCCATTATTCTGAAACCTCGAGTGAGTCTGAAGAGGAAACTGTTATGGCCTCAGAAGACATGCATAGTTTTGTACCAATCACCGGCCTAATGTCTATCATTGAGGGAGAGTACCAAACCTCTTTAGAATATGTGAGCACCAATCAACATGATTTACCCATCTACATAGATGGATTAAACAGATCAGTCACAAGGCTAGGAAAGCCAGAGATGCTCACATAGTGCCTAGACTAGCACTCAAGTATGTGGAAGGATTCTACATTGATAAAAGGGGAATTATGTATGCAGTCACTGAACACCCAGAGAGCATCGATGAGCAAAGGGAGGAAGATAATGGCCAACACCATAACGAAGAGGAATGAGAAGAGCGGGTGTCTACCCCTAGAGGGAAGTCCATAGTAATTAGAGTTTGGAGAGGGACCTAATTCCCCAAGATGACTCCTTAATGGATGCGTATTTGGTGAACAGAATGGAGCATTTGCTTAGAACCAACTCTTCATTATGGGAAGAAGTGACCAATCCAGCCACCATTTATGAGTTAAAAGATCCCAAAAACCGCACTCATATTACGTATTTGGACAAGAATCAAAGAAGATACTGGCCCTTGATGGAATTGGAGAGAGCTAGGCCGAAAAATCAGAACATTGTTGTGTTCCTGCCTAGAGATCAAGCCAATACTTCTCAAAACCCCCACAACAGTCACCTGCATTCATCTTATTAGCATTCATGATAGACACAACAACAGAGCATTCCAGTTAGACCCCAAGTTCAGTTTGCTACACCTGGTAATAATCCTAACTATCGACCTCCTACAAATGTAAAACCTAGAAATAGGATCCCTGTTCATGAGAGACCACGAGTAGGAAGAGATCCAGGCATACCAATAGGACGATCATTTTTCCCTGTAATGCCAAGACCGCCTGAACCTGGAAGAAGACTAAGACCAATTCAAGTTGACAAATGCATGAGAAGCCACTATGATGGCTCTAGTGAGCCATACAACCATATTGCTGAATTCAAGCAAGGGATAAGAGCTGAACAAGTAGAACACTTCTTGATCCAATATGAATCATTTGGCCTAACCTTACTGACACGGCCTTAGCATGGTTCCAACCCTTAAATCCTAATAATTTTCAAAATGTGGAACAGGTATATCAGGAATTGATTGAGGAATTCACCACTAGAATAAAAAACAACTCTTCATCATTAATCCATAGTTTCAAATAGGCATCTATGGAACCAGTGAGATTAACAGCAAGACGATTCAAGCAATATGTGGATAGATGTATGGTAGAAGAGAGGCCCACTCAAAACAAAATGGTCTCATTATTCTTGGAAGGATTAGTGAATGGGTCATTAAGATCCTTGGTATATGTGAAGAGAGTCCAAAGTTTACAAGAATGTATAGAAGGAGTATATCGATCTAGAGGATAATCTGGTGGAAGACTTAAAAATACCTCAAGGTAGTGTTAAGAGTGAGGATAGTGTCAGCAGTACTTCCAATCCCAGGAACAATGTAGAAGAGATAGCCGATTTAGTGGCTAAGAAGCTGAATGTTCAAGGATAGAGGAATTATCCCAACAACTTTATGAGAGTGCCTATGCTCAGGAGATGCATTCACTGTGGAGATGACCACCCTTCTCATTATTGTAGCATAGAGCATAGGTACACAAATCACAGTACAGAGAATTGTCCTTACAATCAACAACCAAGACCTGCACAACCACCATTTAGGCCTTATGGATACCTCTCAAGAGATCAAGGAGGAGAAGCCTATAGATAACCCCCCATATCAGTAGCAAGCACCTGCACCACAATCGTATGCATATCAAGGATACAATCAACCTCAACCAGTGCTAGGACAACAACCATCTCACCCTCAAAATGTTGTCCCAGTGAAAATCGTGCAAATTGAAGAGAATCCTAAAAGAGCATTAGTACCAGCCACCCCATTGACTAGTACTGAGACTTACGACCCATCTTATAACCTTATTCAAGGAAATTATTCCACTTATCAGAACACTATAGCTGAGTACGGACAATCTTATGAACCATATACATATAGATCTGAAGGATATGATAGCTCCTACGGATATGATTAGGACTATGTGTCACTAATGTATGCTGCTCCTAGAGCACCCATACCCCCACGGCCAATGAGTAGACCACCTGCCCCTAGAGGACCATGTTATAGATGCGGAGGTGATCACTTTATCAGAGAGTGTACATTACCTAACCCACCACCATTTCAGAGAGTTTGGGAGGGTTAATGCAGTGATTGTGGTAAAGAACATCTTTTTAGAGATTGTCCCAAGAATCCCAATAAAGTCAATCCCAATGTGCAGATCAATGTGATAGAAGTGATAGAGTCATCAGGGAGTGATAAGGAGTACATTGTGCCATTGAAAGCGATAACTAGGGAAAAAGCTAGAGAGGCCCCAGATAAACTCAAAGAAAATGATCAACGAGACAAAGAGTTGGACATACCCACACCTCAAGTAATTGCAGATTTGGAAGAGTTTGAGAAAAGTCCTAAAAGTAAATGAACCCAAAGATGGAAGAATCGTAGAGAAAAGATAAAAGATAAGAGACTGCAACAAAAGTTGGAGAACAAGAACAATAAACAAGGCCAAGAGTAAAGAAGAAAGATTGGTAATCCCTGAAGTAGACGCGGAATGGCCTAGAGACTTGTGGGCAAGAATCCAAGAAGATAGATGGAAGAAAACAGAAGGGATTGAACCACCTTTTGAGGATTTAGAAGCAGTAGGTGAGTTTGAATTGTCAATCCCTGAATTAAACTAACTCTGAATTATATCATGTTCCCTCAGTACGGAGAAAGGAGCAAAACCCATCAGTTCAAACCTCTGACATAATACAACACATAAAAAAAGTAAAAATACCTTGTACTTTAACTTTGGAAGAACTCTTAAAAGTGAAGCCACAGTTGAGAGAGAAGCTCACCAGCCAGTTAGAGACAAGGTCAGAAAAAAACGAGAAGCAAGACGAAGTTGCCACAGTTAAAATCCGAGTCGACAAAGGTGGAGATTTCAGTGAGGGAGATGAAGGAAATACGTGCCTCCCTATATCTTATAGAGGATATACCACGAAAGCCATATTAGATTCAGGAGCTGGAGTAGGAATTGCTACCAAAGAAATATGGGAGAAATGGGGGAAACCAACTTTATGACCTACCAGAATGAAGATTCAAATGGCAGATGGACACACAGAGCGAACCTTAGGATTATTAGAAAAAGCAATATTTACCACTTGCGGAGTCGAATTTGAGCATACCCTAGCAATATGTCAATTTGAAAAGGCTAGCAATTATGAGATGATACTTGGAAGGCCTTTCATGAGATAACTTAAGGTAGTGCAAGATTGGGGTAAAGACGCCGTATACTTGCAACATGGGGGAACAACAACTAGAATAAACATCCATACTTATATGTATCAAGACGTTCCTCCTCTGCAATGGAACCTGATACATAAGGAAGATGACAATCTATCCATTCATAGTGTAGGATCGAGTAGTCAAACATGGACGAACGAAGATAATCATCTATGGATGTGATAGACTGCTAAAAGGGAAGAAGAAAGGAGGCAAAGATGGCAATCAGGACAAGGAACATCTAGACCTGTAGAAGATCCCACCTACATGCCTCAGATATTCTTAGATGAAGAATTCGAATCCCGTGGTTGGATGGAGATTTTAGCCATCCTGGATGTATGCGGAAATGAAGAAGTAATAACTATGAATGAGTGCATAGATGAGGAAGGATATGGTGTAAATCTATACATGGCCATTCTCCAAGAAGCAGATGAAGGAGAAGTAATTGAAAAAGAATGGAATGAAGATTACGAGAGCATAGAAATGGAACGGGAACTTATTGATGAAGAAAATGAAAATCAAGGAGTAAGCATCATGACTAATGATTCAAATCAAGGAATGACACAAAGGGAAGAAAATGAACCAGACAAGGAAAACGGAAAAAAAGAAAACATACCTCAAGACCAATTCGAGGTACCTGAGCATTTCAAGAAGTATGAAGTAGAAGAAAGGAAGATTGCTATTCAGATGCCAAAACGGGAAGCGCAACCAGGGATAGCATATGACAATAAAGAGCTGACCAAGAAGATTGTAGTAGCTATTGAGGAAGGAGAAGAGAGATGCACTTTCATAGGACAAGATGTCTCGCTTGAAGAAGAACAAGATTTAATACCACTCATAAGAGAGTATAGATATGTCTTTGCATGGACATATAAGGATTTAAAAGGTGTGGATCCTTCTATTTGCGCTCATAGAATCCCTATGACAACAGAAGCCAAGCCCTCCAAACAAAGACCATACACCTATAATGATGTTTATTCAGCAAAGATTAAAGAGGAGATAGATAAATTGTTGGATGCGGGTTTCATTTATGATATTGAACACACGGAATGGGTGTCACCTTTAGTGGTAGTGCCAAGAAATAATGGCAAATTAAGGGTATGCATTAACCTTAAAAAGGTGAACACTACCACCATATGGGATAGTTATCCATTACCCATTACGGATCATCTATTGGAAAGGGTTGCAGGTAAGGAAGTCTATAGCTTCTTTGATGGCTTCTCAGGATATAATCAGGTAGCCATTGCTCTTGAAGACCAACATAAGACAGCCTTTGCAACCGAATGGGGAGTCTATGCATTTAGGGTTATGCCTTTTGGTCTAACTAATGCCCCAGCCACTTTCCAAAGATTGATGTGCCATGTGTTCAAGGAATTCTTGAGAAAAAGTATGGAGGTATATGTAGATGATTTATGTACCTATTCAGCTATAAGATCAAAACATATCCCAGAACTAAGAAAAGTATTTGCCAAATGTTGTCAGTATAGAGTATGCCTTAAGCCGGAAAAATGTGTCTTCATGGTTCGACAAGGAAAGATCTTAGGGCGCATTGTCTCTAAGAATGGAATTTCCACTGATGAAGACAAAATCAAAGTAATTCTGGATTTGCCAAGGGCCAAAAACTGCTAAGGAAGTGCAAGCATTTATGGGACATTGTGGATACTATCATAGATTCATTCACATGTATGCCATAATTGTGAGGCCCCTTTATGGATTACTGACTCAGTTTACTTGGACCGAGGAATGTGAAAAGGTTTTCAATGAATTGAAGAGTCGCTTGAGTTCAACACCGATTCTAAGAGTACCAGATTGGAATAGACCTTTTCATATTCATGTATATGCCTCCAAGTTTGCCATTGGTTGCATCTTAGCACATCCGACAGATACATGAAAGCTAGATCACCCTATAGCTTATGCTCGTAGACAATTAAACCAAGCAGAGCATAATTATACGACTACGGAACGAGAAGGCTTAGGAATGGTATATGCTGTAAAGAAATTTAGACACTACTTGTTGTCTAACAAATTCAAATTCTTCATTGATCATCAAGCTCTATTGTATCTAGTCAATAAGCCATGTAATATTGGATGACTAGTGCGATGGTTTCTATTGTTAATGGAATTTGATTGTGAAGTAGTAGTCAAGAAAGGGAATATGCACATCCGTGCGGATCGCCTGTTGAGAATGACACATGGAGAACCTCCCACAGGAGTCCTAGATGATCTGCCAGATATTTATCTTTTCAACCTCGAAGTATGTCCACAATGGGAGGAAAAATTAATTCCCATACGCACACATGGACCTCAACATAGGATCAATTTAAACAAAAGCCAAGAGCTATGGAAGACTAAAAATCTCCACATCATAGTTGGAAGCCTATACCACCAAGAACCAAGTGGACTACTTATGAGATGTGTGGAAGAGGAGGATCAAGAGATGTGGCTTCAAAAAGCACACATGAATCAATGGAAAACTCATCTAAGTGTTAATGGAACCTGGAAAGCACTTACAATATTAGGCATATATTGGCCAACCAAGTAGCGAGATACACATAACTACATATCTGCATGCCCCACTTGTCAAGGAAGAACACCTGAAGAGAACTCTACTCTATGTTACTCTACAGTAGCACCAAGGTGGAGTATGCCTCTGATAAAATTCTTGAAAATGTAGGAGTGCCCGGAAGGAGCTAATTCGGCACAAAAACGTTCCCTCAAGGAGCAAAGCAAGGATTATGTACTAATAGGCAAATAACTTTTCAAGAGAGGAAGGGACAATCACTTAAGAGTGTGCATCCATGAAGACGAGTATGTTCCAGTCTTAGAGATGGCTCATACAGGAGCCATCGAAGGACATTTTTCTACAGATAAAACTGCAAAAATGATTCTCTTTGCTAGAATGTGGTGGCCAACTCTATATCAGGATGCAACCACATATGTCCAAAGATGCGGCACATGTCAACGAACGAAGTATCCTATTAGAAGAGATGAAATGCCATTAAGACATATGATAAAGTGCCAGATCATTTACCAAATGGGGAATAGATTTTTTAGGACCTATTGGCCCACCAGCAAAAGGCTCTCATGCCGAGTACATAATTGTAGCAACAGACTACTTGACCAAATGGGTAGAAGCCAAGGCAACTAAGAAGAATGATGTAAGGACCATGGCTAAGTTTCTCTTTGAGAACATATTCACCAGATTTGGATTGCCAATAGAAATTGTGAGTGATAGGGAACACACTTTGTCAATGAAGTGATAGAAGCCTTAATGAATGAATTCCTAGTGACTCACAAGAAATCAGCTCCCTATCACCCACAAGCCAATGGACAGGCTGAAAGTTCAAACAAGATCTTGTATACAGTTCTCACAAAGATTGTTAACAATGGAAGATCTGATTGGGACAAGCAGTTACATCACGCTATATGGGCATTTCGAGTAGCATACAAAACAGCTATACGAACTACTCCTTTTAATCTAGTGTATGGCCAGAATGCAATTTTGCCAATTGATTTCCTAGTTCCTACTCTTAGAGTAGCATCGACCTATGAATGGATTGGACATGAGTTATCTAGTCAATTGGACCGAATCGAGAAGTTACATGAAACTAGATTACAAGCGGTGGCAGGCATTTATGCTGCAAAAAGGCGACAAAAGGCATACTTTGATGCTCATATTAAGGATAAAAATTTGAAGGAAGGAGATTTAGTCCTGGTATATACTTTAAAGCAACATGCAAAGAAGCTGTAGAAAAGAGGATATGGCCCCTTGGTGATCAATCGCATATCAACTAGTGGAGCCATCAATTTAGCAACCCTAGATGGAGAAGTACTAAAGCCAAGCTAGATCATGAGGTTTTTAGAAGATTTTTCAATTGTGGATCCCAAGGAAACTGATAGCTGCTCAACCCTCACGAATGCAAATATGGATTCCCAAATCAACAATGCCTACGAAGCAAACTAAATCAAAGACACTAGCACAAAGGAAGGAGGCCTCCAAACTGAAGTCAAAGGAGCAAGAAAGACGCAATAACCCAAAATTAAACGGAAGTCCTCAACAAAGTTGACTCAATGATATGACAGGCGAGCAAAGAAAAATCACAGTACGACAACTACACAAAGCACAAGAGGAGATAAAGTTGTAGTCAAGGACAACAAAATAAAGCTATTTTGGATACCCAAATCACGATCGTCATTTACAAACCTGCCAGCAACTTCTTCTTGCACACATTTCAAGTTTCATACACCTCGAATGTGCATATTAGGGCCACATTATGAGGCCATGCATTTGCCAATTCTTCATCTACTCATTAGTGATACACATTTCTCTCCAAGGGAATAGGAGAGCACGTGTACAATAACTGTAAGGAAAATAATTGAGCTTCGGCTACTCACTAACATTTTTGTTTTCTTTCAGAAAATAAAATAATAATAAGAAAAAATATATAAATGAAAAAATCCCAGGTACTACCTTTCTGACACCCACGGGGAAAGGACAACACAAGTCACTCGAAGAACTGTTTGATTCATGGAGATTAGTTGGAAATAAGTCATGCAACCACTTTTACACTGATTGTGGTGTGCTTTAAGTGCAGATGGCATCACCTGATTCATAAGCTACACAAGAGCAAGAGGTCCTACTTCTTCCTTTGGAATCGATTACGAAAGCAAGGGGTCATTGGTTCCGCAAAGAACAACCAGTGGTAGACCTCATCTTTTTGGCCACCATCAAGATTATGGACAGGGACCATTATTTTCCATTGATGTTGCAAGAATTCCAAACGATACTAAGATATACGGCACCTCAAAAGATTGTGGTTCAATTGCTATCTCATGCTATGAAGCAAATTTGGAACCAAGTCAACTTTACACCATACATACAAGAACGTTTATTTGAAGCCAAGAAGAAATGGAATCATAAGAAGTTTTTGAATGGAAGTTTTGCATTGACACTATTGATCTATGAAGCATTAGAAATGAAGGAATGCCTGCGATTAATGCCAACCTCCATTGAAATGGAAGAATACGTGAAGTCTGCAACAATTCCAAAGAAAAAGAAAGCATCCATATCCAAAGAGGAAGTGGGAACAAGTTCGAAAATGCCAGTGCGGGGGGCTAAGTGAGCCAGAGAAGAAGAAGCACAAGAAACCCCACAATTGAAGAGAGTTCATCTACTACCAAGGGTTTTGTTGACCCAACCTCCTATAACACAAAGAGATCTCTCAACGGCTTTAGAAGAAACACATACTTACATGCGTGGTCAAATAAACCTCACCATCCAAGGACATCAATACAGACAGTCCAGATGATTGCAGAACAAAGGTCACAAAGAACACAGCCCATCACAAACCGCCAGATACAAGGAATTGGGACTTGATGACTCAAGTTCTAATGAAGAATCTAGTCATGAACATGACACATTGGACATAGATATAAGGATAGAGATGAATGATGAAGAATAATTTGCTTATACCCTTGGCTAGGGTCTTCAACATAAACTCCATCATTAGTAAACCTCACTTCATATCCTTTTTCTACAATTTGTCCTACATTGATCAAATTCTTTGGAATTGTAGGAACATACAAGACCTTACTCAAAAGAGTACTTCCATCTTTAGCCTTCACTGATCCAATAAAATTTACCTTATGTTTTGTATTGTCACCTATTTGAACTGTATGATTGATTACCTTATTTTCCAAATCAGTCATCAAAGCAATATTTCCACTCAGGTGATTACTACACCCTGAATCAATGTAGAATACCTTTTGGTCTTCTTTTGAAACTTCACATGTTGCATTCATGATTAGAGTCGAGTCTTCTTTCAGATATGATGCATAGTTGTAATAGGTCTTATTGTAGGATTGGTTTTGGAAGCTTCTTCCACCATTCCTTCCAAAGAAATTTCTACCACCTCTACCTCTAAAACTTCCTCTCTGATTTCTTGCATCTCTGCCTCTTTGATTGAAGTTTTGATTAAAATTACTAGTGCTTTGATTATTATGCCAACATCCATGAGCTAGATGATTGGTTTTACCACATATCCAACAAGCTTTGACATTTTCCTTGTTGATTCTGCATCTTCCTCTACTTCTGCCATTTCCTCCACCTCTTAACAAGTTTGCTTGACTTGAAGTGCCTTCATCTTCAACTAATTGTTGCTTTCCTTTGCTACTCTTCTTCTTATCCTTAGAATACATTGCTTGACTTGCACTCTTATCAATATCCCCTTTGATGTCATGCTCAAAAGTTAACATATGACCTAGTAGTTGATTCAAATGAGGAGTAAAATGATCCAATGAAAGTTCTGTTGACAATATGAAAGGCTTCCACTTCTCATGTCCTCTTAAACCTATAAGGATTTGTCTTACCAATTTATCCTCTTCAATTTCTTCATCAACTGCACCTAAAGGATCAACAATGTCTTTCATCTTTATCACATAATCAGATATTGATTGTGAAGCCTTCTTCTTGAATGTGGTAAATTCTGCCCATAGTGATGCCTTTCTTGATTTGGTTGTATTCTAAAAATGATCCTCCAGAGCATTCCATATATCATTTGCACTTTCAAGTCCTCTAATATGAGGAAGCAAGTAATCATTCACTGCCATATAGATAATGCTTCTTGCTTGAGCAGCCTTCTTCATCCAAACCTTCAAATCTGCAAGCTCCTCCCTAGCTGGAACACTAGGATCTTTGGATTCTGGCTTTTGTCTTCTCTTTTGATGTATGCCATCAGATCTTTGCTCATAAGACGGGCTTCTTGTCACGAGGGAGGAGATAAGGAAGAGAACTCACACACACTCTCACATGCAAAGAAGAGCACACACATAGATTGACCTCTCCAACTCACTTAACCTTTGAAAGTGTCTGCCGCGATACCACTTACAGCAAGAATTACAAATTTGAATGTTTCTCCCAACTCCAAATGCTGAATATGGGCAGTAGCGGGTTCATTTCGAAGCCCCCGACGAGACGCATCCCACCTGGTATTTTCACTCGAATTTGACAACTGCTCTTCAAGTTATGACCAAAATAGTGAATGGCGGGAAACACACACACTCACTCCACAACTCGTACTTGCTCACACACACACTACAGTAGCTCAAAAGTGATGGGGAGGGGTAGACAATAGTCCCATACATACATTCCAAGCTTCACACACACACACGAAGGATCATAGAAAAGATGAAAATGTGCAGGAAAGAAGCAAATTCGAAATTCAGGAGCTCTCCTTCTTCACAATGGCAAAAAGTCCTTACAAAGAGTCACAAAGTGACTTATATACATGTGCCCTAAAAATGGTCCTTTCACACAAGTGACCGGCACTTTATTGGCTAATCTCTAATTTCCTATTGTTTTACAAGAAATATATTACAACGATTTGAGATTATGCATCTAGAGGACTCCTCTAGTGCATCTACATAGCTTGAAGGCAATTTTCTAGGACTTTGAAGAAAAAAAATATGCCCATTAATTTGAAAAATTTGGGGCTCCTCTTTTGTGCCTCTTTGCTCTGCAACACAAACCTTGCTCAACTTGGAAATTAGAGAATGCCTTATTCTCACTATTATGTGACAATTTGCTTACTATAGATTGACAATACCTATCCTTAACTTGTGAATCTTTAATTTTTGAATAAAGTCATTGCCTAGAATTGTAAAACTAATATGATGCATAATATGAGAAAATGCATGTGCAACTATATTGCTCTTTCCTTTTCTATATAAAATTTTCGTATGAAATTCTTGCATCAACTCAACCCATCTAGCCAGCCTCCCCTGCACATCAGGCCAGAATAGAAATACTTTACTGTATGATGATATGTGAAAACTTTAAAAGTTTTCTTCTACAAATAGTGTCTCCAAATTTTTAGAGCATGAACTATAACATAAAGTTCTTGTTCATAGAGAAGCCAATTTCTTTGGGACTCATAAAGCTTCTTACTTTCAAAAGCAATCAATCTACCATCATGAATTAAAACTATACCAACTTCAATGCCACTAGCATCAGTCTCTAGCTCAAAAGGTTTTTGTGGATAATAAAACTGAGGCACTCAAAATTGCATGTTTCAATGCATCAATAAGCTTGTTCTTGTGCACTGCCCCACACAAACCTTTGAGAATTCTGTAATAAATTTGCCAATTGCAGAGCTATGTGGGAATGGATGGCAATAAATTTTTTATAAAAGCCCAACAATCTTAGGAACGATCATAATTGACACTCATTTCGAGGAATCGACCAACTCAGAATCATGGAAACTTCGCTTGGATCAATTCGAATTCAATCTACAGAAATAATGTGTCTTGAGTATTCATTCATATAGACATAGCTATGTCTTCTCTAGATTGACATTTAATGTATTCTTGTTAAAATTTTGAAGACTACACATAAATGGCATTCATGATTTTTCAAGCTTTTACTACAAATCAACACATCATCCACAAAATCTACTACAAATTGACCCATTAAGGGACAAAGGCATCATTCATGAGCATCATAAAAGTAGCACGAGCATTTGTTAAACAAAAATACGTTACAAGATACTCATAATGACCAAATATAGCATGAAAAGTTATCTTATGTACATCATCATCTTTAACTCTTATATAATGATAACCACTTTTTTATACTACCTTACTATATATAGTAGAAATACCTAGTGGATTCAATATATATTGATGTGAGGCATTAGATATCTATATTTTTATTGCTAGTTTATTCAAACTTTTGTAGTCCATAAACATCCTAAAGGATCCATCCTTTTTGCAAACCCAAAGCACTAGGGTCGCAAAAGATGAATGACTTGATCAGATTAGTCCTTTCTCGAGATACTCCTCGACTATACAACATACTTTTGCCTCCTCTTGCAGACTCATGCGATATTGTTGTCTGGCCAGTGAATGAGCTCTCGGTATAAGCTCGATCATGTGCTCCACATTTTTGTGAGGCGAAAGACCTATAGGCTATTTTGAAAGAAATAGATGTTGAAACTCAGTTCTCATTTTAGAAGCTAGATGAGCTTCCAAAATAAAAATACTTACACTCTTCTTTAACCATCGCACAAGTAGATTTCCACTTGTAATTCTGAACAATCTAGTCCTCCATGGATGATAATGTGATAATCTTTATCAAAGAAATGGTAAACATGAGTCCAAAAACCAATGATGGGATTTTTTGCTTGCATGTCACTATTTACTGAGTACGAGATCAAATCTAGCCAGCTCGACCATCTCAAAATTGAACTCATCTTTAAGTTCGAATCTAGGCTACCAATCTAGCTACTTGTCAATCCTAGGACTCAGATTTCCATATGCTAACTCTACCATGTAGGTGTACTCAAATGGGTTGTTATTTAACATTGATTTCTTTACTAAAGAAGAATAAATCACATTATGCGTGGACCCTATATTGAATAAAAGTTTTATAAGATGTCCATGCACTTCCCCTCTCATGACAACTAGCTCGATGTTGGGGAACTCATAACCTTTCTGTGCAACTTGAGATAACACCATATCTTGAACGGTAATCACCTTCTTGGTAATCGAAGATGGGTTACTTATTCTTAGATGGAGGATCCATCTTTGTATCTGTAGACAAGATGTTGAAATCAAAAGGGGATGATGGAGTAGACGATGAAGACTGCTATCTCTCCACCACCATAGTTGGTGAAATCTTTTTCTTCTTAGGACATAACCGATATGCATGCCACCCTAGGCATCCATAACAAAGACCCTCACAATGAGGCTTTTCCTTCCTCTTTCGTGTCAAATTGGAATGCTAAAAAGCTTTCTTATCCATGGAAGATACAACTTTTTTCTTCCCATGACTAGAAGATTCTATGACGTTCACTTGCTTACTAGGCACTAAAACTGAAGTAGTAGGCTTCCAAAATCTTGTCCATGTTGCTTTCAATCTTGTAGGTTGGGTTCATGAGCATCAACCATCCTCCAACACCAAGGCCAATTCTACAACCATTCAAGGTGTGCTCGATGGTTCTACAGATGGAGCTTCCATCTGCTTTGAAGTCCCTACTGGTGGCACTTCTAGTTTTCTAATAACATCGAGGATTATTAAAAAAGTATCCTCCATGCCAAAAACTTTGGCATTAAGAGCCGAGATCTCCTTAGTGTATGGCTGCTCAAACTCGGCCTTGATAATGGGAGATCTAGTCCCTTTAGGATTCATTTTATTGAATGGAGGTTCATGCCTTCTCTGTCGACGTAAGAACAAGATTTTTAGATCTGATTACATCCTTTACACGTCCTCCGAGATGATCAACTGCCTTTGCATGGGCATCAAAACTCCTTTCTTTTTTTTGCTCATCAAATCATGCGCCAAAGATGTCCAAAAATTCTCCCTTGGAGAAGATGATGGCTTTGTTTCCTCTCAAGCAACTTTCCTATCTACAATTCACTACTTTCCCTCTCTCACACACATGTTCTGACACCAAATGAAAGATTCCAAATAGCTACCTTCCACTCGCCTCCCAACCTTAAATAGCCCTTACCCTTATGCACATATAGAATCTTCTCTAAGGTAAAAAACACTACTCATATGGCCACAATGAGGAGATGGAATAACTTCGAAGACTCGTGATAGAGCCTTGGCTCCCCCAAGCTTTGGTCCTTAATCCGTCTAGGGTCTTCGACCAATGCAATGGTCGAAATAAATCTAACACAAAGGATAATAATGAATTTTTCTAAAATCATGGGTAGAAGCGATAGACAAACTTGAAACTAGTACAACAAAAAGAATGGCCGAAGGCTTTACTACTAGTTTAATCCTTAGCCTTTAGCCCATAAACTATCCGGCTGCATTCAAGAGGGGTTGAACTCTCAACCCTGACTCAAGAGGCGAGCAGACCAACTCCCATGGTGTGTGGATCATATAAAGTTTTTTATTACATGCTCATGAATAGTTTATAAGACAATTAACAAAATGAGTATTTTCTTTATCTTAAATTATTTGATGTAGTAGATAGCACGTATGCGTTCGTGAACTTGTTGGTCCGATTGATTACGCGCCATCTGTGGTGAAAATATGTTCCTGTAATAACATATACTTGTCATTTGGCCACAAGAGCGTGCACGCATTCTCCTTTGATCGATTTGTCAGGCCGACGTCGATCAATAAATTAAGGTGGAATCTACTTGCAGAGAGACTAAGAGGTGAAATATGGTCAGCTTGCTTGCTTGTCGAAATCGAGGTGGGTGCATCAGCCGGGATGCTGGGCTTCAATCGGTAGTAAGCTCGACTCCCGAAGGATCGAACTATAGATCTTAATATCAGTACTTTCTTCTCTGATCTGCCCCTTTCAAGAAGTGGACGATGTGGGTGGCTGTACTCTTTACTGTACTCTCTTCCGCGGGAAATAGCATAGGAAAGGTATTACAGAAGCAAGGCACGAAGGGTCTTCCTCAACTTTCACTCAGCCTTAAGGTATGCGATACTTTCTTTCAATCATGTGTTGATCGAAGGGCGAAGGCTCCACAAGTCGTGATTCCACATGTGTGCGCGCGCGCGTGTGTGTGTGTGTGACACACACAGAGAGAGAGAGAGAGAGAGAGAGAGAGAGAGAGAGAGAGAGAGAGAGAGAGAGAGAGAGAGAGAGAGAGAGAGAGAGAGAGAGAGAGAGAGAGAGAGAGAGAGAGAGAGAGAGAGAGAGAGAGAGAGAGAGAGAGAGAGAGAGAGGGATTAGTGTCTTCGAAAGGCTCAAAACACCTATGAGACTAAACGTTTGCATCATGGTGGATCTGATACAATGCATGTGAAAGAAAGAGAGATCAAAAGGTGCATCTAAGAAGTGGATTCACAAGGAAGGAAAAAAACCCATTGGCGGCCTATAGCTGCAAGAAAGCCACTAGGCATATAACCAAGGCTACATACAATGTAGATTTGTGCTGCGCAATATATGTCAAGATCAGTACATCGAATGATCCAAAGCTAGTCGTATAGGGGATGGTATAGGAAGGTAACAGAAAACCCTACATGGTCTATATGTTAGATCCTCTAGAATCGTTCTTGCAAGACAAGTCAAGGCACAAGCCATATTCAGAAACAACAAATGGGAGGAGAGCATACTCACCTTCCAGCCATAGGCCCAATATGAGCTCACCCTTGAGCATGGGAGCTTGCAACGAAGAGGGCAGCCTCCTCCAAGGTGTAGGCATGCCATAGCATCAATGCCCCACCAATATAGATGATAAGGCTTTGCCAAGGGCCAACCATCCAAGTGCTTCATACAAGGTCCATGGGTCCTATTTATAGATTCACTTTGAGGAGGTGGGCCCAATTCATGCAACTGTTTCAAACTTGATCGAACACTTAACTACGTGTGTCCATCTAGATGTCCTTTAGGTTGGGGCCATAACACGCCTCCCCATATTTTTGATTCTTTCTCAAACAATTTTGGCTAAAAACTAGGAATCCAATTCTTCCATGACCTAATTGACTCCCAAGTCAAAACAAACTTAGATGGTGCTTCCATTCAATCAGATACTCATGATGATAAGTTCTCTTGGACTTCATCTCCCTTTGAACTAGAACCACATCGGGCTTCAATGGAGCATGTTTGGTAATGCCACCCAAACTTGAGATCTCCTATAGAGGTATCACAAAGATCTTCATGTCCAAGTTGCTTGGTTGAAACTAATGTGGAACCAAGATAGGCAACTAATCATAGAACCAAGATACCTATCCAAGTTTCCAATGCTATGGAACCAAGATATACGGTGATTTCTTAAGGTAGTCCCAACTTGTAAGACACATTATTTATCTTCTTTGTGATCAAATGTGGGCCACAACATCGAGGGGATAACATCGTGCACATGTTAGTTTGAACAGTCTCAGAATCTCGGGTTACCCCAAGGTGCACCTGCATACTATACTGAAGACCATGAGGTTCGTACATACAATGCAAAATAGTATGGAGAACAATACAATGCTAGGTTGTCTTCATGGTCTCCTCCTCCCCTTGGAATGCATCCTACTTCCATGCCGAAAATCGGGGATAGACTATGCCATCATGGGCAACATCCTCTATAAAATATTTAGCTCCATCTCCCTTGTGTCTACATAGGTATCCCTAATGGCTATGCCATCTACATGAGTTTGCATGTGAAGGAGCATGATGATTCTATCACCGATATATGCTTCATAGTCTTGAGTGTCTACACCATCGATCGACTCTTTGATCAATAGATGATCTCTGGATTTATACAAATGGGTATCTCAAAGGAAAACAAGTGCAAAGAGTTTCCAAAACACTACCCTATCAACTATGCATTTGCATGCTCGTGGTTTGTCATTGTGGGGTGCGTGTGTGAGCATGTATTCATTCTTAGTTCTATACCCACTATTGGGCAGTGATGGCACTAGTAGGGATGTCATAGCATTGAGTCCATACTATGCATAATGGAGCTGATTTGTTATATAGTCTTGTGGTTGACTACCATGAGCTTATAGTTGTACTTTTATTTGAGGGTGAATTTGGGGTTTTCTTGGATTCATTTTGATATATAAATATATAGTATGTATGTATGAATTGGTCTTCTAGAGGAACACCAAGAACTCCCTTTCAGGCATAGTATGTGTATGAATGGTCCCCTTAGAGGTAACCAAGTGCAAGGAGTTTTCAAAACACTAACAACTCCCTTTCGAGCAAGACACATAATGTATTCTTTGATTAAGAAGAAGAAGATGAGCGAAACCCGTTCTTATCATGGTGGAATTATTAACGAAGTCCTTTGCCATAATGTGAGTAGGCTAATGGAAACTCCAATGGTATCATGACCCTTACATGAAAGAGAGCTATCTCATGATGGAGTCGACAATGGTGCTAGTTCTCCAGTATTGGGAAGTATCCTTAATGTATATATCCTCTTGTAAATGCTTGAATATGATCGAAAATCACATTAAAATAATGTATGTTAACCTTTACATTATCATATACAGATCGTGAGTCCTGACTTGTGACATGTCACAAGTCACATGTCATGAGTCATGACTCATCACATAATATCATCGCTTTTGATGAATCATGGTACATTTGGAAAGCAAAATCATAGATGATTAGATTTAATATTCAAATGCAATTGTTTAAGATTTATCAATCAATATTAAATGAGAAGTTAGAACATAAATAAATTCAAATCATATTATGTAAACCATGATATTATTAATCAAGATTCATTGATTCAATAAACACCACCATAGATGAATAGATCATAAATGGCAAGCCATAAGTGACAATACTAAATAGTGAACACTGTATACACAAATCATCTAAATAGTAAATATATAGTAAATCTCATGATCACTAAAAGCATGAGACTTGTAGGCTGTCACCCATCATCCATGAGTCACGACTCATGATGTCTTTCTAAGCCCACTACCTTTGAGCTCCTTCTTACTCATCCAAGTGTGCTAACC
>MU260334.1:180000-230000 GCA_020310875.1 Ceratopteris richardii
CACACGAGTGTCATAGCAACCAGCCCAATCTGAGTCAGAAAAAGCATGCAAATCTGGCGGTAGTGATCCCCCCTTGGGATAAAACAACCCAAGTAGCCGAGTACCACTCAAGTAGCGAAAGATGCGCTTAACCGCTTTCCAATGCGTGACTCCTGGGCAATGCATGAACCTGCTCATCTGTGAGACAGCAAACTGAATATCTGGCCGAGTAATGCATAAGTAAATCAAGCATCCAATAGCGTGCTGATAGAGAACAGCATCAAATGCATCTCCAGCATCATGAAGACTCAATCGTAAACCTGTCT
Source organism: Ceratopteris richardii (assembly GCA_020310875.1). NCBI lineage: Eukaryota > Viridiplantae > Streptophyta > Polypodiopsida > Polypodiales > Pteridaceae > Ceratopteris > Ceratopteris richardii. The sequence continues at coordinate 180,306 of MU260334.1, forward strand.
CCATAGGAGTGGCAATAGGCTTACAGTCTTCAAGGCCAAAACGCTGCAATAATGTGTCAATATATTTTGTTTGACACAAAGCCATTCCACCATCAACGTGCATAAACTGAATGCCCAAATAGTGATGCAAATGCCCCAAATCAGACATCTCAAATGAGGCATGCAAATCAGCCTTAAAATCAGCAATATGTGTCTCAATAGGACCAGTGAGCAGCATGTCATCAACATAGACAACAATGATCAGAAGCACATCATTAGCACGCTTAACATATAAGGTGCTTTCAGTTGGACTGTTCTCAAAACCATGTGCAATCAGATAGGCATGTATCTTCTCATACCAAGCACGTGGTGCTTGCTTTAAACCATATAACGCCTTCTTTAACCTGCACACCTGGTTTTCATGCCCTTTCTGCACAAAGCCACGGGGCTGAAAAACATACACTTCTTCATGCAAGTCACCATTCAGAAATGCTGTTTTAATGTCCAACTGATGTACATTCCAACCATGATGGGCTGCAAGTGCACAAATGCTCCGAACAGTAGTCATACGGCATGTAGGTGCAAAGGTCTCATCAAAATCAATGCCTCTTTCCTGCGCATAACCCTTTGCAACAAGCCTAGCCTTATACCTGTCAACTGTACCATCAGGTTTACGCTTCAGCTTGTATACCCACTTAGTGCCAATGGCCTTCTTGCCAGGAGGCAAGTCACATAAAGACCATGTACCATTCTTCATTATAGCATCATATTCAGATTGCATAGCAGCCATCCAATTTTCTGAATTTTGTGCTTCATCAAAAGAAACAGGCTCATTCTCATCACAGAGACTAGATGCAGCCATAGCATAGCAATCTGATGCAAAGGAGGCACTATGAGAGCCTGAACGAGTACGATATGACAAAGGTGCATCTAATTTGCTGTCACGCAAAGTCTGCACCAGCCATTTTGGCATAGTTTTTGCCTGCTCAATATCAGCTCTCTCATCAACAAGTGCATCATGTAAATCTGCATCAGAAATGGAATGATCTGCATCATCATATGAAACCTGCAAAGGCTGAGAAGTTGCCTCATTAGGACCAGCACTAGCCTGTCCACTTGTAAAAAGAGGCATCAAAGTATCATACATGTCTTTGGAGCTAACAGATGTCTCCTTAGTACATGAAAGCAATGGCTGAATAGCATCTTCCACAAAGACAACATCACGGCTAACCAGAATGCGTTTAGTCTGTGGATGATACAGACGATAGCCTTTACTTTCAGAACTGTACCCAACAAAAATACATTTTACTGCCTTATCATCCAATTTTCTGCGATGTTGTTCAGGCACTAATGCATATGCCAAACAACCAAAAACACGCAGATGAGCAACAGATGGCTTGCGGTCATGCCAAGCCTCATATGGAGTGATAGACTGCAATGCTTTAGTGGGACACCTGTTCAGTACATATGCTGCACACATGACAGCCTCAAGCCAGAAACTATGTGGTAAAGCCTGACTTTTGACCATGCACCTCGCCATCTCCATGAGTGACCTGTTCTTTCGTTCAGCAACTCCATTCTGTTGAGGTGTATACGGCACTGTACACTGGTGTTTTATCCCACGTTCAGCCAGAAATGCATTAAAATCTGAAGACATATATTCCCCCCCTCGATCAGAACGGAGGGTGCCCATTTTACATGCTGACAGATTTTCAGCCAAAACCAAAAACTGTTTGAAGCACATGAACACTTCGGACTTTGCTTTGAGTGGATATACCCATGCATGCCTGGAAAAATCATCAATGAAAGTCACGAAGTAAAGGTAATTTCCAAAAGAGGGTGTCTGCATAGGACCACAGACATCACTATGTACAAGCTGTAATTTCTGCGTAGCCCGAACTGAACCATCTTTTGGAAAGGAAGAACGCTGCATTTTGCCCAAAATACAGCCTTCACAAACATGTTTTCCAGGTGCCTCAAGTTTGGGCAAAGAGGACACCATTTCAGATTTCTGCAGGCGTAACAAACTAGCAAAATTGAGATGACCAAAGCGTGCATGCCAAAGCTTTGCATCTGACATAGCCTGAGAATCATGAACTGCACATGCCGAATCATTCACAGATCTTTCATAGTCTATGAGCTTATACAGCCAACGACATAAAATGCCAGAAGCAATAATCACATCGCCATTTGAGAGATCATGGACTGTACACCTGTCATCGACAAATTTCACAACCAAGCCAATCTTGGCTAATGCAGAAACTGATAACAGATTCTTTTTGATCCCTGGCACAAATAAAGCATCTGACAAAGTGAAAGAACTACCATCAGCAGTAGTCAGAATGATCTTACCAACTCCCATAACAAGATAAGAGGAGTTATTGGCGCATGTGACAGTATTCCCTGTAGGAGCAGGCTCAAGTGAAGAGAAGAAACTGCGCTGCGAGGTAATATGTTTGGTCGCCCCACTGTCAAAGTACCAAACATCTGAGTCTACTGCAGACATGCACTGATCATGAGAAGATGGGTCAAAACTGCAGACAGTAGTAAACGCCCATTCTTCTTCCTGCACAAGATTTGCAGACTCTAATTTTGGTGTAGAGGCCTCTGCAACAACCATTCCAGCCTCTTTCTTCTTTGCCTCTTTAGCAGCCAGTTTTGGACAGTTCTTTATAATATGATCATTTCCTTTACAGTACTTGCAGAACAATTTCTGCTTTTCTAATTTCTTTTCATCTTTATCCTGGTTCTTCGATTGTGCAGCATTTGCAGATTTCTGCTTACTAGTAGAAGAGCTCCATTTTCCTTTGCCCTTCTGACTAGTCAGGAAAGCTTGATCTGCAACACGCATAATGGACCTGTTCTGCCTGGACTGATCTTCCTGCAACAGAACAGAGACTAATTCCTCAAATGACAAGGCATTCGGATTGCCTTTCATCATCAACTGAAGAGTAGAGGCAAAACTCTGATATGAATCAGGAAGACCATTCAGAACGGTCTGTACAAGTGAGCTATCTGGTATAACCTCATCAGCAGAAATCAATTGTTCCTTCAGGTCTTTGATCTTTGTAAGAAAACTGTCCATAGAATCACCTTCATTCATTTGCTCACTCTCCAACTGTTTTCGGAGGTAAGCAACACGAGCCTCATTCCTAGCCTAGTACAAAGTGGTAAGTGTATCCCAAGCATCCTTTGCTGTTCTGCAAGAGCGAATGTGAGGAATAATGGCACGTTTGACAGACAAAGCTATCAATGCATGTGCCTGGGCATCTCTGCCATCCCAACGAATCTGCTCTGCAGTAGGTGCAACAGAAACAGCAGCACGAACAGGAATCTGCGGAATATCATCTTCGACACCATCTTCATCAGCTCCAACACCTGTATTTGCAGTACCTGTCGTTACAGGTGTAACAGGACGTCTTTCAACACCCTGCACAATGTTCCACAATCGTTTTGCAACCAGTACATGTCGCATCATATAAGCCCATAATGGGTAGTTAGTACCATCCAACTTATCCTCAACAGCCAACATACGGAATACATCACTGCTTTCAGCCATGGCCGGTGACTAAAATACCTTGATGCAGAAAATTGACTGTATCTAAAAAAGTTGAACGGAACTGCCCAAACGAGTTCTGCTAGACCTGGTGCAGACTTCGAGACGCTTAAACTGGCGAACAGAAACTGGTATATACCTTTGGCACAAAAGGACGAAATAGCCTGCACAAGCGCTGCGATAGTGCGTTCGGAGGCCGAAACGAGCTCAGATCGCGATTTTGGCACCACACAGCAAAGCTGTTTTGATCTCGGAAACACCCTGAGTATGCTCACCAAATTTCGTGCGAATCTGAGACTGCAAACGGAGGAGTGTCGACGGCGCCCTAGAAGAAGCGACGACCTGCTCTGATACCAATTGTTGGAGTTAGACGTCTGCGGAAGCACGCGAACAGCACAAGGAAGAAGAAGAAGCTTGGAGCACAACACACAAGACTGAATGTATTACTAGAGAATGTACAAAGATAAGTAGCCCATTAGGGCAATAGGCGAATATACAAGCCGGGGGAAAAAAACCTCCTAAAGAGGGAAAAAAGTGCCCCGGCAGTCCTAGAGTGTTCACACACATCACTACCTAAATATATCAACAATACATATACATAACACACACACACACACATACATATACATAGAGAGAGGGAGATGTTTGCCATTTAAACCCTGTTTTGAAGGAGGGAGGGAGGGAGGGAGGGGGGGAGAGAGAGAGAGAGAGAGAGAGAGAGAGAGAGAGAGAGAGAGAGAGAGAGAGAGAGAGAGAGAGAGAGAGAGAGAGAGAGAGAGAGAGAGAGAGAGAGAGAGAGAGAGAGAGAGATGTTTGCCATTTAAACCCTGTTTTGAACGTTGTGCAGTGTTTCCGTTTGTTCGTTTTCGAAACTCTTGACAATTACGAGAGAGGCCGAACTTGGCCTATGAGACAAAACAATGTACATGGGTGTGTCTTTGGTCGATTGCAAAAGATAAGAAGTGTTGAAAAAAACTAGTAAGCTTTACTAGTTTTTTTCAACACTTCTTATCTTTTGCAATCGACCAAAGACACACCCATGTACATTGTTTTGTCTCATAGGCCAAGTTCGGCCTCTCTCGTAATTGTCAAGAGTTTCGAAAACGAACAAAGGGAAACACTGCACAACGTTCAAAACAGGGTTTAAATGGCAAACATGTGTCTCTCTCTCTCTCTCTCTCTATATATATATATATATATATATATATATATATATATATATATATATATATATATATATATATATATATATATATATACATGTGTGTGTCTATATATAAATATACATGTGTTTGTCTCTCTCTCTCTATATATATATATAGACACACACATGTTTGCCATTTAAACCCTGTTTTGAACGTTGTGTAGTGTTTCCGTTTGTTCGTTTTCGAAACTCTTGACAATTATGAGAGAGGCTTAACTTGGCCTATGAGACAAAACAATGTACATGGGTGTGTCTTTGGTCGATTGCAAAAGATAAAAAGTGCTGAGAAAAACTAGTAAAGCCGATATAAATCTCTGCAGTATGCATGTTGAATGCCCATGAAAGTTAGCGGGTGTATGGAGTGCTATATCTATGATATCCTATATGCAAAAAGGTATTACACATGAGAATGCATTTAAGCGGCTAACTAGCTCCATCCTTTACTAGTGGGTGGGTGTAAGATGTGGTACATAGGTGGAGGTGAAGTCAGGGCTTCCCTTATGACTAGACAGGGATCAACCATCATCTGGGATCGTCTCTCCTCCATGGCGTGATGGTCACAAGCCTGGATCTTTGCATTCTGGTGTCGGTGAAGTCTTGGGACTCGATATCCTATAGTATGGGGTCGCCTCCTAGCTCGAGAGGTTTGATCGTGCTAAAGAGTCACCCTCGATGTGTGAGCTCAGGGGGAGGGCTGGTGCATGTCGTAGAACAAAGAAGTCGGTGAGCTGACTTTGTCTCCCTCGTGTTTGGGAAGTTATGGTGGGTTGGAGTAGGGAATCTGTGTGACTCTGTATCTCTAGTAAGAATTGCCCGAGTTGTCGTTGATGTCTAGAGTCCATTATCTCTAAGGGGGTGGGCTGCCCTGTAAAGAGAATCCCTGTAAAGAGAGTCTTGTATTTGCCTCTGATGTCATCATATGCTCTACAACTGCATACAAAGTGCTCCTCATCCTCCATCTCTATTGTGCATATCGTGCATATCCGCTTCTATGTGGTAAGGTCTGCGGCTCTTCCTGTCTCAGTCTCTAGTCGGTGTGATGAGACCCTCAACTTGCCAATCGCTACCCTCGAGCTTTGAGGCATGTAAGTATCCATGTAGAGTGGTTTTTGGATGAAACCATCTGCGAGTATGCCTAGGAACTGGTTTCGATAGTGTGATTGTCTAGATCCCATGTGTGATGTGAGCCATGTTTGACTAATGTAGAGTTTAGCCATGTCTAACGAATGTAGAGCTGCCAGAGATCCTGTCTGAGCACAATGTTCCTCTCACTAAGGGAGAGGTGGATGTGAGGTGAGTAGGGGTCATAGTGAAAGGGCATCAATCTTTCCATACCAAGTCCATGACTATCGAACCAAGATCTAACCTTAGTGTACCAAGCTCTCTTATATCTTGACTCTGATATCTGTATAGATGCCTCAAATGCTGTGCGAGTGAGTCTCTCTATAGGGAGCTCCGTCATTCTGTGAATGAAGCAGATAGTCTTGAATACTGCATCTACTACTATGGGTGGTGCAGCAAGCCCGAATGATGTCATGTGGCACTGACTGTTTCTCGTGAAATAGTCGCGAGATCGTACATACTTGTGGCTTCTCAATCGCACTCCATTGGGTGACTATGAGGCCTGGGGCCCAAACTGTCGCAACATATATCATAGGTGGTCTGACTAGTGTGTCAAATAGCCACCCCTTTGTGCGGGGCTCATGGAAGTGTGCCTAGTGACATCTCCACTCTAACATGGCTAAAGCTACATATCCTCTCGTGAGTCTCTTGGTGGTTGCTTGTCTCATGCTAAATGGGTGAGGGAAGCTCGTGAATATGACTCCGAGGTAAGCATAGGAAGTGACCACCTCAATATGTCGGCTAGAAGCTCTGAATTCTGCCCCATTCCTCACCATGGGGGAGGTGTGGAAGATCGTGACCTTGGTCTTGCCAAGGTTTATTGTCAAGCCCCTTTGTGTACAAAACTCTTTCAGGGAAGACAGGTGCCGTTGGAATCCCTCGGGTTACTTTGAAATCAATACAATGTCTTTGGCATATAATAAAATGTGGACATGTGTACATGCGAGGTCTTCACCCTCTCCTGCAACTCGAAGAATGTAGTCCTCAATCTCGTCGATGTAGAGACCAATTAGAGTGGGGGAGAGTGGGCATCCTTGCTTAACACCGACGGTGCTAGCAATGGCCTCAGACAACCCTCCTAGACACTGTACCCTCCCAATCACGTGCTCATAGAGTGCATAGGTGGCCCAAATCATCTTTGATGGTAATTCCTAGCTTTGGAGGCATCGTAAGAGCCTCTCTCGTGGCACCGTATCAAAAGCTTTGTAGAAGTCCACAAAGCAGCAATATAATCTCTTACTCCGCGCCTTTGCCCCATCAACGAGGCAACACAAAATGAAGATGTGATCAATAGTGGAGAAAGCCTGTCGAAAACATTCTTAGCCTTGTGCCCGTAGCCCTTTCGTCTCTGCATATGAGCTCAGCTTTGCCTCAAGTATGGCTCCGTATAGTTTGGCCATGGTATGGCCAATCATGATGGTCCTGTTGTTCCTTGGGTCTAGGGTGTCACAAGATTTGTGGATAGGCACAATGGTGTGCCTAGTCCACTCCTTTGGGAAGCCCTCCCCGATAGCCCGGTTGAAGACATGTGCAGTCCTTTGTAATAATGGAGGTTGCATATATGCTATATTGGAGGCTGCATATCTGAGATGCTCGCTCTAAAATCCTATGTGGTATGTTGAACGTCCATGTCATACTCGTCCTATGGTCCTCTCAACTATCTTTGCTGTGAAGAGAGAACTAGTAGGACGAGGCTTAGGTGGCTGAGTAATGGGAGGCTGCCAAGGTACCTCATATAATCTCTAAGCATAATCATGCCATGTATGTGGGTCCCCAATAGGTATGGTCGGATGTGGCTCTCGTAGGGTGCACCATGCTGCAACACTGTCTATACTCATACAGAGGTGGTATAGCTCAAGCTCCTCTCCCTCCGCAAAGGCTTGCCTCTTTCGATCCGTGAGGGGCTTCATCTGTCTCTTGGCCTCTCTCTCTGTGATCTCTCCCAATGGTCGCTGAGCTTGTAGTATGCGGTGGAGATCTTTGCATTCCTCATCATAAAAACAATGTTATGGCATAGTCTCGAGAGAAGGTGTCTCTGACCAAAGTGGATGGTGTGTAGGAAGGAGCTGGACTGATGTCTGAAGGACTGATGCTATTTGTGAGGTGATTAGGGGTCATAGAGTGTCAGGATGAAGCAAGAGAAGATCCTTCTCAACTTGAGCTGCATATATGTGGGCTAGCTCGTGTGTGAAGCGGATGGTGGTGTATGGGATGCGTGTTGCAAGTGTGTGTGTGTAGGGAGTCTCCCGTGAGGGAGAGTGCGAGGTATGTGTGATCGGCCCCAATGGGTATGGGTGGGATGGTGAATGAAGTAAGTAGGTGGATGGGCTCCTTGGATCCCATGACATAATCTACTGTACTTCCCCTACATCTGTGTCTGAGTGTGGTATGCATGTCAAACCTTCTGAGGTAGGCGACTTAGCCATCCCGTTATAAATAACGAGATTATGTTGAGAGCCTAGTCTGAGTAGATGAGTGCCATAGTGTGTGTAGAGTCAGCTGAAGTTTGAGTTGTAGACTCTGCTTGTATGGTAGGTAGTATTGGTGGGTCCCCTGGGTCAAAGATCTCACACTAATCATTGTATGTCCTTGCATTGAAGTCTCTCGTAAGGAAGACTTCCCCTAGTACAGAGTACTATGTAATCTCCTCTCACATGCAGGTGTATGGTGAGTCCTCTCGATCTATCATAGCAACCATAAGCTAGAAGGAGCAAAGTAGCATAACACTATGTAGATGATCCTCTCTTGTGAAAGTTGGAGTGGGATTCGAAGATATCTTGCTTGTGAATCACGTGCGACTATCTGTATCCATCTTTTGGTGGTGTCCTAATGTGTACTCTCTCTATAGTTGGACTCCCACTGTAAATCTTGAACTCAAGGTAGGTTGGGCTCTCATATATCTTTGTCAGTATCTCTTCAGTATCTCTTCCAACCTCTCTCGGTGTGTCCATAGATCTCCATTGCACTTCGAAGCTCCAAGGTGTATCTCTTCGAGTGTCTCACAAGCCGTGAATCCCTATGGGATGGCCTTGCCATCAATGATGACACGGCCATCTCTATATGAAGTCTTCTTTCTTTGCGAGCTTGGTGTACCCTCGGCATGCATGCATGACGATGTGCTACTTGCGTGGGTGTGAGATCATCATCAAGGTAGATGGGGGGGGGGGCATCAAGTGCTCTCAAAATCACTCCTTTGCAAAAGAAAGTGGACCTTACGTCTTCAAAGGGGAAGTGTAGAATGAGAGCTCTCTTCTCCATTGGGTCTCGTCGCGCTCTTCAAGACTTGACGAACGCGGGGGAGAGGGGGGGCTCCTCTTTGTAGCCGAGCATCTTGCATAGTGTCTTCCCATTGGACTCGGGGGTAGAGCCCTCTACAATGCCAGTGATGCATACATTAAGATGGCGGGTTTGTCTCATGTTTTCTTCCTCAAGGGTGGTGTGTACGATGAGGGCTTCTTCCTTTTGTGCCTCCTTTTTGGCTTCTTTTTTTATGTTCATCTTCACTATGTCGATCCACCCTTCTTTGGTAGCTTCTAGCTTGTTCTCCATGCTCCCGGTCAAGGCTTTGGTAAGTTCTTCTTTGAGAGCTTCCGTCTTGTTCATATTAATCTCCCCTTCTTCGGGTGTGAGGGAGACCATCGAAGCTTTGAGGAGCTCCAATCCCTCTCATGTTTGCTCTCTCCTTAGCCTATTTTTCTTTCTCCTTCTTGCGCTCCCTCTCCTACTCCTCTTTCTCTTTCTTCCATGTTTTCTTCTCCTTGTGATAGGTTTGTGCTTCTTTCTCGAGCTTTGAGAGGCGATTGATGATGGTAGTGATAGTGGAGTCCACCATCTTCTTGTTTTCTTTGATGGCTATGGTGAGCTTGTCTTTCATTTTCGTCAAGTCGTCCTTGGCCATAGCAGTCATGGCATTAGAGGATGGAAAAATGTTCACTGTGCTGAGCCCAAAGACTTGCGATGAAGACAGGAAAGCACTCGATGCGCGATAGAGCAAGGGTGGGAGTGGCTAATAATTGTAGGCAAAAGTTATTAGTCCGGGGCATGGTTATTAATCCGGGGCAGGGACTCTCTACTTCCATACTTCCATGAATGAAATTGATAGGGTTAGGGACACTCATCAATTTAAAACCCTAGGAAGGAGATTTAGGTAAGAGATTTAGGGTTTCAGGATAACTCAGATTTAGGTTCGTGAGTTGCTTTGCGAAGCTGCTTTCCCCTCTGTTGTATCTGACTATTAAGGTTCGGGGAGGCAACACAAAGGTGGTTTAGGGCAGAGCTGGATGCGGGTAGGGTTGCAACAGGGTGAGGATGAGGAAGTTGGAAGTGAGGTGGGCCCTAATAATAATATACACAGGTTTATAGGATCTTCCAACATATGAATCTTAGCATACACACCTTAAGACTCAAAATTAGATGAATGAGAAATAGAGAGAGATTACACAATTTTCAAATTGTAACAGTAAGTTGAATACTTACCTACACTATTTATTATGAATGTCAAATTACAATGTGTGTAAATGATACAAAACTGAATGTTATAAAAACTGAATCTAGGCTGAATTTAGGATCTAGATATAAGAAATTGTGCATAAAGTGCCTAAGAGGAATGCAGAGTGTGTATGTGCAATTGAAGTGAATAGAAACAGTTTAGAACTGTTTGTACAACAAACCCTAATTCTGAAATTAGGGTTTCAGAAACCCTAAATCAAAAATTGACCTAAATAGCAAGAAAAACTCCTCCTTGTGTTGAAGTAGAAGGCACAAAGCCTTGGAACAAAAGCAACAAAAGTAGAACTGAAGTTAGAAATTGCTACTTACAAAACTCAGTTAAAGTTGATGGTTGGCTTCCAAAATCTCCTCCAAATCTGCACCAAAACTTAAGTACACCTTCTCCAAGTGTTAGAGCACTTCAATAGGCCTTGAGTGAGCTTGGATGGATGCATGATATGACCCCAAAGGCCTTCTTTTATAGGCTTTAGTAGCTTTGAAGAAAATTTGGCGAAAAGCTTGCGAAAAGCCAAAAAAAAAGCTTGCAGTAAACTTAAAAAGCAATCAACTGTTGGTGATCAAAATTGCTTTTCGGGCCCAAAACTCCAACGATCTCTCAATCTAGCCATTTGATGAGTAAGAGAGTTAGCTTTCCTTGATGATGAGGACTTGATGATTCATATTATGCAAAAAAGCTTTTTGAGCAAAAATTAGGGTTAGGGTTTTCTTGCATTTCTGGACCTCTGATGACAAAATGTTACATACCGAATGAAAGCTCTCTTCAAGTACTATCTAATGAGCCAATAAAAATTTTTGATCTTCTGTGACGAAAATTTGGGTAAGTACCAAAAATTAGGGTTGCTGGAAATTACGGTTTTGTGCTATTTTGACATTGCTTCCAACAATCCGCCCTTCAATGTCATAATGGCACAAGGTTCAATAGTCTGCAAAACTTCTGATGTGTGTCTCTGGATAATGCTTTGGTAAAAATACTTGCAACATTTTTACTTGTAGGTATGTAAACTAGTTCAATGTGCTTATTAGATACTTGTTCTCCAATGTAGTGATAGTGTACTTCTATATGCTTTGCCATTGCATGATGAATAGGATTCTTTGCAATAGCAATAACACTTTGACTGTCTGAAAACATCTGCATAGGAAGGTGAACTTGTACATCAAGATAACTAAGAATTTTCTACAACCAAATAGCTTCAAGTGTAGCTGTAAAGGAAGCCTTGTACTCTGCGTCACTTGACAATGTAGCTATTGTAGGTTGTTTCTTTGATACTCATGAGATTAGACAATCTCCTAAATAGAAACAATAGCCACTTTTTCTTCTTCTTGAGTCTTTATCACCTTCCCAATCAGAGTTTGAAGAAACTGAGTAAAAAATGTGGTGATTTTTGGATATACCGTAGCATAATTTGAAGTTCCCTTCAAATATCTGAAAATTCTCTTAATTGCTTTCCAATGAATCTTGAGTGGATTGTGCATGAACATGGATTCTTGAGAAACTGCAAACTGAATGTCAGGATGTGTATTACATAAATAGATCAAACAATCAAGTGCTTGACTATACAAAGTAGCATCAAAAGCTTTTGAATATGCTTTTGCCTAATAATGACACATTAACATCCATAGGTGTTTGCATACACTTGGAATATGTCATTTCAAACCTTTCTAATAATTTCTCAATGTATTTTTGTTGTGATAGGTGGATATACTCATTCCTTTGTTTAAACTCAATCCCAAGATAATAATGTAAAATACCTAAATCATTTAAATAAAAAATATGCTTAGATTGTGCTTTAAAAAATTGAAGGTCTGAATCCTTGGGACCTCTCATAATCATATCATCAACATATATGATAATAATAATCAAGACATCTTTTTCTGCTTTAATATAAGGAGTAGGAGAAGCTTGTGAGTTTTCAAAACCAACAGATAAAACATAGAGATATCTTCTCATACCATGCTCTTGGTGCTTGCTTTAAACCATACAATGCTTTAATAAGCTTGCATACTAAATGCTCTTTACCTATCTCTTCAAGACCTTCTGGGTGCTGAATATAGACATCTTCATGAAGATCACCATTAAGAAAAGCTGTTTTGATATCTAAGTGGTATACATTCCAACCAAAGAATGCAACAAGAGAAAGTATTGTTCTGACTACTATCATTCTAGAAGTAGGTGCAAAAGTCTCATCATAGTCAATTCCTTTCTTTTGTGCATAACCTTTGGCAACTAACCTTGTTTTATACTTGTCAATAGTACCATTTGCTTTTCTTTTGATTTTGAAGATCCACGTAACACTAATTGCTTTTTTATCTTTTGGCACCTCACAATGAATATAATTAATCTCTTCTTGCATAACTTTCTTCCAAACAAGACTTTGTAGTGCATCTTTAACATTAACTGGTTCATTCTCAACTGAAGTTAGTGCTAAAATGTTATGTATCTCAAAATGTTCTGTGTAGTTTACCTAATTTGCTTGTTCTTTCCTTGTTTGACTTCTTGTTCTACCTATGAAGTTCTTTATACCACTGTCCTTTCAAGTTTGATATAACCACATCGGAGTATTCTTGAAAACTGGTGCAATGTCTTCTTGTTCTTCAATATCTCTTTTTTCTAGAATTTTGGAACTTTATCAAGTGCAACTTTTACGGTTTGAGAAGGTTCATCACCTCCCTTATATGGCTGAATTTAAGAATCCAAATTCCTTCTAAAAAATGCGTAGTTATCTTCTTTTATGAAATTTGGAATTTTTGCCTTCTTATAAAAAAATCTGACTTTTTGAAATATATGCACTGTGTGAAAGTAGGATATCACCTATTTTTGGAACATAGAATATGTATCCGTTGCTTTCAATTGCATAACCAATAAAGACAGCTTTGATGGCTTTGACATCAAGCTTACCACGATCCTTCTCAATGTGAACATAAGCTGGAGAACCAAAAACTTTGAAGTAACTCACATTGGGTTTCTTACCATAATAAGCTTCATAAGGTGTGATGATCTTTAAAGCTTTTGTGGAAGACTTGTTCAGAATGTGATTAGCTCTATGTATTGCATCAAAGATAAATTTAGGAGAAAGCTTTTTGGATGATATCATGCTACGCATCATCTCAACAAGTATTCTATTATTTCTCTTTGCAACACCATTCTGTTATGGAGTGTAAGCAATAGTTGAGTTGATGAGAGATACCTTTGTCTTCAAGAAAAGATTTTGAAGTCTTTTAACATGTACTCTTCTCCTCTATCACTTCTCAAAATCTTAATGTTTGTGTGACATTCGTTTTCAACCATAACTAAGAACTTCTTGAAAGTAGAAAATACCTTTGACTATGCCTTGAGGCCATAAATCCATGAATATCTCGAAAAATTATCAATAAATGTGATGAAATACTTGTAACCTTGAATGGATTGACCATTCACATCAGAATGTATGATCTGCAACTTCCTTGTGGCTGTGATATATCCATGTTTCTTGAAAGGAAGTTTGTGAGGCTTTCCTTCAAGACATCTTTCATATGATTCTGCATCATTGATAAAGCAAAAGTAGGTAAACTCTCCACCATACCTTTATCTTTGATGTGTTCGAGAGAAGCCATAACTTCATGCTCTCCTTAGGTGTAAAAGACCTAGCAACATTAGCATGATAAATTTTGGACAATACAAACTTGCCTCTTCTGTTTTCATTTTGAAGTAGACAATGCTCCTCATTAGGTGAGAGGATTTGACATGAATATTTCTTAAAAATAATTTTATATCCATTTGTCAAGAAAGTAGATATCGAAGGCAAATTCTTCTTCATTTCTAGAACATAAAGAACATTAGAAATTGTGAAATTGTTACATCCCCAAAATTAAAGGACATCTGGATGGGCGCCTGAAGTTAAAAGTGTTCAGCCAAATATGAATCACACTAGGCTGCCTCTTCATTTGAGCCTATAAATAAGATCCATGGGCTCATTTGTGAGATCTCTCTTGCGTGAGGCACTTGGACTCTTGGCCCTTTGGCGGAGCCTCGTCACCCGTCCTGGTTGGGGGCTGGTGGTATGGGACACCAGTTCCTTGAAGGTGGTTGCAGGCTCCCAGGTTCGGGGGTGAGCCCGTATTGGTTCTAATGTTGGGAGGTGAGTCTGATGTCCGCCCTTTTATTGTTTGTAAATATGGCTTGTGTCTTGTCTTGTTTAGTAGGGAGGATCCTGGAGGTCATAACACTTGACTTTAGGTTGACTTCTCCAACACCTACAACATCCAAATCATGACGATCTGCAATGATTACTCTTCTACCCGAAGAGTTAGAAAGTGAAGCAAATACCTTGTTGCAACCTGTCACATGCTTAGTAGCTCCAGAATAAAAAATTCAAGGATTTTTAGAGATAGCATTTAATGTTGCTTGATCAAAAGCTAATTCTTCAATATTGGCACATGCATAAGATTCTTCCTTTGAAGACTTAGGTTTTGAATTATCTTCAACATTATTACCTGACTCTCTTTTCTTCTCATTATAAATCCTTTTTCTACATTTTTCTATGAAATGACCTGATTTCTTGCAGCAGTGGTCAATTCCTTCCTTTGAAGCATAGTTGCTATTCGTACCAGTACGAACCCTTTCGTACGTATTTTTCGTACCGTACGTACTAGTACGTATTCGTACCAATTCGTACCAAAAAAGTGCATGTGTTTTATTTTCCATTTTAACTAGAATTTATGAAGGAAATACATTGGTTTTTCATCTATACTAGTTGGAGAACAATTATCTTTATGCATAGATACAATATTATGCATATTCATGGCAAATAATACTCTTTATAGATGTATACTCCCTTACACATTTATTGTCACCGTACCTTATGAACGTACGAATATCGTACGAGGAGCCCAAAATCTTAAGGTACGTACGTAGTACCGTACTAATACGTACCGTACAAATCGTACGGATCGTAACTTACTAACTATGCTTTGAAGTAGATGTACTAGAAGTCTAGAAACAAACTTCTCTTTTGGTGTGGAAGTAGTAATAGAGGTAGATGTGGTAGAAGATGAAGTTGAAGACTTAGAAGTCGAAGACTTACTTTCCTTCTTACTTTGCTGACTCTTCTTCTTCTTCTTTGTTGTCTCCTTCTTCTTATCCTTTGATGATGATAACATGGCTTCATCATTCTCTTCCATACTCTTTTGTTGATCTTAATCTTGAAATAACATGAATTGCAACTCTTCAAATGAAATTTCTCTCTTGTAGAGAGAGATAAAGAAGTAACAAAAGAACGAAATGAAGATGGAAGTGATTTTTAAAAGTGTGTTTACCATCTACTCATTCGAAATACTGACTCCAACATTAAGTAACTGATCACGTAAGTCTTTGAGCTTCAAAATATGTATAATGTGATTGAACTGACTCACCAACTTTCATCCTTGTGTTGGCTAACTGTCTCCTTAGATAAGCTTTCCTAGCAAGATTTCTACTTTGATAGAGATTCTTTAACTCCAACCAAGCTTGACGAGAGGTTCTGCATGACTTGATTTGGGGTATTATATGCCTCTTGACTCTCATAGGAATGAATGAAAGTGCTTGTGCATTCCTTGAATGCCATCTGGATTTCTCTTCTATAGGAAGTAATCTGGTAGTATCATGGACTCAAGATGATGAAAGAGTTTCTTCTTCTTCTTCAACAACCTCCTGTTGAACAGAAATTGAAGCATCACGTCTTTTGGAAGATTAAGCAACATCCTCTCCTGTTTGTCTTGGTCTTGGGTACTTGCCATTGACAATATTCCACAAGTCTTTAGATACTAACAAATTCATCATCATAAAACTCCCACATTGGATACTTAGACATTCCTTCAAGATTATCTTCATTGTCTAGTCTATAATCACTCATCTTCTTAAGGGTGTATGTCAACTATGCTCTGATACTAAATGTTGCGAAGTGAGGTGTAAATGATACAAACTGAATGTATGATTACAAAAACTGAATCTAGGCTGAATTTAGGATCTAGATACAAGACATTGTGCATAAAGTGCCTAAGAGGTATGACGAGTGTGTGTATGTGCAATTGAAGTGAATAGAAATAGTTTAGAACTGTTTGTAGAGAAAACCCTAATTCAGAAATTAGGCTTTCAGAAACCCTAAGTCTGAAAACCTAAATAGCAAGAAAAACTCTTCCTTGTGTTGAAGTAGCAGGCACAAAGCCTTGGAACAACATCAACAAAAGAAGCAGAACTGAATTTAGAACTTGCTACTTACAAAACTCAGCTAAAGCTGATGGTTGGCTGCCAAAATCTCCTCCAAATCTAGACCAAAACTTAGGTACACCTTTTCCAAGTGTTAGAAGACTTCAATAGGCCTAGAGTGACCTTGGATGGATGCATGATATGAATCCAGGTCCCCAAGGCCTTCTTTTATAGGCTTTAATAGCTTTGACAAAAATTTGGAGAAAAGTTTGCGAAAAGCACAAAAAAATCTTGCCTTAAACTTAAAAAGTGATCAGCTTTTGGTGGTTAAAAACTGCCTTTGGGGCCCAAAACTCCATGATCTCTCAATCTAACCATTTGATGAGTAAGAGAGTTAGCTTTCCTTGATGCTGAGGACTTGAGGTTTCATATTATGCAAAAGAACTTTTAAAGCAGAAATTAGGGTTAGGGTTTCTTGCATTTCTCGACCTCTATTGATAAAATCTTTTATTCCAAATGAAAGCTCTCTTCAAGTACTATTTATGAGTTAATAAAAATTTTTGACCTTCTGTGACCAAAATTTGGCTAAGTATAAAAAATTAGGGTTGCTGGAAATTAGGAATTTGTGCTATTTTGACATTGTTTCCAACACACGAGACGTTGCAGGCTGGGTGACACGTAGTGGGTGACGCGCAGTGGGGCTACAGGCTTTGCGGCGAGCATGGCTCGGCGACGAGCGAGGGAGGGAAGGTTGCGAGCGACGAGCGAGGGGGGGTTTTTTGCGAGTTTGGGTGGGGGGCACGCGGGGGGGGAGGGGGGGAGAGAGAGAGAGAGAGAGAGAGAGAGAGAGAGAGAGAGAGAGAGAGAGAGAGAGAGAGAGAGAGAGAGATGAGAGAGAGAGAGAGAGAGAGAGAGAGAGAGAGAGAGAGAGAGAGAGAGAGAGAGAGAGAGAGAGAGAGAGAGAGAGAGAGAGAGAGAGAGAGAGAGAGAGAGAGAGAGAGAGAGAGAGAGAGAGAGAGAGAGAGAGAGAGAGAGAGAGAGAGAGAGAGAGAGAGAGAGAGAAAGACTTTTTAACGTCTATTAGAGGCCAAAATCGGCCTATGAGACAAAACATATACATCAGTATGATCCAATCCACTGGGATCCCAAAAGGAAAATAAAGTGAGTACAAAAAACGGGTATAAAAGAAGTGGATAATAACTGGCATCAAGGGTGTGGGGTGCGGGGTGCTATGGGTATGCACTCTATATGCTCAATGAGTGAGATACAAATATGATACGCATAGGGAGGGGAGGCTCGATGGTATCACAACCCTCTAGGTGCCTGGAGTGGGTGTAGGATATAATGCATCGGTGGGTAAGGCATCATGGCGATCCTCAAAATGCTCTGGACGTCCAAATCGACAGGGGTGCGCCGCTGCTGTCTCCGTATCTCCATGTCATGGCGTGCGTGAATCGCCTGAATCTCTCTCTGATGTGGACGGGCTCTCCAGAGTGGGGGTCTCGGTCGTCGACGCTGTCGTCTGAGCTCCTCTGCTCTGTGTAATGTGACACCCCGTATCGAGCTGGGTCCTCGAGTGGCCGTGGGTCTGAAAAAATCTGTAATATAAGTCTGAGGGGGGGGGGCAGGTGTATCTCCATCTGTTGCTGGAGAAGTGATGCACGGCGGTGCTGGAGCTCTACTAGGCAACGACCTAGAGCGCGCTGGTCCTCTATCCCCAATAGAGCCCTGATCTCTCTCGGCCCCCTGAAGAGCTGTGGGTAGCGGTCTCTGATGTCCTCATATGCCTGGCATCTACATGTGTAGTGCTCCTCGTCCTCCACCTCCTCTCGGCATATCCTGCATAATCTCTCGTCCCTCGGGGTATGTGTCGCTCTCCCAACGTCAATCTCGAGCTGGTGTGATGATACTCTGAGCTGCCCGATGGCCACTCTCAGCTCGTGCCATGTATGTATCCATGTATCGTGGTCTCTGAATGAACCCATCGGCTGTCGAAGTCAGGAAGTGCTCTTTGTAGTGTTGCCTCTTTGTGGGAAGAGGCTCCCGTGGTGCTATCCATTTCTCCCTGACGTGTATCTGTAGTAGGTCTTGACGGATGATCCTGTTCCTCTCCGAACGAGAGAGGGTAATGTGGGGGGAAGAGAGGTCATACTGAAAAGGGGGGAGATCGGTAATGCTCATGCCATGATCTGCTAACCATCGGTATGTCTGTGCATACCATACTCTCTCATGCCCTGGCTCTGCCAAATGTCTAGAGCTCTCAAATGCAAGCCTGGTGAGTCGGCTGGTGGGGAGCTCTCGGACTCTCAGAATAAAGGTCACCAACTGGAAGAAGGCCTCCACTAGCATTGGTGGTGTGCCAAGCTCAACTCGTATAATGTCATGTGGAAAGGAGGGCTTGCTGCGCAGCAAGCATGAGATCATGGTGACCTCGGGCCTCTCAATCCGCATCCACATCGCCTCCGTGATCCTTGGTGCCCATACTGTTGCTGCGTACATCAATGTGGGTGTCACTAGTGTCAAAGAGCCATCCCTTAGTCCGAGGCTCTTGAAAATGTGTCTGAAAGCAGCGTCTCTCTAATCCTGCAAGTGCCGCATAGCCGCGCGTCAATCTATCTCTCGCTTCCTGGGCCATGGAGAATACCCCTGTGCTGCCCGAGAGGGTGACACCTAGGTAGACGTAGGAGTCCACTACCTCTATCTGTCCTCCTGCTGCAGTGAAAGAGGCACGATGGCGTACTGTCCTGGAGGTATGGAAGATCATGACCTTGGTCTTGCCAAGGTTCACTGTGAGTCCTCTCTCCATGCAGAAGGTATCGAGCGCCTGTAAATGTGCTGCAACCCCTCCTGTGTCTCTGAAAGTAAGACAATGTCATCAGCATATAATAGGATGTGTACTGGCATACCTCCGAGGTCTCCTCCTAGCCCTCCTGCGCACTGTATCTACTCCGTGATCTCATCGATGTAGAGACCGAAGAGAGTGGGTGAGAGAGGGCAATCTTGTTTCACACCAATGGTGCTAACAAGGCTATCAGATGGGCCGCCGGGGCAGCGTACCCTGCCTGTGAGCCGTGTATACAAAGCATGGATGGCCCATAGCATGTCTCATGGTAGCTGTAACTCCTGGAGCCTCCGTAGTAGTCTCTCTCGAGGGACCATGTCGAAGGCTTTGCAGAAATCCACAAAGCAACAGTATAGTCTCTGCTTCCTCGCCTTCGCGCTCTCAATCAAGCAACGAAGCACGAAGATGTGGTCGATGGTGGAGAAAGTGCGGCGGAAGCCTCCCTGGCCGGGTGCTCTAATCCCAGCTGCCTCAGCGTGTGTACTGAGCTCTGCCTCTAGTACTGCCCCATAGATCTTGGCCAGAATATGGCCTATCATAATAGTCCTGTAGTTCCCTGGGTCCATCATATCACCGGACTTGTGGATAGGCGTAATGGTATGCATAGTCCACGAGTCAGGTAATCCCTCAACCAAAGCACGGTTGAAGAGATGGGGGATCAGGTGGGAAACTACATATGCTGCGTATATAAAGTGCTTGCCCTGTAGCCCCGTGTGGTCTATGAGTGGCCATGCTGTAGTCTATGGATGGCATGTCGTACCATGCCTGCCGTGAATAGGGTGGATATCACAGGACGCGGTGTGGGAGGGATCGGCAATGGTGGCTGTCATGGGACATCATATAACCTCTGGGCGTAGGTGTGCCAAGTCTGAGGATCTACTATGGGTGTAGGTGGGCGTGGCTCACGTAGGGCCCTCCACGCGGTGGCACAATCCCTACTCATGAGAAGGTCAAACAACTCTGCCTCCTGTCGCTCCTCGAAAGCTCGTCGCTTTCTGCGTGTGAGGGCTCGCATCTGTCGTCGTGCCTCCCTCTCTGTGATGGATCCAAGGATACTCTGTGCTCTGAGATGTCGGTATAGTCGCCTGCACTCCTCGTCGTACCATCTATTCTGGGGTGTATGCCCCAGCCGTGTCGAATGTGCAGTGCTGTGGGTGGTGGAGAGAGAGAGAGAGAGAGAGAGAGAGAGAGAGAGAGAGAGAGAGAGAGAGAGAGAGAGAGAGAGAGAGAGAGAGAGAGAGAGAGAGAGAGAGAGAGAGAGAGAGAGAGAGAGAGAGAGAGAGAGAGAGAGAGAGAGAGAGAGAGAGAGAGAGAGAGAGAGAGAGAGAGAGAGAGAGAGAGAGAGAGAGAGAGAGAGAGAGAGAGAGAGAGAGAGAGAGAGAGAGAGAGAGAGAGAGAGAGAGAGAGAGAGAGAGAGAGAGAGAGAGAGAGAGAGAGAGAGAAAGAAAGACTTTTTAACGTCTATTAGAGGCCAAAATCGGCCTATGAGACAAAACATATACATCAGTATGATCCAATCCACTATGATCCAAAACAAAAATAAAGTGTGAGTACTGCAAACGGGTATAAAAGGAGAGATAGTAGCTGGTATCAAGGGGTGTGGGGTGCTATGGGTATGCACTCTATATGCTCAATGGGTGAGATACAAATATGATATGCATAGGGAGGGGAGGCTCGATGGTATCACAACCCCCTAAATGCTTGGAGTGGGTGTAGGATATAATGCATCGGTGGGTAAGGCATCATGGCGATCCTCAAAATGCTCTGGGCGTCCAAATCGATAGGGGTGCGCTGCTGACGTCTCTGTATCTCCATGTCATGGCGTGCGTGAATCGCCTGAATCTCTCTCTGATGTGGACGAGCTCTCTGGACAAGGGGTCTCGGTCGTCGGCGCTGTCGTCTAAGCTCCTCTGCTCTGTGTAATGTGACACCCCGCATCGAGCTGGGCCCTCGAGTGTATGTGGGTCTGAAAAAATCTGTAATATAAGTCTGAGGGGAGGGGGTCAGGTGTATCTCCATCTGCTGCTGGAGGAGTGATGCGCGACGGTGCTGGAGCTCCACTAGGAAACGACCTAGAGGGCGTTGGTCCTCTGTCCCCAATAAAGCCCTGATCTCTCTAGGCCCCCTGAAGAGCTGTGGGTAGCGGTCTCTGATGTCCTCATATGCCTGGCATCTACATGTGTAGTGCTCCTCGTCCTCCACCTCCTCTCTACATATCCTGCATAATCGCTCATCCCTGGGGGTATGTGTGGCTCGCCCAATCTCAATCTCAAGCTGGTGTGATGATACTCTGAGCTGCCCAATGGCCACTCTCTCAGCTGGTGCCATATATGTATCCATGTATCGTGCTCTCTGAATGAAACCATCCGCTGTCACAGTCAGGAAGTGCTCTCTGTAGTGTTGCCTCTTTGTGGGAAGAGGCCCCTGTGGTGCTATCCATGTCTCCCTGACGTGTATCTGTAGTAGGTCCTGACGGATGATCCTATTCCTCTCCGAACGAGAGAGGGTAATGTGGGGGGAAGAGAGGTCATACTGAAAAGGGGGGAGATCCGTAATGCTCATGCCATGGTCTGCTAACCATCGGTAAGTCTGTGCATACCATACTCTCTCATGCCCTGTCTCTGCCAAATGTCTAGAGCTCTCAAATGCAAGCCTGGTGAGTCGGCTAGTGGGGAGCTCTCTGACTCTCAGAATAAAGGTCACCAACTGGAAGAGGGCCTCCACTAGCATCGGTGGTGCGCTAAGCTCAGCTCGTATAATGTCATGTGGAACGGAGGGCTTGCTGCGCAGCAAGCGTGATATCATGGTGATCTGGGGCCTCTCAATCTGCGTCCACATCGCCTCTGTGATCCCTGGTGCCCATACTGCTGCTGCGTACATCAATGCGGGTGTCACTAGAGTGTCAAAGAGCCACCCCTTAGTCCGGGGCTCCTGAAAATGTGTCTGAAAGCAGCGTCTCTCCAATCCTGCAAGTGCCGCATAACCTCGTGTCAATCTATCTCTCGCAGCCTGTGCCATGGAGAATACCCCTGTGCTGCCCGAGAAGGTGATACCTAGGTAGACGTAGGAGTCCACTACCTCTATCTGTCCTCCAGCTGCTGTGAAAGAGGCGCGATGGCGTACTGTCCTGGAGGTATGGAAGATCATGACCTTGGTCTTGCCAAGGTTCACTGTGAGTCCTCTCTCCATGCAAAAGGTATCGAGCGCCTGTAAATGTGACTGCAACCCCTCCTGTGACTCTGAGAGCAGGACAATGTCATCAGCATATAATAGGATATGTACTGGCGTACCTCCGAGGTCTCCTCCTCTCCCTCCTTCTCGCTGTATATACTCCGTGATCTCGTCGATGTAGAGACCGAAGAGAGTGGGTGAGAGAGGGCAACCTTGTTTCACACCAATGGTGCTAACAAGGCTGTCTGATAGACCGCCGGGGCAGCGTACCCTGCCTGTGACTCGTGCATACAAAGCGTGGATGGCCCATAGCATGTCTGATGGAAGCTGTAACTCCTGGAGCCTCCGTAGTAGTCTCTCTCGAGGGACCATATCGAAGGCTTTGCGGAAATCCACAAAGCAACACTATAGTCTCTGCTTCCTCGCCTTCGCGCTCTCAATCAAGCAACGAAGCACGAAGATGTGGTCGATGGTGGAGAAAGTGCGGCGGAAGCCTGCCTGGCCGGGTGCTCTGATCCCCGCTGCCTCAGTGTGTGTACTGAGCTCTGCCTCTAGTACTGCCCCATAGATCTTGGCCAGGATATGGCCTATCATAATAGTCCTGTAGTTCCCTGGGTCCATCATATCGCCGGACTTATGGATAGGCGTAATGGTATGCATAGTCCATGAGTCGGGTAATCCCTCAACCAAAGCATGGTTGAAGAGATGGGCTATCAAGTGGGAAACTACATCTGCTGCGTATATAAAGTGCTCTCCCTGTAGCCCCGTGTGGTCTGCAGAACGGCCATGCTGTAGCCTATGGATGGCCTGTCGTACCATGCCTGCTGTGAAGAGGGTGGATATCACCGGACGCGGTGTGGAAGGAATCGGTAATGGTGGCTGTCCTGGGACGTCATATAACCTCTGGGCGTAGGTGTGCCAAGTCGAAGGATCTGCTATGGGTGTAGGTGGACGTGGCTCACGTAGTGCCCTCCACGCGGTGGCACAATCCCTACTCATGAGAAGGTCGATCAACTCTGCCTCCTGTCGCTCCTCGAAAGCTCGCCGCTTCCGGCGTGTGAGGGCTCGCATCTGTCGTCGTGCCTCCCTCTCTGTGATGGATCCCAAGATACTCTGTGCTCTGAGATGTCGGTATAGTCGCCTACACTCCTCATCGTACCATCTATTCTGGGGTGTATGCCCCAGCCGTGTCGGATGTGCAGTGCTGTGGGTGGTGTATGGGAAGCTGAGAGTAGCGGATGTAATGAGGATCGAGGAGAAGTGGGCGGTGAGGGTGTCCAAGGAGGCAGAGGGATCAAGGGAGTAGATGCGCTCTCGAACATGGGAGCTATAGATATGTGCTAGCTCATGTCTAAAGTGAATGGTGGTACGAGCTCGTGGCTGTAGGGTGACGGGGTGGGGTATGCATGGTGAGCCGCGAATGGATAGGGCAAGATATGCGTGATCGGCTCCAATCGGTAAGGGTGGGATAGTGAATGAGGTGATCAGATGTGTCGCCTCCGGAGGTCCGATAACATAGTCTACCACACTGCCCCCCTGTGGTGTCGTGGGTGGAATGCAGGTGAGACCGCGCGAGGTGGGCCAGCTCTCCATCCCATTATATATAACGAGACGGTGTGCTGCTCCCATCTGGAGTAAGTGTCGGCCATATAAGGTGGGTGTGGCGGTGTCGGCTGAGGCTTTGAGTGTAGGCATGTCCTCTATGGTACGAAGCATCTCAGGGTCGTCAAAGTCGTACATATTACACTGGTGGCTCTGAGTGCGGGCATTGAAGTCTCCTACAAGGAAGACTTCACCCATCCCGGTATACTCCATAATCGTGTCACTGAGGCAGTCATATGGCGATGTGGTGTCTGGTCCCTCCCCTCCTGGTAGCTGCTCAGGGGAATGTGTGAAGCGTGAACCAATGGGTGCAATATAGCATACGGCGAAGTACGCTGCTCTCTCCTCTGATAGCTGCAAGCGTATCCACATGAAACGTGCCTCTGGGTCTCTGGCTACCACCTGTACCCTGTGCTGTAACGACTGTCTATAGAGCACGGCTACTCCTCCTGATCCCCGTGTGGTGTGCTGTCTCATCTGGCGGCGGTGAGCTGACTCCCATATATAGCCCTCAATCCTCGGTAGGCTCCTCCCCGGGCTCTCGTGTGTCTCTGTCAAGAAGATAATGTCTCTTCCCTCCATCACCTCCTCGAGGCGCCCTGGATGTGTCCATAAAGATCCATTGCAGTTCCAGACTGCAATGTGCACCTCCTGGTGTGCTGTCTCATAGGCCGCGAATCCCTAGTCAATGGGCCGTCCATCAATGATGATCCGACCGTCTCTGTAGAGGGCACGATGTCCCTCTCGTCTGGCCTAGAGGACACGTGGCATGCATGCCCGTCTGTGCTCTACCTGCATCCGTGTGAGGTCGTCATCCAAATAGATGGGGGTGCCCGGTGTAGTGCGTAGTACCGCCCGTCGTCTGAGAAAGTCTCTCCTCCTTGCCTCATCTGAGAACTGAAGGATAAGTGCTCTGCTCCGTGTGGTGTCCCGTCCTGCTCTCCATACTCTGGTGAAAGGGAGAGGCTCATCCGCGCAGTATCCAAGTAATGTGCACAAGCGACGCCCGTCCTGCTCTGGTGATCCGTCTGTCTCTGTGAGGCCGGAGACGCGAACATTGAGCCTGCGGGCCTGTCGCATCCGCTCCTCCTCAATGGTGGTGTGCACTATGTGGATCTCCTCATGGTGGTTGTTCTTCTTTGCCTCTTGTCGAAGGTTCTTTTTGACAACCTCGACCCATCCATCTTTCTTAGTCTCAAGCTCGTTCTGCACCACCTCCATACACTCCTTCTTGATAGTCACCCGAATGTCCTCTAGATGTGGAGCGATCTCCCCCTCCTCGTGCATGCTGTCCAGTTTCGTTTTCATATCAGTAAGCGCAGTGTGCAACTCCTCCAGGTCCCGTGAGTGCTGTTTGCGGGTAGCGAGAAGCTCTTCCCGAAGGGATTCGTTTTCCTTCTCCAAGGTTGCCACCTTGGCTTCGAGGGAGACAACTCTACGGGTAACCCCGTTCAGTGCAAAATCTCCTTCTTTCTTGTGTTTTCCTATCAACTCTCGGAGGGCATGCTCTAGGGTGGCCAACTGTTCCTCCAGCTTGGGAGCCATGAGAGAGAGAGAGAGAAAGAGAGAGAGAGAGAGAGAGAGAGAGAGAGAGAGAGAGAGAGAGAGAGAGAGAGAGAGAGAGAGAGAGAGAGAGAGAGAGAGAGAGAGAGAGAGAGAGAGAGAGAGAGAGAGAGAGAGAGAGAGAGAGAGAGAGAGAGAGAGAGAGAGAGAGAGGATTGGGATTACGGTTGAGGTTGAGATATTTAAGTTTTTGGGGGTTTTGAGTTATGGCTAGTTTGAAAGATTAGATTAGGCATTTTGATTTTAGGTTTTAGAGTTAGGGTTTGTTTGCACTTAGAGTTAGGGTTTCGGTGTCTTGGGATTAAGGTTGGGTTCTGCTAAGGTTTAGGTTTAGGGCGAAGGCGTCTATCCGTCCGTGCCATCATGACTCCTGCTGAACCGTGCCACACACGTCCTCGATTTTAGGGTTAGGGTTCGAAGATCGTCGGGCAGTCGCAGATTTTCGCGGATTTTAGGGATTTGTGGAGGTAATGGACACGCAGGGTTTGGAGAGGCTCAGGCGGTGGGGGAGAGAGAGAGAGAGAGAGAGAGAGAGAGAGAGAGAGAGAGAGAGAGAGAGAGAGAGAGAGAGAGAGAGAGAGAGAGAGAGAGAGAGAGAGAGAGAGAGAGAGAGAGAGAGAGAGAGAGAGAGAGAGAGAGAGAGAGAGAGAGAGAGAGAGAGAGAGAGAGAGAGGGGGAGGGAGGGAGGGAGGGAGGGAGGGGGAGGGGTGGGGGGGAGGGGGGGAGAGAGAGAAAGAAAGAAAGAAAAAAAGAAAGTGTTTTTACGTCTATTAGGAGGCCGAACTCGGCCTATGAGACAAATCGATGTACATGGGTGTATCTTCTGTCTATCAGAGAAGATAAAAGTGCTGAAAAAGAAACTGGTAAAGCTGATACATATCTCCGTGAAATGCGTGTGGAATGAAAGGGGGGGATGTATGGAGTGCGATATCTATGACAGTCTATATGCAAAGGGGTAGTACAACAAGCATGGGAATGCATCTGAAACGACTAACTAGCTCCATCTTGTGCTAGTGGGCGGGTGTAAGATGTGATACATAGGTGGAGGTGGAGTCAGGGCCATCGTGATAGCTGCAGCGGGATCAGCCATCATCTGGAATCGTCTCTCCTCCATGGCGCGATGGTGATGAGCCTGGATCTCTGCAATCTGACGTCGGTGATGTCTCGGGGCCCGATATCCTCTAGCACGGGGTAGTCTCCTAGCTCGAGCAGCCTGAGCCTGCTGTAAGAGTCACCCCTCTCGGTGTGTGGGCTGAGGGGGGGAGGGCTGCAGCACGTCGTGGAATAAAGAACTCAGTGAGCTGACTCTGTCTCCCTCCTGTATGGGCTGCTACAGTAGGCTGGAGTAGGGAATCTCTGTGACTCTGTATCTCTAGTAGGAATCGCCCGAGCTGTCGCTAGTCTGTAGAGTCCATGATCTCTCGGAGGGTGGGCTGCCCTGTAAATAGAGTCCCGTATCTACCTCTGATGCCATCATATGCGCTACATCTGCATACAAAGTGCTCCTCATCCTCTATCTCTACTCTGCGAACCCTGCATATCCGCTCCTCTCTGGGAATGTCTGCGGCTTTGCCCGTCTCAATCTCTAGTCTATGTGATGAGTCTCTCAACTGGCCAATCGCTACCCTCGAGCTATGAGGCATGTAAGTATCCATGTAACATGGCCGCGTAACATGGCCGCCGGATGAAATTGTCTGCTAGGATGTCTAAGAACTGGTCTCGATAGTGCAATAGTCTCGATCCCATGTGTGGTGTGTGCCATGTCTGACTAATGTAGCGCTGCCAAAGATCCTGTCTCAACACAACATTCCTCTCATGACGAGAGAGGTGGATGTGAGGTGAGTCTGGGTCGTACTGAAAAGGCGGCAATCTGTCCATATCAAGCCCATGACTATCAAACCATACTCTAACCTGAGTGTACCAAGCTCTCTCATATCCTAACTCTGATATCTGTATAGATGCCTCAAAAGCTCTGCGTGTGAGTCTGTTTGTAGGGAGCTCCCTCATCCTCTGAATAAAGAAGATAGTCTGGAATAGTGCATCTACTACCATGGGTGGTGCAGCTAGCTCTGCCCTGATGATGTCATGTGGTACCGACTGTTTCCGGCGAAATAGTCGCAAGATCATACGTACCTGGGGCCTCTCGATCGCACTCCACTGGGTGGCTGTGAGGCCTGGGGCCCAAACTGTCGAAGCATACATCATAGCTGGTCGGACTAGTGTGTCAAATAGCCACCCCTTCGTGCGGGGCTCCTGGAAGTGTGCCTGGTGACATCTCCGCTCTAACATGGCTAAAGCTGCATATCCTTGTGTGAGTCTATCGGTGGCTACCTGTCTCATGCTGAAGGGGCCAGGTAAGCTTGTGAATGTGACTCCGAGGTAGACATAGGAAGTGACCACCTCAATCTGTCCACCGCCGGCTGTGAATCCTGCTCCATTCCTCACCAAGGGGGAGGTGTGGAAGATCATGACCTTGGTCTTGCCAAGGTTTACTGTCAAGCCCTTCTGTGTACAAAACTCATCGAGGGCATCCAAGTGGCGCTGTAATCCATCGGGTGACTCTGAAATCAAGACAATGTCATCGGCATATAATAAAATGTGGACAGGTGTACCTGCGAGGTCTGCACCCTCTCCTCGAGCTCGGAGAATGTAGTCCTCAATCTCATCGATGTAGAGACCAAATAGAGTGGGAGAGAGCGGGCAGCCTTGCTTAACACCGATGGTGCTAGCAATGACCTCAGACATACCTCCTGGACACTGTAATCTCTCGGTCACCTGCTCATAGAGTGCATAGATGGCCCAAATCATCCCTGATGGTACTCCCAAGCTCTGAAGGCGTTGGAAGAGCCTCTCTCGTGGCACTGTATCGAAAGCTTTGCGGAAGTCCACAAAGCAGCAATATAGTCTCTTCTTCCGCACCCTTGCCCCATCAATGAGGCAGCGCAAAACGAAGATGTGATCAATAGTAGAGAAAGCTCGCCCAAAACCTGCCTGGCCTCGTGCTCGTAGCCCCTCAGTCTCTGCATATGAGCTGAGCTCTGCCTCAAGTATGGCACCGTATAGTTTGGCCATGGTGTGGCCAATCATGATGGTCCTGTAATTCCCTGGATCCAGGGTGTCGCCAGATTTGTGGATACGCACAATGGTGTGCCTAGTCCACTCCTCTGGGAAGCCCTCCCCTATAGCCCGATTGAAGGCATGTGCAATCAACGGGGCTATAGTGGAGGATGCATATATGAGGTGCTCTCTCTGCAATCCCGTATGCTCTGTCGAACGTCCATGTCGCAGTCGTCCTATGGCCCTCTCAACCATCTTTGCTGTGAAAAGAGAAGAACTAGTAGGGAGAGGCTCAAGTGGCTGGGGAATGGGAGGCTGCCCAGGCACCTCATATAATCTCTGAGCATAATCATGCCATGTGTGTAGGTCCCCAATAGGTGTGGTAGGGCGTGGCTCTCGTAGGGTACGCCATGCTGAAGCACTGTCCATACTCATAAAGAGATGATATAGCTCAAGCACCTGTGCCTCCTCAAAGGCTCGCCTCTTGCGATGTGTGAGAGTTTTCATCTGTCCCGTGGCCTGTCTCTCTGTGATCTCTCCCAATGCTCGCTGAGCTCGTAGTCGGTGGTAAGGATCTTTGCATTCCTCATCATACCAACGATGTTGTGGCATAGTCCCGGGAGGAGGTGTGTGACCAGAATGGATGGTGTGTGGGAAGGAGCTGATGGCGGATGTCTGAAGAACTGATGCTGTCTGTGAGGTGAGTAGGGATAGTGGAGTGTCAGGGTGAAGCAAGAGAAGACCCTTCTCGACTTGGGCCGCATATATGTGAGCTAGCTCGTGTGTGAAGTGGATGGTGGTGTGTGGGATGCGTGCTGCGGGTGTGCGTGTAGGGGTGTCTCCCTTCAGGGAGAGAGCGAGGTATGCGTGATCGGCCCCAATGGGTATAGGTGGGATGGTGAATGAGGTAAGTAGGTGAATGGCCTCTCTAGATCCCATGACGTAATCTACTGAACTTCCCCTGCCATCTGTGACTGAGTGTGGCATGCATGTCAATCCTCCTGAGGTAGGCCACTGAGCCATCCCGTTATAGATAACGAGATTATGTCGAGAGCCTAGTCTGAGTAAGTGAGTGCCATAATGAGTGTGTAGAGTCAGCTGAAGCTCGAGCTGTAGAGAGAGAGAGAGAGAGAGAGAGAGAGAGAGAGAGAGAGAGAGAGAGAGAGAGAGAGAGAGAGAGAGAGAGAGAGAGAGAGAGAGAGAGAGAGAGAGAGAGAGAGAGAGAGAGAGAGAGAGAGAGAGAGAGAGAGAGAGAGAGAGAGAGAGAGAGAGAGAGAGAGAGAGAGAGAGAGAGAGAGAGAGAGAGAGAGAGAGAGAGAGAGAGAGAGAGAGAGAGAGAGAGAGAGAGAGAGTTATATTAACGTCTACCAAAAAGCCAAACTTGGCCTATGAGACAAAACCATGTACGACTGTGGTCATCTCAGTGTATCGATGAAAAGAAAAGTATTCACTACAAAAAAAAAACTATGTAGGCTGAAAACAGAAAGATGATGGTGTACCTAACAATGATGGAGTAGTGGAGATAGAGTAGTGGTGTGTGGGGGAGCGTGGCTCTGACTTTGCAGATAATGGCCACCTACTACATAGGGATATATGTGGGAGTGAATATGTATACCCTAACTGGTACAAATGGGTGGAGGAGGGTGGAGTATATGGTACATCGGCGGTGGACTCTATACCTCCTGCAAGAGGAGACCCAAGTGGTGGTGGTGTGCTGATGCTCCATCATGTGATCGTGTGCTATCCTGATGTGAGAGATGTCCTCATGATGAAGTCATGGTCGTCGGTCCCCAGTTGTACGTGGTCTGCGTTGCAATCTCTGTGCCGCTGCATGCTTGAGCGTGAGCCCTATGCCTCTGGGAGGTAGGTATGTCTGATGTGGCTCAAGTCGGGGAAAGAACTTAGTAATTGTCTGTTGGGTACATGTCTGTGTCCTGCGTGTGCGTTGTAGCATCTGCTCTCGTCTCTCATATGCTTCTGTGATATAGCAACCCACCCTTCACTGGTCTCCTATGGTCATGCATAACTGGAGTGACTCCTCAATTTGGAACTGTGCTCGTAGGTCCAAGTATGCTGGGCATCTCGTAATCAAGTGCTCCTCGGTCTCTATCTCTGTATGGCAAACTGGGCACCACCTCTCCTCTCGGGGAACTCCTCTGGCCCGACCTCTCTCGATCTCAAGCTTACGTGATGAAACTCGAAGTTGCCCAATGACAACACGGAGGTGGTGTGGTAAGTATGTCCCCATGTAACGTGGGGTCTCAATGAAGCCCTGATATGAGATCTCTAGGAAATGCTCACAAAAGTAGAGCATTTTCGGTGGCAATGGATCTCGTGGGCTGACCCATGTCCTTTGTATGTATATTTGCCATATCTCGTGACGGATGATCCTATTCCTCTCTTGGTGGGAGAGCGAGTAGGTGGGGGCGTGGGAGTCATAACCTACAGGTGGTAGTCTGTCTATGTCAAGTCCATGGTGGGCCAGCCAATCTCGTGTCTATGCATACCATGAGGAGGTGTCCCCCACTAATGCCATGTCACGTGATGCCTGGAAAGCTTTGTAAGTGATTCGCTCTCTATCCATGCCCTGGATCTTGTGTAGTAAGCATACTGTTTGGAAGAGTGCCTCTCCTAGCATCGGTGGTGCAACAAGCTCTGCCCTTACGATATCATGGGGTACGGAGGGTTTGCTATGGATGAGTCTGGCAATCATGAGAACTTGTGGTCTCTCCACCACCGTCCATGCCGATGCTGATAACCTTGGCCCTCATATAGCTGCTCCATACATAAGTGCTGGGTGACCACAGTGTTGAAGAGCCACCCCTTTGTGCGGGGCTCCTGAAAGTGGGCCTGGTGGCACTATCTCTCCATCAAAGCTAATGCTGCCTAGGCCCTATCCTCGCGTGATGTGATCTCGAGCTCCAAGAGACATGGAGAAAGTCCGGAGGTTGCTGTGAACGTCACGCCCAGATATACATATGAGCTGACTACCTCGATGGATCCGCATGCTGCCGTGAAAGAGCTCTGCCTCCTCACCTACGCTGATGTATGAAAGATCAGAACCTTGGTTTTACCAAGATTCATTGATAGCCCTCTATGTGTGTAGAAGTTGTCTAGACCGTGTAAATGATGTTGCAGACCCTCTGCAAACTCTGAAACCAAGACAATATCATCAACATATAAAAGAATATGGACCATGGTCCCTCGTACCTCAATGCCATCCCCTCCCTCCTATATGAAGTCCACTGTCTCATCAATGTATAGCCCAAAAAGTGTGGGTGAGAGAGGGCACCCTTGCTTCACCCCGATGCTGCTAGCAAGTGAATCTGATAGGCCACAGGGACATCTCAATCTACCTGATACTCTCTCATATAAGGCGTAGATCCCCCATATCATCTCCTCTGGAGCCCCGATGTCGAGTAGGCGTTTGAAGAGTCTCTCCTTGGGGACTGTGTTGAAGGCTTTGCGAAAGTCCACTAAGCAACAGTATAATCTCCGTTTCCTCACTCGAGCCTGGCCGATCAGGCATCTCAAAGTGAAGATGTGGTCTATGGTAGCGTAATCTCGTCTGAATCTTGCTTGTCCTGGAGCTCTGATACCCTTTCCCTCGGCGGAGCTCTGATACCCTTTCCCTCGGCGAGGGTGCTCAATTCTGTCTCTAGTACTACCCCATATAACTTGGCCAGTGTGGGGCCAATCATGATCGTCCGGTATGTAGCTGGATCCATAACATCACCTGACTTATGTATGGGCGAGGGAGGGAGGGAGGGGGAGAGGGGGGGGAGGGAGGGACGGAGGGAGCGGAGGGGGGGGGAGGGGGAGAGAGAGAGAGAGAGAGTGAGAGAGAGAGAGAGAGAGAGAGAGAGAGAGAGAGAGAGAGAGAGAGAGAGAGAGAGAGAGAGAGAGAGAGAGAGAGAGAGAGAGAGAGAGAGAGAGAGAGAGAGAGAGAGAGAGAGAGAGAGAGAGAGAGAGAGAGAGAGAGAGAGAGAGAGAGAGAGAGAGAGAGAGAGAGAGAGAGAGAGAGAGAGAGAGAGAGAGAGAGAGAGAGAGAGAGAGAGAGAGAGAGAGAGAGAGAGAGAGAGAGAGAGAGAGAGAGAGAGAGAGAGAGAGAGAGAGAGATTTTTTAACGTCTAGTAGAGGCCAAAATCTGCTTATGAGACAAAACATATACATGAGTATGATCCAATCCATTGTGATCCCAAACGGAAAATAAAGTGTGGGTACAAAACAGAATATAAAAGGAGTGGATAATAGTAGGCATCAAGGGTATGGGGTGCTATGGGTATGCACTCTATATGCTCAATAGGTGAGGTACAAATATGATATGCATAGGGAGGGGAGGCTCGGTGGTGTCATAATGCTCTAAATGCCTGGAGTGGGTTTAGGATATATTGCATCAGTGGGTAAGCCATTGTGGGGATCCTCAAAATGCTCTGCACGTCGAGGTCGACAGGGGTGCGGTGCTTACGTCTCCGTATCTCCATGTCATGGCGTGCGTGAATCGCCAGAGAGAGAGAGAGAGAGAGAGAGAGAGAGAGAGAGAGAGAGAGAGAGAGAGAGAGAGAGAGAGAGAGAGAGAGAGAGAGAGAGAGAGAGAGAGAGAGAGAGAGAGAGAGAGAGAGAGAGAGAGAGAGAGAGAGAGAGAGAGAGAGAGAGAGAGAGAGAGAGAGAGAGAGAGAGAGAGAGAGAGAGAGAGAGAGAGAGAGAGAGAGAGAGAGAGAGAGAGAGAGAGAGAAAGAAAGTCATATTAACGTCTTCTGGAGGCCAAACTTGGCCTATGAGACAAAAACCATGTACAAGTGTAGTAACCCTGTGTAGAAGATAAAATGAAATATAAGGTATATCGCTACACAAAGCTATATAGGGCTGGAAAAGGCTGGGGAGACGTGGCTCTGACTCTGCAGATAGTGGCCACCTAATACATGGGGGGATCCAAAATGTGAGTAAAACGCCCTAGCGACAAGTGATGGGTGGAGGTGGGTGTAGTATGTGGTACATCGGTGGTGGTCTGAGTGCCTCCTGAAGGAAGACAACCCAAGGGGTGGTGGTACGCCTATGCTCCATCATGTGGTCGTAGGCAATCCTGATGCGTGAGACATCCTCATGATATAGTCGTGGTCGACGATATCCGCCCATGCGTGGTCGGCGCCGTGCTCTCTGTGCTGCTGCCTGGTGGAGCGTGAGCCCTATAGATGGACCTCTCTGATGTAGCTCAACTCGCTGAAAGAACTGGGTAATGGTCTGCTGGGTACTCACCCGTGGCTGATGTATGTGCTGTAGTGACCGCTCTCGCCTCTCGTATGCTGCTGTGAGAAAGCATCCCAAGCGTCTCTGGTCTCCCATAGTCATGCACAGCTGGAATGACTCCTCGATTTGGAACTGTGCTCGTAGGTCTAAGTATGCTGGACAACTGATAACAAAATGCTCTTCACTCTCTACCTCTGTCTGGCATAGTGGGCACCACCTCTCCTCACGGGGGACTCCCCTGGACCGACCCCTCTCAATCTCGAGCTGATGTGATGAAACCCGGAGCTGCCCAATGACGACTCGTAGGTGGTGGGGAAGGTAGGTCTGCATGTATCTCGGAATCTCGATGAAGCCCGTGTCTGATATATGTAGAAAATGCTCGCGGTAGTAGAGCATTTTCAGGGGCAATGTACCCCTAGGGCTCACCCATGTCCTCTGTATGTATGTATGCCATATCTCCTGACGAATGATCCTATTCCTCTCTTGATGAGAGAGCGAGTAGGTGGGTGCATGAGAGTCGTACTGTAGTGGTGGTAGCCTGTCTATGTCAAAGCCATGGTGGGCAAGCCAGTCTCGTGTCTGTGCATACCATGAGGAGGTGTCGCCTGCTAATGCCATATCACGTGATGCCTCGAAAGCACGATAAGCAATACGCTGTGTATCCATGCTCCGAAGTCTGTGTAATAGGCATACTGTTTGGAATAGTGCCTCAACTAGCATCGGTGGTGCAGCGAGCTCTGCTCTAATGATGTCATGTGGTACTGAAGGCTTATTGCGGATCAGTCTGGCAATCATGAGGATCTGTGGCCTCTCTAATGCTGTCCATACTGATGTAGCTAATCCTGGTCCCCATATGGCTGCCCCATACATGAGCGCTGGCGTAACCAAAGTGTCAAAAAGCCACCCCTTTGTGCGGGGCTCCTGAAAAGATGCCTGGTGGCACTGTCTCTCCATCAAAGCTAGTGCTGCGTACCCATGTGTGATGCGGTCACGGGCTGCCTGAGCCATAGAGAAGACTCCTGATGCTGCTGTAAATGTCATATGATCCGACCACCTCGATCGGTCCACCTGCAGCTGTGAACAAACTATGTCTGCGTACCTGTGCTGATGTATGAAAGATCAAGACCTTGGTTTTACCAAGGTTCACAGATAACCCTCTGTGTCTGCAAAAGTCATCTAGGCCGTGTAGATGATGCTGTAGACCTTCTGCAGACTCTGAAACCAATACAATATCATCAACGTATAAAAGAATATGGACAGTGGACCCGTGTACCTCAATGCCATCTCCCCCCTTGCTGCTGTATGAAGTCCACTATCTCATCAATGTAGAGACCAAAGAGGGTGGGCGAGAGAGGGCATCCTTGCTTCACCCCGATAGTGCTAGCAAGTGGATCAGATAAGCCCCCTGGACATCTGACTCTACCAGATACTCTCTCGTATAAGGCGTAGATCCCCCATATCATCTCCTCCGGAGCTCTGATGTCAAGTAGTCGTCTGAAGAGTCGATCTCTAGGAACAGTGTCAAATGCTTTGCGAAAGTCCACAAAGCAACAATATAATCTCCTCTTCCTCACCTTGGCCTGGTCGATCAGGCATCTCAGAGTGAAGATGTGGTCAATGGTAGAGAAATCTCGTCTGAACCCTGCCTGTCCTAGAGCCCTGATGCCCTTCCTCTCAGCGAGAGTACTCAACTCTGTCTCTAGTACGGCCCCATATAACTTGGCCAATATAGGGCCAATCATGATCGTCCGGTATGTAGCTGGATCCATACTGTCACCTGACTTATGAATGGGCACTATGGTGTGCTCAGTCCATGAGTCTGGGAACCCTTCAACCAATGCACGGTTGAAGAGATGGGCAATGAGCGGTGCGAGAGTTGTGCCTCCATAAATGAGGTGCTCTGCCTGTAATCCGAAATGATCATGGGCCCTGCCATGCTGCAGCCGGGCAATAGCGCGTCCCACCATAGTGGGTGTGAAGAAGTCAGAGGTAGTGGGACGTGAGCTCTGCGGTCTGGGAATGGGAGGCTGGTCTGGGATCTCGTATAGGCTCCCTGCATAGCTATGCCAAGTGCTCGGGTCTCGGATAGGTGTCTGCTGTCTCCTCTCTCTCAAATGTCGCCATGCCACTAAACTGTCTCGACTCATGAGCAAATGGTAAATATCCCAATACTGTCTCTCCTCCCAATCCCGCCGTTTGCGGCGAGTAAGGCTCTGCATGCGACGCTGTGCCTGTGTGTGTGTAATATCTCCTCTATCCTGAGAGAGAGAGAGAGAGAGAGAGAGAGAGAGAGAGAGAGAGAGAGAGAGAGAGAGAGAGAGAGAGAGAGAGAGAGAGAGAGAGAGAGAGAGAGAGAGAGAGAGAGAGAGAGAGAGAGAGAGAGAGAGAGAGAGAGAGAGAGAGAGAGAGAGAGAGAGAGAGAGAGAGAGAGAGAGAGAGAGAGAGAGAGAGAGAGAGAGAGAGAGAGAGAGAGAGAGAGAGAGAGAGAGAGAGAGAGAGAGAGAGAGAGAGAGAGAGAGAGAGAGAGAGAGAGAGAGAGAGAGAGAGAGTCATATTAACGTCTTCTGGAGGCCAAACTTGGCCTATGAGACAAAAAACCATGTACAAGTGTAGTAACCCTGTGTAGAGGATAAAATGAAATAAAAGGTATATCGCGACACAAAGATATATAAGGCTGGAAAAGGATGGGAAGACGTGGCTCTGACTCCGCAGATAGTGGCCACCTAATACATGGGGGACATGTGAGTAAAAGTGTGAGTAAAACACCCTAGCTAATGGTGAATGGGTGGGGGTGGGTGTAGTATGTGGTACATCGGGGGTGGTCTGAGTGCCTCGTGAAGGAAGACAACCCATGGGGTGGTGGTGCGCCTATGCTCCATCATGTGGTCGTAGGCTGTCCTGATGCGTGAGATATCCTCCTGATATAGTCGTGGTCGATGATATCTGCCCATGCGTGGTCGGCGCCGTGCTCTCTGTGCTGCTGCCTGGTGGAGCATGAGCCCTATAGGTGGACATGTCTGATGTATCTCAGCTAGCTGAAAAAACTGGGTAATGGTCTGCTGCGTACTCACTCGTGGCTGATGTGTGGGCTGGAGTGACCGATCTTGCCTCTCGTATGCTGCCGCGAGGAAGCGTCCCAAGCGTCGCTGGTCTCCCATGGTCATGCATAACGGGAGTGACTCCTCTATCTGGAACTGTGCTCGTAGGTCTAAGTATACTCGGCATCTGATAACAAAATGCTCCTCACTCTCTACCTCTGTCTCGCATACTCGGCACCACCTCTCCTCACGGGGGACTCCCTTGGATCGACCCCTCTCAATCTCAAGCTCGTGCGATGAGACCCGGAGCTGCCCAATGATGACTCGAAGGTGGTGGGGTAGATATGTCTGCATGTATCTCGGAATCTCGATGAAGCCCTCGTCCGATATATGTAGAAAATGCTCACGGTAATAGAGCATTTTCGGTGGCAATGTACCCCTAGGGCTCACCCATGTCCTGTATGTATGTATGCCATATCTCCTGACGAATGACCCTATTCCTCTCCTGATGAGAGAGCGAGTAGGTGGGTGCATGTGAGTCGTACTGTAGTGGTGGTAGCCTGTCTATGTCAAAGCCATGGTGGGCCAGCCAGTCTCGTGTCTGTGCATACCATGAGGAGGTGTCGCCTGCTAATGCCATGTCCCGTGATGCCTGGAAAGCCCGATAAGCAATGCGCTTTGTATCCATGCTGCAGAGTCTGTGTAATAGGCATACTGTCTGGAATAGTGCCTCAACTAGCATCGGTGGTGCAGCGAGGTCTGCTCTAATGATATCATGTGGTATTGAAGGCTTGCTGCAGATAAGTCTAGAAATCATGAGGATCTGTGGCCTCTCTAATGCTGTCCATACTGATGTGGCTAATCCTGGTCCCCATATGGCTGCCCCATACATGAGCGCTGGTGTAACCAAAGTGTCGAAGAGCCACCCCTTTGTGCGGGGTTCCTGAAAATATGCCTGGTGGCACTATCTGTCCATCAAGGCAAGTGCTGCATAGCCACGTGTGATGCGGTCACGTGCAGCCTGAGACATAGAGAAGACCCCTGATGCTGCTGTAAATGTCACTCCCAAGTAAACATATGATCCGACCACCTCAATCGGTCCACCCGCTGCTGTGAACAAACTATGTCTGCGTACCTGTGCTGATGTATGAAAGATCATGACCTTTGTTTTACCAAGGTTCACAGATAACCCTCTGTGTGTGCAAAAGTCATCTAGGCCATGTAGATGATGCTGTAGGCCTTCTGCCGACTCTGAAACCAGTACAATATCATCAGCGTATAAAAGAATATGGACAGTGGACCCGCGTACCTCAATGCCATCACCCCCCTGCTGCTGTATGTAGTCCACTATCTCATCAATGTAGAGACCAAAGAGGGTGGGTGAAAGAGGGCATCCTTGCTTCACCCCGATAGTGCTGGCAAGTGGATGAGATAAGCCCCCCGAACATCTGACTCTGCC
Source organism: Ceratopteris richardii (assembly GCA_020310875.1). Lineage (NCBI taxonomy): Eukaryota > Viridiplantae > Streptophyta > Polypodiopsida > Polypodiales > Pteridaceae > Ceratopteris > Ceratopteris richardii. The sequence goes on from MU260334.1 coordinate 218,815, forward strand.
AGATACTCTCTCGTATAAGGCATAGATCCCCCATATCATCTCCTCTGGAGCTCCGATATCAAGTAGTCGTATGAAGAGTCGTCCCCTGGGAACGGTGTCAAATGCTTTGCGGAAGTCCACAAAGCAGCAATATAATCTCCTCTTCCTCACCCTTGCCTGGTCGATCAGGCATCTCAGAGTGAAGATGTGGTCAATGGTAGAGTAATCTCGCCTGAAGCTGGCCTGTCCTGGAGCCCTGATACCCTTCCTCTCAGCGAGAGTACTCAACTCTGTCTCCAGTACCGCCCCATATAACTTGGCCAATATAGGGCCAATCATGATTGTCCGGTATGTAGCTGGATCCATAGTATCTCCTGACTTTTGAATGGGCACTATGGTGTGCTCAGTCCATGAGTCAGGGAACCCTTCAACCAGTGCACGGTTGAAGAGGTGGGCAATGAGCGGTGCAAGGGTGGTGCCTCCGTAGATGAGGTGCTCAGCCTGTAAACCGAAAAGGTCATGGGCCCTGCCATGCTGTAGACGGGCAATAGCGCGTCCCACCATAGTGGGTGTAAAGAAGTCAGATCGGTCCGCCAAGATCCTGTCCTCCATATTGGGATCCGCCTGGAGGAAAATAGCATATAGCAATGTAAATCAAGCTCCCCTGTGCTATCTCCATGCGAACCCACATGTATCGTGCCTCCTCATCTCTTCCTATGATATGGATCCGACTCTGTATCTCCTGTCTAAATACGATGGCCACACCTCCCGACCCTCTCGCTGTACTCTGTCTCGTCGTGGTCCTGAATGCAGATTCCCAATGAAAACCTGCAATGCGTGGTAGACCTCTCTCAGGGCTCTCGTGTGTCTCTGTGATGCAAGCAAAGTCATGTGATGCCAGGATCTCCTCGAGTCTGTCTGGTCGCATCCATAGTGCCCCATTGCAGTTCCACACTGCTCCTCTGAGTGGTGTCTCCTAGTGTAGTGATGTCTCATAGGCCGCGTGGCCCTATTTGATAGGGCGTCCATCTATGAAGACCTTACCATCACGGTAGAAGGGCTTCCTTCCCTCTCGGCGTGCCTGGAGTATCTGTGGCATGCAAGCGCGTCGGTGTGCCACCTGCATCCGCGTGAGGTCCTCGTCCATGTAGAGGGCGCCGCCGGGTAGTCCACGTAATACTGATCGACATCTAAAAAAGGCGGTCCGTGCCTCCTGAGAGCTCATCTTAAGGATGAGTGCTCGCAAACGTGATGTATCCCTTCCAACCCTCCATGCACATGTGAAGGGCATGCTCTCGTATCCAAGTCGACGGCAAATGTCAGTGGCGTCTGCCTCCGGTGATGCTCCTTCGGGTATGCCCGTAATCCGAATGTGAAGTCTGCGGGTGTGTCGAAGCCTCTCCTCCTCAAGTGTATCCTGGACTCGTGTGAGCTCTTCTTTCTGCACGTCTTCTCTAACTTCCTTAACCCTTTTTTGTACTACTTCCACCCACGAATCTCGAGTGGATTCTACCTCGGTTTTGATTTCCTTCTTTATTTCTTCTTTGAGTGTCTCCACATTGGAGATCTCCCCCTCTTCTTTCAAGTGCTCATAGACTGTCCTCCAATTGTCTCGTTCTTTTGTGAGAGTCTTTACCTGTACTTTAAGTCCTTTGACTTTATCCATTACTTGTTCTTCGAGTCCTTTGAACTTTTCCATCATTTTTCGTATCTCCAAATTGAGGTTGCGGTCTGCTTCCTTTTTGGCCTCTTTGATGGCTTTAGCGATAAGTTCGTCCACTTCCCTCCAGTCCATGGGAGCCATTTCAGAGTTCGATAGGGTTTCAGTTTGGGCTTTAGAGAGAGAGAGAGAGAGAGAGAGAGAGAGAGAGAGAGAGAGAGAGAGAGAGAGAGAGAGAGAGAGAGAGAGAGAGAGAGAGAGAGAGAGAGAGAGAGAGAGAGAGAGAGAGAAAGAAAGAAAGAAAGAAAGACTTTTTAACGTCTATTAGAGGCCAAAATCGGCCTATGAGACAAAACATATACATCAGTATGATCCAATCCACTGTGATCCAAAACGAAAATAAAGTGTGAGTACTGCAAACGGGTATAAAAGGAGGGATAGTAGGTGGTATCAAGGGTGTGGGGTGCTATGGGTATGCACTCTATATGCTCAATGGGTGAGATACAAATATGATATGCATAGGGAGGGGAGGCTGGATGGTATCACAACCCCCTAAATGCTTGGAGTGGGTGTAGGATATAATGCATCGGTGGGTAAGGCATCATGGCGATCCTCAAAATGCTCTGGGCGTCCAAATCGATAGGGGTGCGCTGCTGACGTCTCTGTATCTCCATGTCATGGCGTGCGTGAATCGCCTGAATCTCTCTCTGATGTGGACGAGCTCTCCGGACAAGGGGTCTCGGTCGTCGACGCTGTCGTCTAAGCTCCTCTGCTCTGTGTAATGTGACACCCCGCATCGAGCTGGCCCCTCGAGTGTATGTGGGTCTGAAAAAATCTGTAATATAAGTCTGAGGGGGGGGGGTCAGGTGTATCTCCATGTGCTGCTGGAGGAGTGATGCGCGACGGTGCTGGAGCTCTACTAGGAAACGACCTAGAGGGCGTTGGTCCTCTGTCCCCAATAACGCCCTGATCTCTCTAGGCCCCCTGAAGAGCTGTGGGTAGCGGTCTCTGATGTCCTCATATGCCTGGCATCTACATGTGTAGTGCTCCTCGTCCTCCACCTCCTCTCTACATATCCTGCATAATCGCTCACCCCTGGGGGTATGTGTGGCTCGCCCAATCTCAATCTCGAGCTGGTGTGATGATACTCTGAGCTTCCCAATGGCCACTCTCTCAGCTTGTGCCATATATGTATCCATGTATCGTGGTCTCTGAATGAAACCATCCGCTGTGAGAGTCAGGAAGTGCTCTCTGTAGTGTTGCCTCTTTGTGGGAAGAGGCTCCCGTGGTGCTATCCATGTCTCCCTGATGTGTATCTGTAGTAGGTCCTGACGGATGATCCTATTCCTCTCCGAATGAGAGAGGGTAATGTGGGGGGAAGAGAGGTCATACTGAAAAGGGGGGAGATCCGTAATGCTCATGCCATTGTCTGCTAACCATCGGTAAGTCTGTGCATACCATACTCTCTCATGCCCTGTCTTTGCCAAATGTCTAGAGCTCTCAAATGCAAGCCTGGTGAGTCGGCTAGTGGGGAGCTCTCTGACTCTCAGAATAAAGGTCACCAACTGGAAGAGGGCCTCCACTAGCATCGGTGGTGTGCCAAGCTCAGCTCGTATAATGTCATGTGGAACGGAGGGCTTGCTGCGCAGCAAGCGTAATATCATGGTGATCTGGGGCCTCTCAATCTGCGTCCACATCGCCTCTGTGATCCCTGGTGCCCATACTGCTGCTGCGTACATCAATGCGGGTGTCACTAGAGTGTCAAAGAGCCACCCCTTAGTCCGGGGCTCCTGAAAATGTGTCTAAAAGCAGCGTCTCTCCAATCCTGCAAGTGCCGCATAACCTGCTCGCTGTATATATCCCGTGATCTCGTCGATGTAGAGACCGAAGAGAGTGGGTGAGAGAGGGCAATCTTGTTTCACACCAATGGTGCTAACAAGGCTGTCTGATAGACCGCCGGGGCAGCGTACCCTGCTTGTGACTCGTGCATACAAAGCGTGGATGGCCCATAGCATGTCAGATGGAAGCTGTAACTCCTTGAGCCTCCGTAGTAGTCTCTCTCGAGGGACCATGTCGAAGGCTTTGCGGAAATCCACAAAGCAACAATATAGTCTCTCCTTCCTCGCCTTCGCGCTCTCAATCAAGCAACGAAGCACGAAGATGTGGTCGATGGTGGAGAAAGTGCGGCGGAAGCCTCCCTGGCCGGGTGCTTTGATCCCCGCTGCCTCGGTGTGTGTACTGAGCTCTGCCTCTAGTACTGCCCCATAGATCTTGGCCAGGATATGGCCTATCATAATAGTCCTGTAGTTCCCTGGTCCATCATATCGCCGGACTTATGGATAGGCGTAATGGTATGCATAGTCCATGAGTCGGGTAATCCCTCAACCAAAGCACGGTTGAAGAGATGGGCGATCAAGTGGGAAACTACATCTGCTGCGTATATAAAGTGCTCTCCCTGTAGCCTCGTGTGGTCTGCAGAACGGCCATGCTGTAGCCTATGGATGGCCTGTCGTACCATGCCTGCTCTGAAGAGGGTGGATATCACCGGACGCGGTGTGGAAGGAATCGGTAATGGTGGCTGTCCTGGGACGTCATATAACCTCTGGGCGTAGGTGTGCCAAGTCGAAGGATCTGCTATGGGTGTAGGTGGACGTGGCTCACGTAGTGCCCTCCACGCGGTGGCACAATCCCTACTCATGAGAAGGTCGATCAACTCTGCCTCCTGTCGCTCCTCGAAAGCTCGCCGCTTCCGGCGTGTGAGGGCTCGCATCTGTCGTCGTGCCTCCCTCTCTGTGATGGATCCCAAGATACTCTGTGCTCTGAGATGTCGGTATAGTCGCCTACACTCCTCATCGTACCATCTATTCTGGGGTGTATGCCCCACCCGTGTCGGATGTGCAGTGCTGTGGGTGGTGTATGGGAAGCTGAGAGTAGCGGATGTATGGAGGATCGAGGAGAAGTGGGCGGTGAGGGTGTCCAAGGAGGCAGAGGGATCAAGGGAGTAGATGCGCTCTCGAACATGGGAGCTATAGATATGTGCTAGCTCATGTCTAAAGTGAATGGTGGTACGGGCTCGTGGCTGTATGGTGACGGGGTGGGGTATGCATGGTGAGCCGTGAATGGATAGGGCAAGATATGCGTGATCAGCTCCAATCGGTAAGGGTGGGATAGTGAATGAGGTGATCAGATGTGTCGCCTCCGGAGGTCCGATAACATAGTCTACCACACTGCCCCCCTGTGGTGTCGTGGGTGGAATGCATGTGAGACCGCGCGAGGTGGGCCAGCTCTCCATCCCATTATATATAACGAGACGGTGTGCTTCTCCCATGTGGAGTAAGTGTCGGCCATATAAGGTGGGTGTGGCGGTGTCGGCTGAGGCTCTGAGTTTAGGCATGTCCTCTATGGTACGAAGCATCTCAGGGTCGTCAAAGTCGTAGATATCACACTGGTGGCTCTGAGTGCGGGCATTGAAGTCTCCTACAAGGAAGACTTCACCCATCCCGGTATACTCCATAATCGTGTCACTGAGGAAGTCATATGGCGATGTGGTGTCTGGTCCCTCCCCTCCTGATAGCTGCTCAGGGGAATGTGTGAAGCGTGAACCAATGGGTGCAATATAGCATACGGCGAAGTACGTTGCTCTCTCCTCTGATAGCTGTAAGCGTATCCACAGGAAACGTGCCTGTGGGTCTCTGGCTACCACCTGTACCCTGTGCTGTAACGACTGTCTATAGAGCACGGCTACTCCTCTTGATCGCCGTGTGGTGTGCTGTCTCATCTGGCGGCGGTGAGCTGACTCCCACATATAGCCCTCAATCCTCGGTAGGCTCCTCCCCGGGCTCTCGTGTGTCTCTGTCAAGAAGATAATGTCTCTGCCCTCCATCACCTCCTCGAGGCGCCCTGGATGTGTCCATAAAGATCCATTGCAGTTCCAGACTGCAATGTGCACCTCCTGGTGTGCTGTCTCATAGGCCGCGAATCCCTAGTCAATGGGCCGTCCATCAATGATGATCCGACCCTCTCTGTAGAGGGCACGATGTCCCTCTCGTCTGGCCTGGAGGACACGTGGCATGCATGCCCGTCTGTGCTCTACCTGCATCCGTGTGAGGTCGTCATCCAAATAGATGAGGGTGCCCGGTGTAGTGCGTAGTACCGCCCGTTGTCTGAGAAAGTCTCTCCTCCTTGCCTCATCTGAGAACTGAAGGATAAGTGCTCTGCTCCGTGTGGTATCCCGTCCTGCTCTCCATACTCTGGTGAAAGGGAGAGGCTCATCCGCGCAGTATCCAAGTAATGTGCACAAGCGACGCCCGTCTTGCTCTGGTGATCCGTCTGTCTCTGTGAGGCCGGAGACGCGAACATTGAGCCTGCGGGCCTGTCGCATCCGCTCCTCCTCAATGGTGGTATGCACTATGTGGATCTCCTCATGGTGGTTGTTCTTCTTTGCCTCCTGTCGAAGGTTCTTTTTGACAACCTCGACCCATCCATCTTTCTTAGGGGGGGGGGGGAGAGAGAGAGAGAGAGAGAGAGAGAGAGAGAGAGAGAGAGAGAGAGAGAGAGAGAGAGAGAGAGAGAGAGAGAGAGAGAGAGAGAGAGAGAGAGAGAGAGAGAGAGAGAGAGAGAGAGAGAGAGAGAGAGAGAGAGAGAGAGAGAGAGAGAGAGAGAGAGAGAGAGAGAGAGAGAGAGAGAGAGAGAGAGAGAGAGAGAGAGAGAGAGAGAGAGAGAGAGAGAGAGAGAGAGAGAGAGAGAGAGAGAGAGAGAGGGAGGGTCAAGTTTTTCAAGTTAGGGTCAGGTTTCAAAATTCAAAATTCAGGTGTCAAAATTCAAAATTTGTGTTGGAATATGGTTCGAGTTTAAGTTAGGGTTCGAGTTTAACTTAGGTTTAGAGTTAGGCATTCTGATCAAGATTGGGCCCGGATTAGGGTTTTGTGGACTTCCTCAAGCAATGGCTAAGGTTGTAGTTGAAGGAGGGCAGAGGGTCAACCGGCAGTGGGGCAACGGGCAGCAAGTAGGCGCCGAATTAGGGTTTGTGGCAGCACCTCGGGCAGGCCGACGGCGAGCAGAGACCGGTGACGGGCAGGGAGGGAGGGGCGATGGCGGGCAGGGCAGGGAGGGCGGCGGGCTGCTGGGGCGGCGGGCAGGGCAGGGAAGGGAGGGGCGGCGACAAGCAGGGAGCGCGACGGCGGGTGGGGAGGGAGGGGAGATGGCGGGCAGGACAGGGAGGGTGGAAGGCTGCCCCTCTGAAGGGGCGATGGCGGGCAGGATAGGGAGGGCGGGAAGGACAGAGAGAGAGAGAGAGAGAGAGAGAGAGAGAGAGAGAGAGAGAGAGAGAGAGAGAGAGAGAGAGAGAGAGAGAGAGAGAGAGAGAGAGAGAGAGAGAGAGAGAGAGAGAGAGAGAGAGAGAGAGAGAGAGAGAGAGAGAGAGAGAGAGAGAGAGAGAGAGAGAGAGAGAGAGAGAGAGAGAGAGAGAGAGAGAGAGAGAGAAAGAAAGTCATATTAACGTCTTCTGGAGGCCAAACTTGGCCTATGAGACAAAAACCATGTACAAGTGTAGTAACCCTGTGTGGAGGATGAAATGAAATAAAAAGTATATCGCGACACAAAGATATATAAGGCTGGAAAAGGCTGGGGAGACGTGGCTCTGACTCTGCAGATAGTGGCCACCTAATACATGGGGGACATGTGAGTAAAAGTGTGAGTAAAACACCCTAGCTACTGGTGAATGGGTGGAGAGAGAGAGAGAGAGAGAGAGAGAGAGAGAGAGAGAGAGAGAGAGAGAGAGAGAGAGAGAGAGAGAGAGAGAGAGAGAGAGAGAGAGAGAGAGAGAGAGAGAGAGAGAGAGAGAGAGAGAGAGAGAGAGAGAGAGAGAGAGAGAGAGAGAGAGAGAGAGAGAGAGAGAGAGAGAGAGAGAGAGAGAGAGAGAGAGAGAGAGAGAGAGAGAGAGAGAGAGAGAGAGAGAGAGAGAGAGAGAGAGAGAGAGAGAGAGAGAGAGAGAGAGAGAGAGAGAGAGAGAAAGAAAGAAAGAAAGTCATATTAACGTCTTCTGGAGGCCAAACTTGGCCTATGAGACAAAAACCATGTACAAGTGTAGTAACCCTGTGTAGAAGATAAAATGAAATAAAAGGTATATCGCTACACAAAGCTATATAGGGCTGGAAAAGGCTGGGGAGACGTGGCTCTGACTCTGCAGATAGTGGCCACCTAATACATGGGGGGATCCAAAATGTGAGTAAAACGCCCTAGCGACAAGTGATGGGTGGAGGTGGGTGTAGTATGTGGTACATCGGTGGTGGTGTGAGTGCCTCCTGAAGGAAGACAACCCAGGGGGTGGTGGTACGCCGATGCTCCATCATGTGGTCGTAGGCAATCCTGATGCGTGAGACATCCTCATGATATAGTCGTGGTCGACGATATCCGCCCATGCGTGGTCGGCGCCGTGCTCTCTGTGCTGCTGCCTGGTGGAACGTGAGCCCTATAGATGGACCTCTCTGATGTAGCTCAACTCGCTGAAAGAACTGGGTAATGGTCTGCTGGGTACTCACCCTTCGCTGATGTATGTGCTGTAGTGACCGCTCTCGCCTCTCGTATGCTGCTGTGAGAAAGCATCCCTAGCGTCTCTGGTCTCCCATAGTCATGCACAACTGGAATGACTCCTCGATCTGGAACTGTGCTCGTAGGTCTAAGTATGCTGGACAACTGATAACAAAATGCTCCTCACTCTCTACCTCTGTCTGGCATAGTGGGCACCACCTCTCCTCACGGGGGACTCCCCTGGACCGACCCCTCTCAATCTCGAGCTGATGTGATGAAACCCGGAGCTGCCCAATGACGACTCGTAGGTGGTGGGGAAGGTAGGTCTGCATGTATCTCGGAATCTCGATGAAGCCCGTGTCTGATATATGTAGAAAATGCTCGCGGTAGTAGATCATTTTCGGTGGCAATGTACCCCTAGGGCTCACCCATGTCCTCTGTATGTATGTATGCCATATCTCCTGACGAATGATCCTATTCCTCTCTTGATGAGAGAGCGAGTAGGTGGGTGCATGAGAGTCGTACTGTAGTGGTGGTAGCCTGTCTATGTCAAAGCCATGGTGGGCAAGCCAGTCTCGTGTCTGTGCATACCATGAGGAGGTGTCGCCTGCTAATGCCATATCACGTGATGCTTCGAAAGCACGATAAGCAATACGCTCTGTATCCATGCTCCGAAGTCTGTGTAATAGGCATACTGTCTGGAATAGTGCCTCAACTAGCATCGGTGGTGCAGCGAGCTCTGCTCTAATGATGTCATGTGGTACTGAAGGCTTACTGCGGATCAGTCTGGCAATCATTAGGATCTCTGGCCTCTCTAATGCTGTCCATACTGATGTAGCTAATCCTGGTCCCCATATGGCTGCCCCATACATGAGCGCTGGCGTAACCAAAGTGTCAAAGAGCCACCCCTTTGTGCGGGGCTCCTGAAAAGATGCCTGGTGGCACTGTCTCTCCATCAAAGCTAGTGCTGCGTACCCACGTGTGATGCGGTCACGGGCTGCCTGAGCCATAGAGAAGACTCCTGATGCTGCTGTAAATGTCACCCCCAAGTAAACATATGATCCGACCACCTCGATCGGTCCACCTGCAGCTGTGAACAAACTATGTCTGCGTACCTGTGCTGATGTATGAAAGATCAAGACCTTGGTTTTACCAAGGTTCACAGATAACCCTCTGTGTCTGCAAAAGTCATCTAGGCCGTGTAGATGATGCTGTAGACCTTCTGCAGACTCTGAAACCAATACAATATCATCAGCGTATAAAAGAATATGGACAGTGGACCCGTGTACCTCAATGCCATCTCCCCCCTGCTGCTGTATGAAGTCCACTATCTCATCAATGTAGAGACCAAAGAGGGTGGGCGAGAGAGGGCATCCTTGCTTCACCCCGATATTGCTAGCAAGTGGATCAGATAAGCCCCCTGGACATCTGACTCTACCAGATACTCTCTCGTATAAGGCGTAGATCCCCCATATCATCTCCTCCGGAGCTCCGATGTCAAGTAGTCGTCTGAAGAGTCGATCTCTAGGAACAGTGTCAAATGCTTTGCGAAAGTCCACAAAGCAACAATATAATCTCCTCTTCCTCACCCTGGCCTGGTCGATCAGGCATCTCAGAGTGAAGATGTGGTCAATGGTAGAGAAATCTCGTCTGAACCCTGCCTGTCCTAGAGCCCTGATGCCCTTCCTCTCAGCGAGAGTACTCAACTCTGTCTCTAGTACGGCCCCATATAACTTGGCCAATATAGGGCCAATCATGATCGTCCGGTATGTAGCTGGATCCATAGTGTCACCTGACTTATGAATGGGCACTATGGTGTGCTCAGTCCATGAGTCTGGGAACCCTTCAACCAATGCACGGTTGAAGAGATGGGCAATGAGCGGTGCGAGAGTTGTGCCTCCATAAATGAGGTGCTCTGCCTGTAAACCGAAATGATCATGGGCCCTGCCATGTTGCAGCCGGGCAATAGCGCGTCCCACCATAGTGGGTGTGAAGAAGTCAGAGGTAGTGGGACGTGAGCTCTGCGGTCTGGGAATGGGAGGCTGGTCTGGGATCTCGTATAGGCTCCGTGCATAGCTATGCCAAGTGCTCGGGTCTCGGATAGGTGTCTGCTGTCTCCTCTCTCTCAAATGTCGCCATGCCACTACACTGTCTCGACTCATGAGCAAATGGTAAATATCCCAATGCTGTCTCTCCTCCCAATCCCGCCGTTTGCGGCGAGTAAGGCTCTGCATGCGACGCTGTCTTTGTGTGTGTGTAATATCTCCTCTATGCTCTAAAATCCGTAGGTGCTTCCGCAGCTCGTGACAATCTGCATCATACCAACGGTTCTGGGGCATGGATCCTGTGCGTGGAGGGTGCATATGTGTGTGGTGTGGGAAGCTGCAGAGAGCTGAATCCTGTAGGATGGTGGTGATATGTGATGTGAGTGTGTCCAAAGGTGAGCATGGATCGAGGGAGAGTAAGCGGGTGTGTAAATGGTGTGCATAAACGTGTGAGAGCTCGTGTGTGAAGTGTATCGTGGTATGTATCTCAGTGGGTGAGGGAGGGTCTAAGGGAATCGGAGATGAGAGTGTGAATGTGATAAATGTGTGGTCTGCACCGAGTGGGCGTCGTCCAATACTAAGTGAAGGGATGAGTGAAGCTCCAGAGGTAGTACCCAAAATGTAGTCGACTGTGCTCTCACCTCCCCCGTGAGGGAAGCAAGTAAATCCGCCTGAACCTGGCCAACGATTCATCCCGTTGTATATAACGAGATGATGGCGGCTGCCTAGCTCGAGTAGATGTCTGCCATAGCCGGTGGTGTCCTGACCCGTATCTGCTGACACTCTGCTGGTGCTAATCTCAACCGGGTCTCTGGCCCTCATGAGATGTGGGTGATCCATGTCGTATGCCTCGCACTGATGCGACTGAGTGCGGCCATTGAAGTCCCCCATAAGGAAGACTTCACCTAGTGTGCTGTAATGTAGTATCTCATCTGAAAGCGCTGTGTATGGTGAGTCTCTATCTCGGATCGGTC
>MU260334.1:235000-237744 GCA_020310875.1 Ceratopteris richardii
GATGGTACTCCCAAGCTCTGGAGGCGTTGGAAGAGCCTCTCTCGCGGCACTGTATCAAAAGCTTTGCGGAAGTCCACAAAGCAGCAATATAGCCTCTTCTTCCGCACCCTTGCCCCATCAATGAGGCAGCGCAGAATGAAGATGTGATCAATAGTAGAGAAAGCTCGTCGAAAACCTGCTTGGCCTCGTGCTCGTAGCCCCTCAGTCTCTGCATATGAACTGAGCTCTGCCTCAAGTATGGCACCGTATAGTTTGGCCATGGTGTGGCCAATCATGATGGTCCTGTAGTTCCCTGGATCCAGGGTGTCGCCAGATTTGTGGATAGGCACAATGGTGTGCCTAGTCCACTCCTCTGGGAAGCCCTCTCCTATAGCCCGGTTGAAGACATGTGCAATCAACGGGGCTATAGTGGAGGCTGCATATATGAGATGCTCGCTCTGCAATCCTGCGTGGTCTGTCGAACGTCCATGTCGAAGTCGTCGTATGGCCCTCTCAACCATCTTTGCTGTGAAGAGAGAAGAACTAGTAGGGCGAGGCTCAAGTGGCTGGGGAATGGGAGGCTGCCTAGGTACCTCATATAACCTCTGAGCATAATCATGCCATGTGTGTGGGTCTCCAATAGGTGTGGTCGGGCGTGGCTCTCGTAGGCTGCGCCATGCTGCAGCACTGTCCATACTCATAAAGAGATGGTATAGCTCAAGCTCCTGTGCCTCCTCAAAGGCTCGCCTCTTTCGACGTGTGAGAGTCTTCATCTGTCCCTTGGCCTCTCTCTCTGTGATCTCTCCCAATGCTCGCTGAGCTCGTAGTCGGCGGTAAAGATCTCTGCAATCCTCATCATACCAACGATGTTGTGGCATAGTCCCGGGAGGAGGTGTGTGACGAGAATGGATGGTGTGTGGGAAGGAGCTGATGGCTGATGTCTGAAGAACTGATGCTATCTGAGAGGTGAGTAGGGATAGTGGAGTGTCAGGATGAAGTAAGAGAAGACCCTGCTCGACCTCGAGCCGCATATATGTGAGCTAGCTCGTGTGTGAAGTGGATGGTGGTGTGTGGGATGCGTGCTGCGGGTATGCGTGTAGGGGTGTCTCCCTTCAGGGAGAGTGCGAGGTATGTGTGATCAGCCCCAATGGGTATGGGTGGGATGGTGAATGAGGTAAGTAGGTGGATGGCCTCTCTGGACCCCATGACGTAATCTACTGTACTTCCCCCGCCATCTGTGACTGAGTGTGGTATGCATGTCAATCCTCCTGAGGTAGGCCACTGAGTCATCCCGTTATAGATAACGAGATTATGTCGAGAGCCTAGTCTGAGTAGGTGAGTGCCATAGTGAGTGTGTGTAGCGTCAGCTGAAGCTCGAGCTGTAGACTCATCCTCTATGGTATGTAGTATCTCCGGGTCTTCTGGGTCAAATATCTCACACTGATCATTGCCTGTCCTGGCATTGAAGTCTCCCATAAGGAAGACTTCCCCTAATGCAGAGTACTCTGTAATCTCTTCTGACAAGCAAGTGTATGGTGAGTCCTCCTCTCGATCTATGATAGCGAAACGCGAGCTAGAAGGAGCAAAGTAGCATAATGCTATGAAGATGATCCTCTCCCTGCGAGAGCTGGAGTCGAATCCAAAGATATCTGGCCTGTGAATCACGTGCGACTATCTGTATCCTGCTCTGAAGTCCAATCTCTAAAGAGTATGGCTACTCCTCCTGATCCTCGGGTGGTGTGCTGACGTGTACACTCTCTGTATGTGGACTCCCACTGAAAACCGTGGACACGAGGTAGGCCCCGGTCCGGGCTCTCATGTGTCTCTGTGAGCATAATGATGTCTTTGCCTTTGTGCACCTCTTCCAATCTCTCTGGGTGTGTCCATAGATCTCCATTGCAGTTCCAAACTGCAAGGTGTATCTCCTCGAGTGTCTCACAGGCCGCGAATCCCTATGGGATGGCCTTTGCCATCAATGATGACACGACCATCTCTGTATGAAGCCTTCTTTCCTTCTTTGCGAGCTTGATGTACTCTCGGCATGCAGCACGACGGTGTGCTACCTGCATGGGTGTGAGATCATCGTCAAGGTAGATGGGGGGGCCATCAAGTGCTCTCAAAATCACCCTCTTGCGTAGGAAAGTAGATCTTATATCTTCGGAAGGGAAGTGTAGAATGAGAGCTCTCTTCTTCGTGGGGTCTCGTCCCGTTCTCCAAGACTTGATGAATGGGGGGGACTCCTCTTTGTAGCCGAGTATCTTGCATAGTGTCTTCCCATCGGACTCGGGGTGTAGAGCCTTCTTTTTCTTCAATGCCCGTGATGCGTACATTGAGACGGCGGGCATGTCTCATCTTTTCTTCCTCAATAGTGGTGTGCACGATGAGGGCTTTCTTCCTTTTGTGCTTTCTCTTTGGCTTCTTTTTTGATGTTCTTCTTCACTATGTCGATCCACCCTTCTTTGGTAGCTTCTAATTTGTTTTCCATGCTCTCGGTCAAGGATTTGGTGAGTTCTTCTTTGAGAGCTTCTGTCTTGTTCATATTAATCTCTCCTTCTTTCGGGTGTAAGAGAGACCATTGAAGCTTTGAGGAGCTCCAATTCCTCTTTCATGTTTGCCCTCTCCTTAGCCCATTCTTCTTTCTCTTTCTGCCATGCTTCCCTCTCCTTATGATATGTTTCTACTTCCTTCTCGAGCTTGAGAGGCGGCTGATGATGGCTGTGATAGTGGAGTCCACCATCTTCTTGTTTTCTTTGATAGCTATGGTC
>MU260335.1:0-45000 GCA_020310875.1 Ceratopteris richardii
ACCTATTCTTGTGATTAGAGCACCTCTATACAAGAATAAGTCAAATCTTTTACACATTTAAAAGATCAATTACTAGCTATCAAAAAATTAACAATTCTGTGAAGAGGATGATACACAGAAAAGTCTGCTACAGTATTTCTTCACATTGACTATCAACTCTGTAAAGTTTTTGATGAAACTTTGTACGAATCATCTCCTAGAGATTGCGCATCTATTCCAAGTTGAATCTCTTCAAAAGATTAAGTGTAGCTTGAGAAATCAACTTCTCAAGTTACCTATGTCAGAAACTGTACTTCTGAGAAGTCGATTCAGACACCCCTAACTTCTTAACTTTGATTCTCACAATATCTAACCCGTTTTGCCAAATGCTTTTAGCCACGAGTAGATCACCTTCCAACTTAAAGATTAAGTGCTTGCTTGCACAAAACTTTAAACTATGGAGTGAGCACTGACCAAAAGATTAAACACGAAATTTGCGCCTGTTTCAGAGAACTGTAGACATTCAATACATATGAATGTTCCTACTCACAATTCTCCTAGCCTGTTTACAATTGGACTCTGAAAATCAGATCACAGGCTCATTAACTAACAACTTAGATATCCTCAAAGGATTTCACAAATGATCAAACACAGAAGGAGCAGACACGAAAAGATCGGGCGCAATATTTCTTCATTAACTCAAAATTACAACTGAGTGATGAGAGCTAACACAAACTCACTTTCCTCTATCTCTTGACTTCTATCTCCCTCATTCTTGACTTCTAACTATTGTCACATATGCTCTCATACATGCCCGACTTTTCTCAAGGTATTTATAGATAATTTGTACATAATTTTTACTGAACAAAAGATCTAAGTCATCTATGACTATGCTAATGTACATATGTGTACACTTCTCTTGTCCTCTGATTGTAATCTTCTTCCACACTTTAGGAATTGATTCTTCCTTCATCATTTGATCTTCCAAGTCTTCAATTGGTGATTGGTCTGCACCAACAAACCCTGTGCTTCACTTTCGGATGAACTGATTCTAATTCTTTTCCGGCGGAAGAGTTGATTGAGTTCCTCTTCGTTCTTCTTCATCATCTTACAAGTTGGGCCGATTCTTCATGGTGCAGGACCGGGCCTCTGGGTGGTGGTTGTGCTGCAAGTATGGCCGGAAAAAGGAAAGAAATGATGTGTGCCAAGTGCCATATTTATACAAAAAGGTGGCCTTAAAGGCTCTTCACACTCAACCTTCTCCTAACCCTCCAAATGAACCTTAGTACAAAATGTGCCCTTAACAAAGAATGAGGTATTTTCTTGCTTCAAAGCATTTTTTCGCTATGGCTGAAATTTTTTCTTCACAAAAGCTTTTGGCTCTACACACGGATCGTGGTGGTGAATACATGTCACATGAGTTTAATGCTTTTCTTTGTGAAAGAGGTATTTCAAACCAATGTACGGTGCCATATACACCTCCACAAAATGGTGTTGTCGAGCATAAAAGTATAACACTTCTTGAAGTGGCACGATGTATGGTTAAAGGAAAGCACCTTCCTGAAGTTTTTTAGATGGAAGCGGTCATTTGTGCAAACTATGTGTTGAATCGCTACCTACAAAAGCATTGAGATTCATCACTCCTTATGAGGCTTGGAATAGACATAAACCTATGTTATTCATATGTGTGTGTTTGGTTGTTTGGCATATGCTCTCGTGCCATCAAAACAACATCACAAACTTGATGAAAAGGCAAAGAATGTATATTTGTTGGTTATAGTGTTGAAAGTAAGGGATATCGTTTGTACCATCCATTGATAAACATTATTGTGAGTTGAGATGTGGTATTTGCTGAAAATTTAGTTTTTCCTCTATTTGAATGCAAAAAATAGCCAACAATTAGCTCACAAGATGTGTTCGATACACTCATGTCTTTGTTCCAAATGGTGCGCTTGACAAATGGCCATGTAGATCAACCAACTGAGGCTCAAAGGGATGCAAAATTCCAGACAAATAGGGCTGAAAATGCAAAGAGTTTCCAACCAAACATGGTTGAAAAATTTCAGCCAAAATTATCAAATTGCTGGAAATTTCCAGCCACATATGGCTGAACATTTGCATCAAAATATGGCTGAAAATGAGCATGAAATTCAGCCCACTCATGATGTACATGTTGATGATGTATTACATAATGAATGCATGTCTATCAAGTGCACAAAGTATACCAAAGTGGCTGAAACAAACCTTGCAAGACAGCAAATTGAGTGCACCTTTACTTGGTAGAAGAATCAAGTTCTCGCCATGCATCAAGAAATTTTGTGGATTATTCTCTTATTGCTATATCATGTAATGAAGAGCCACTTACTTTTGAAGATGCATGTGACGATCCACATTGGATGAGTGCTATGCAATAAAAAATGGATTCCACACATAGGAATGGTACTTGGGAGTTATGTGCATTGCTAAAAGAAAAGAATGCCATTGGTACAAAGTGGCTTTATAAAATTAAGAGAAAGTATGATGGTAGCATTGATCGCTACAAGCTAGATTGTTTTCCAAAGGATATGCGGAACAATATGGCATTGAATATGAGGAAACTTTTGCACCCTACTTCACACATGACCATTCGTACCGTGGTTGCACTGGCTACCCATTGAGCTTGGAAAGTGCATCAGTTGGACATAAAAATGGCTTGCTTAAATGGTGATTTGCGAGAAGAGGTCTATGTGAAACAACCTCCTAGATTTGCTATCAAAGGGAAAGAGCATATGGTTAGTCACTTGCATAAAGCCTTGTATGGTCTCAAGCAAGCTCCACGTGCATGGTATGACACAATCCATAAGCACTTGGTTGCTCTTGGCTTCACATGTAGTCCAATTGAAAGCACACTCTATGTATGCAAAGATGGGGCTGATCTTGCAGTGCTTGTTCTTTATGTCGATCACATACTCTTGATTGGGTCATGTGATGCAAAACTTGACATTCTTATTGCTCATTTGCAGCATAGTTTTGATGTCACTTATCTTGGTCTTTTGAGATACTATCTTGGCATCCAATTTCTATCTATTGAGGGGGGAATTGTTATGCATCAAGCAAAGTATGTTGAACAACTACTTCAGTGCCAGTTTCCACACCAATTGCAACAAGATTCAGGTTCTCATTTGAGGATTCTAGTGATGTATTTGACGCTTCTCTTTATTAGCAAGTCGTGGGATGTCTTACATATGCATGCAACACAAGGCTGGATATATAGTATGTAGTTTCCCAATTGAGTTGATTCATGCATAGCCCTGGCACTAAGCATTGACAAGTAGTAAAATGTGTTTAGATATCTTAGAGGCACTTTGAGCTTAGGTCTCTTTTATGGAAGAGATATTCAGCCATGCTTGCATGCTTTTAGAGATAATGATTGGGTTGGTTGTTATGATACTTGCGTGTCCACTAGTGGTAATTGCTTTTTCCTTGGAGACTCATGCATATCTTGGTTGAGTAAGAAGCAACCTACAATGGCAACATTGAGTTATGAAGCTAAGTACAAGGCAGTTTTCACAGCTATAGTGGCATGTATATGGCTGAGATGCCCATTTATGGATCTTTGCATGGATATTGATGCTACTACGCATATTCTCATTGATAGTCAGAGTGCTTTGGCTTTTGCACGAAACCCAGTGTTTCATGCACGGATCAAACATATTGAAGTGCATTATCACTATGTGAGAGAGTGCCTTCATGCAGGAGATATTGATTTGGTATATGTGCCTACACAAGATAATGTGGCATACATATTCACCAAAGCTCTTCCATGGGAAAGTTTGAAGCTTTTCACAAAGCTTTAGGCTTATTACCTTCTGGGGGCTGATTTTTTCCCTGTATGTGTTCACATCATTTACTCTAGGGAGGTTTGTTACACTTATGTGTTCCTCGAGTAGCTTTGATGTGAACCTTTTCCCAATACATGGGCACTTTTTACTCTAGTGTTGGCTATAGGTTTTTTCTCCATGTTACCACATACATGATTTACTCATATGTGATGGTACTTTGTACTTAGGGATATTATTAAGCTCTTACTTTAGTTTAGTTCATTGTCAATAGAGAGAGCTATTTGAGCCATCATCTTCTCCATGTGTCTTGGTGCATTTGTGTGAAGAGATGGATAGGTATATTCTTGAAGATGAAGAGGTGTTGCAAAATCCTTGATCTACACCAGCCAAATGAACTCCAGGAGTATATGGTGGGCCCTTTTAGCTTGCAAATGGATGTATTAATCACCCTATGTACCTTGGAAGATCACTCTCAAAAGATAGATCAAAACAGATAAGTTGGAGTTAGCTCAGGTGAAAAACTTGCTAATTTGGTTCATACACCTGTCTAGTGTTTTGCATAATTCTCTAAGCACAGCAGCAATTAGCTTAATTCCTCTTGGGGAAGTCTAGTTAACGTAAAGAGCTAACTTCCAAGAGTAATCTCATAAAAAAATAAACCACACACTGAGAATGAGTTTTAACAAGTGATGACTCATCCCGATTTTCACGGGCTACTACAATTTGAGAGTGAGCAGAAAAATGAACATAACTCAAAATGTAGGAATCCAATGATTATGAAAATTTGTATGGTTATACTAGACAGTAAGTTGAATCCCACAAGATTTAAATCATTGAATTTGAATGAGTAACCACTGAGAAATGGCTCTGCCAAGGTGAGTGAAAAAGTTGGGTACATGATAGAGAAGTGAAGATGAACAGACACTATTGACTTCAACTGAACATAACTGAAGACTGCAACATCCAAATGACATGAAAATTTGTGAGCATATAGTAGACTTATAGAGCTAACTTTACCAAGTTAAATCTTTGAAAATGATGCACCAAGCTCAGAGAAACCATCTCTGCAATCGGACTAAGAAAACTGAAGATATGGCAGTGAGTAGTACACTTCACAAGAACATGGAATATGAACCCAAATGATAATGAAAATGAAAGTATATTGCTTGTACAATACAATGAACTTACTAATACATATGTGTGCCTTGGAATCACACCTTGATATGGCATAAAGCTCAGGTCTTGGAGGTCTTCACATAGGTCTTTCTAACCACGACTAAAACTGCCATCTATTTAGTTGAGTTTGGGAGGCTAACTTCCCTCAATCACTCTCCAATCAATCAGTGATTGATTTGATTCTCTACCTACCACAAATCACGAATTCGTGGATCCTCTTTCCCTTTTTGATCATGTGGACTCAATCACTTAAGATTCTTTCACTTTTACATTAAATAAACTCTTCAAAAGTTACAAGAGGTAGTTCACAAGTGAACTTTACATAGTCTTCATTTTGAAGCTTCTTTTTTGACTTTGTGGGACTCACGCCAATACTTAGGCTTGTCATAGACTTGCTCCAATAGCTCCCCCTCAAGCCAAGTATGCTTGAGGTCTTCAATCTTCCAAGATTACCTGCAAACCAATCATAGCCTTGAATTTGCAAAGCTTTGTACCATCCAATGCTTTGGTTAGAATATATGCACATTGTTGATGAGTGGACACATATGATATTTGAACCTCTTTGCTTAGAGCTTCTCTCGTACATAGTGATAATGAAACTTCAATATGTTTAGTCCTTGCATGAAAAATAGGATTAGCAGCCAAACGAATAGAACTCATATTGTCACAAAAAATAGTTGGAGTTCCAAACTCCAATCCAAGATCTTTGAATAATGTCTTCATCCACATAGCTTCCTGAGTAGCTATGGCAAGACCTCTATATTCAGCTTCAGTAGAAGAGAGCAACTGTGGTTTGCTTCTTGGATGACCATGAAATAAGCTTTGAACCTGCAAAGGTAAGATAACCTGAAGTGCTCCTTCTATCTTCCTTGGAGCCAGCCCAATCTACATCAGAAAATAGCTTCAAACCTAAATCAGATACATAAGGATAATAAGTCCTTCATTTATGGTTCCTTTGAGATACTTGAGAATCCTTTTGGCAGCATCCATATGTGGTTTCCTTGGTGTGTGCATAAATTGACTTAGCACACTCACACTGTAACATATATCTACTCTTGTCAATGTGGCATAGTTGAGACTACCCACTAGACTTTGATATGATGTGATGTCCTCTATGAGTTCACCTTCATGTGAGCTCAATTTGTGATTGACCTCCATTGGAGTACCTGCAATCTTACAATCTTGCATCTTGAATTTTGGCAACATGTCCTTAATGTACTTTCTTTGAGTAAGAAACAAACCATGATCTTTGTAGACAACTTCCAAACCTAGGAAGTAGGTAAGTGAACCCAAATCACTTATCTTGAACTCTTCTCTCATCTGGCTTGGTTGAAAGCCTTTGTCCTGCAAGAATGAAACAAGCTTGAAATTCTAAGTGCTTGGAGCTTGCTTGAGACCATACAATGCTTTGTTAAGTTTACACACATAATCAGGATAAACTTGATTCTCAAAACCTGGTGGTTGTGCCATATATACCTCTTTTGTTATCCAACCATTCAAGAATGCATTCTTTACATCTAGTTGAAGTATCTTCCAATTCTTGGAAGAGGCAATACTAAGCAAAACCCTAATAGTAGGCATCTTTGCCACAGGTGAGAAGGTCTCCTCATAATCAATTCCCTGAGTTTGTGCAAAGCCTTTTGCTACAAGCCTTGCCTTATACCTGTTAATTGAACCGTCATAATTCTTCTTGAGTTTATAGAACCGTCTTGAGCCTATTACCTTCATGGATGAAGTCTTGGGCACCAAATCCCAAGTGTTGTTTTCCTCAAGTGCTTCAATCTCTTCCTTCATTGCATGCTTCCATTCTGTTTTTGCTTTGACCTCTTCAAATGATGATGGCTCCTCTTGGTTTATGTCCTGTGCTATGTAGATAGAATGTTTAGTTACTAATGAGGTGTCAAACCCATACCTTTCTGGTTTTTTCTTTTCCCTCATAGATCTTCTTAGGCCATGATGTGATGATTCTGCCTCATGTCCAAGTTCCTGCAATTTTGCTTTACCTTTAGACTTCCATGCTTTGATCTTTTCCATCTGAGATTCTTCATCATCCTCCGAGGTGTCTTGTTCTTCAATCTTTGGTTGTTCTCTACCAAGCTTTGGAAAATCTTCTTCAAGATCATATGGTAAATTGATCTTCCTGCATGAATTGTTTTTAATAAAAAACTACATCTCTGCTTACCAAGAATCTTTTGTTGGTAGGGTTGTATAACATGTAGCCCTTTTGATTGTTGTAAACACACCTTTCTGCATTTGGATCCATCTTGCCTCTAACCTGTGAAGGAACATGAGCAAAAGCAATACATCCAAAAATTTTACAATGATCTAAGCTTGGTCTTCTTGCATTCCAAGCCTCATATGAGTCATCCCATCAAGGGATTTTGAAAGCAACCTGTTAATCAAGTAAGTGGTTGTAGATATAGCCTCAGCCCATAAGTAATTAGGTAAATGATTTTCATTTAACATAGACCTTGCAGCTTCAACAATTGTCCTATTCCTCCTTTCTGCCACTCCATTTTGCTCAGGAGTGTAGCTTGTAGTTACCTCTCTTTTGATTCCTCTTTCTTGAAGAAAAGAGTCAAACTCATGGGAGAAGTATTCTCCCCCTCCATCTGACCTTAACCTTTTTAGTGATTTACCTGTTTGATTCTCCACAAGAGCCAAATATCTTTTGAAACATGAAAAAACTTCATCTTTGTGTTTCATAAAAAATAGGATAGTCCATCTGCTGTAATCATCAATAAAGGAGACATAGTACCTTGATCCAGATATTGAAGCTTCCTTGCTAGGTCCCCATACATCTGTATGAACCAACTCCAAGAGATCTTCAAGCATATAACCCTTCTTCATGAATGGTAACCTGTGAGACTTTCCAAATTGACATGCACTACACTTATAAATCATATGTTTGTTTTGACAAGTTAGGGAGTCCAAGTACACTTTGGTCCGTGCAAATTTGCTTTAATGACCTTTCACCAATATGTGCTAACCTTTTGTGCCATTTCCAATTCTGTGAGTGTCTGACTACCATAATTAAAGAGAGCAATGTTTCTAGTGTCATGTAATTCAAATGTGAACAATCTACCTGTCTTTTCACCTTTTGCAATTTTTTTGAATCCTTGACTTGGATCTTCAACAAATGCTCCTGCCTTTGTGAACCTGACTTGCAACCCTTTCTCTACTATCTGCCCAACACTTATCAAATTCTTTGTAATGGTAGGGACATAGAGTACCTTACTGAGTAGGTTGATGTTTCCATCAGGTGCTTTGACATTGCCTATTTTCTCCACATGTTTTTTTGTATCATCTTCTATTTGTACCTCATGCTTATTCCTTGGATCTTCTAAATCTGATAGGAGTGCCACATTTCCTGCCACATGATTTGAACAACCTGAATCTATGTAAAAAACATGCTCATCAGATTTACCTTGTGGCATAGCCATGTTCATGATCAATAATGAATCCTCTTTGTTTGAGTCTTCTGTGTAGTTATTGTAGTCTCTCCTTCCTTTGTAGCCTCCTTGATAGTTTGAATGATTGTAGTTGTTGTAATTGCCATGGTAATTGTTGAACCTTCCTCTTGAGTAGCCATAACTTCCTCTATTGTATCCTCTGCCTCTTTGATTCCTGGAATTCCTAAAGCAATTTTCAGTTGTATGATTAGTTAATCCACAAATAGAACATGGGTTGGAGTCTTGGGATCTTCCCCTGCCTTGTCTACCTCCTCTTCCTCTACCTCTGCCATGTCTTCCTCTACCTGCATTTAGCTTGATATGTACTTGCTTCATCATCCACTTTCTTTGCCTTTCCTTTGTTATTTTTGGACTTGCTTTTATCAGTGTATAAAGCTGAAGATTGATTACCTTTAGAGCTTTCTCCATTTTTGATAAGCTTTGCCTCTTGAGTAAGTAGTTGTCCAATGAGTGTATTGAAATCAGGTACATGCATGTCCATGTACAAATCCATAGCGGTGGTGAATGCTTCCCACTTGTCATCTGCCTTCAAGCCATTGATGACCTGCCTTACAATTGTCTCTTCATCTATTACCTCTCCAATGCTTCCCAACTGATCTGCTATGTCCTTGAGCTTTGTGACAAATCAGTCACATTTTGTTTGGGAGCCTTCTTGAGAGTTGTAAAATCCAGCCATAGTTTGATGCTTGCTAGCTTTGGTACTTGAAGAAAAGAAAGCTTCAAGTGCATCCCACACTTCCTGATATGTCTTACAACGTCTAATGTGAGGCAAAAAAAATCTGAGATAGAGTTGAGGAGATAAGACCTTGCAAGTGCATCCTTGGAGCACCATGTGCTCAATCTTTCTTTCCCTTCTTGTGTTGGTTGACTTTTGTTCCTGAAACTTGGCATAACTTCATCTCCAGCCACATAACCATATAAAATTCTACCTTGGAGATAAGCTTCCATTCTTAATGACCAGCTGAGTAGTTTACCTCTGTCCAATTGTCAATTGATGAAGGGAAATCCATCTGCCATGTTGTCCACCTTGCTCTGATACCACTGTGAAGAGATGGATAGGTATATGCTTGAAGATGAAGAGGTGTTGCAAAATCCTTGATCTACACCAGCCAAATGAACTCCAAGAGTATATGGTGGGGCCCTTTTAGCTTGCAAATGGATGTATTAGACACCCTATGTACCTTGGAAGATCACTCTCAAAAAGGTAGATCAAAACAGATAAGTGGAGTTAGCTCAGAGGTGAAAAACTTGCTAATTTGGTTCATACACCTGTCTAGTGTTTTGCATAATTCTCTAAGCACAGCAATAATTAGCTTAATTCCTCTTGGGGAAGTCTAGTTAACTTAAAGAGCTAACTTTCAAGAGTAATCGCATCAAAAATAATAAACCACACACTGAGAATGAGTTTTAACAAGTGATGACATCATCCAGATTTTCACGGGCTGCTACAATTTGATACCAGTGAGCAGAAAAATGAACATAAAGCAAAATATAGGAATCCAATGATTATGAAAATGTGTATGGTTATACTAAACCGTAAGCTGGATCCAACAAGCTTTAAATCATTGAATTTGGATAGGTAACCACTGAGAAATGGCTCTGACAAGGTGAGTAAAAAATTCGGGGTACCTGACAGAGAAGTGAAGATGAACGGACACTGTTGACTTCAACTGAACATAACTGAAGATTGCAACATCCAAATGACATGAAAATTTTGTGATCATATATTAGACTTATAGAGCTAACTTTACCAAGTTAAATCACTGAAAATGAGGCACCAAGCTCAGAGAAACCATCTCTGCAATCTAACTAAGAAAACTGAGAGATATGGCAGTGAGTAGTACACTTCACAAGAACATGGAAATATGAACCCAAATGATAATGAAAATGAAAGTATATTTCTTGTAAAATACAATGGACTTACTGATGCATATGTGTGCCTTGGAATCACACCTTGATATGGCATAAAGCTCAGCTCTTGGAGGTCTTCACATAGGTCTCTCTAGCCACGACTAAAACTGCCATCTATTTATAGTTGACTTTGGGAGGCTAACTTCCCTCAATCACTCTCCAATCAATCAGTGATTGATTTGATTCTCTACCTACCACAAATCACAAATTCATGGCTCCTCTTTCCCTTTTTGATCATGTGGACTCAACCACTTAAGATTCTTTCACGTTTACATTAAGTAAACTCTTCAAAAGTTACAAGAGGTAGTTCACAAGTGAACTTTACATAGTCTGCATTTTGAAGCTTCTTTTATGAATTTGTGGGACTCAAGCCAATACTTAGGCTTGTCATAGACTTGTTCCAACAATTTTTTCTCCTTGTGTGTGCTTCTTGTGTGTCTCTTGCACTTCTACACACACCCAACACATCCTTCCTAATAAGACCACCACAAGGTGGAGTGCTAGGAATACAATCTATATGCCTTGCCCTCCCTATAGTCTAACCACCAAATTTAGGTAGAAGACTAAGGCCTATTCAAGTAGCCAAATGCATGAGAAATCATTATGATGGTTTTGGAGAGCCATATGATCATATAGTTGAATTTAAGCAAGTGTTATACATAGAACATGTGGATGATTTCTTTGTCCAATATGAATCCTTTGGTCTCACCCTTACTGGAACAACACTGACTTGGTTCCAACCTTTGGATCCCAATCATTTTGTAAATATTGAGCAATTCTTTTAGGAATTCATTGGTGAATTCACAAAGAGGGGTGTCAATCACAACTCCTCTTCTTTAAACCCATAGCTTCAAAAAGGCTCCTAATGAATCCATAAAATCAGCAACCCCATGATTCAATCAATATGGAGATAGATGCCCCATGATAGAGAGACCCTCCCAACAAAAGATGATATCTCTATTTACAACTTGACCAATGGGGCTTTAAGAACCTTAGTTTATGTGAATCAATTGCATACATTAAGTGATTGTCTATGGGAATACATAGACTTGAAGATAACCTACTTGATCACTTGAAAATCCCATAGAATCTCACAAAGTCTGAAGATATGTCTAGTAATGCAAGGTTCCCAAACCAATAATGTAGAGGAACTTGTGGGACTTAATGGCTAAGAAACTAGGTGTCCAAGGATAGAAAAACTATGAGAATCCTCCCTCGAGGGTACCCATGCTAAGAAGATGCATGTATTGCAAAGGGGACCACCCATCTCATACTTGTGTATGAGGAGGGCTAATTCCCTCGTAACCTTATCAATACAATAGGAAAGAGGCCTAGGGACCTATTTTATATCGTCATATTGAACAAAAATATACTAAGCAACACTACAATTGCCTCTTCAATAGACAACCAAGACCATTTGCACCACCATAATGTAGAGCATATGGTTCCCCCAGAGATCAAAGCAAAAAGGCCCCTAGATACGGCCCATATCAAGGACCACACATAGCACCAAGACCTTATGAATACACATGATAGAATCAACCACAACCGGGACTAGGGTAGCAACCCCCACATCCTCATAATGTAGTGCCCGTGAAGTATGCACAAACAGAAGAAAATCTTAAGAGAGCTATTGCGCCCACCACCCCATTGATGAAATTAAGTAACCTTAGTCAGGGATTTGATCAAATCCAGGGAGGTTACTACTCTTATGAGACTAGTCTCATGGAATATGGTCAGGCATATGAGCAACATTATTATGAACATGAGGGTTATGAGAATGTATATGGACTAGAATATGCTAACCTTATGTACATAGCTCCAAGGGCCCTAGTTCCAAGCATAAATGTGGTAAGACCCCTTGCACTAAAAGGACCATGTTATGGATGTGGAGGAGATTATTTCATTAGGGAGTGTACTGCAACAATACCAATGCAACAGTACAAGGATTACGACCACCACATACTAGAGAGATGACTCTCCTCCCAACCAAATGCCTCTATATATAGCTCTCTCCAGGGAACTGCCTTCTTGGGCAGGTGGATACTAACCAGCCAAGTGTCAGCCATGTAACTGCATGTGCGCCAAGTGTCCAATGGATGCTTCTAGAAGGTTCTAGAGCTCTTTGGGCAAAATACTCTTCCCATGTATCCCATGGGGATTGAACCCAAGACCTCGTCCTTCACACCCTTGAGTCTTAACCACTAGGCTAAGTGGATTACTTGGTTACAAGAGTAAATGACCTCCTAGTAAGTCTAAACTCGAGATCTTTGGTCATACACACGGATGACCAAACGGTATCCGATTTCAGATCTGTCTGAACCGGCCAGACCCTTGGATCATAGACTTACTTTATTACATTCTTTCCCCCTTGGAAAAGATTTTCGTCCTCGAAAATAGAGCTATATACATACTGTAGGCAACCCCCGAGCCTCATGTTCTAAAACTGGAAGAACATGGTCATGTTCTAGAACTGGAAGAACATGTCTCATCTCTGTGGTGGCATCCTTGCCCAAATGATTCTAAACACTATCTCGCTTTGCACTTTGATAAACTAGTCAAAGTACAAAATAGTGAATGAATAATAAAGGTGGATCTAAACACATATCCTTGGCTAATTCACAGTTTCTGGATGTGCGATCTAGGCACAAACATGTGAATTAGGTGGATTCAAATTACTAGTCCATTTCTGGGCATGTCTGGTGCATGGACTTAGTAATGAAGGTGAGATTCTTATCCCTTGCAAGACTTTAAGAATTCTTGATTCACTTGAATTTGTTTTGGAGAACTTGAAGTTTGATTGTCCCATACATCTAACTTTAGATGTTTATTCAATGGTTTACTTTGATCCAACAGTTACTTGATTTTTCACCCGACTAGAGGACTACTCTGTCCCAATGAGTTGAAAAAATCCTATGTAAACTATAGGAGAAAGTTTACCATTCCGGTGGAATCAACCATACTAACTTCACCAATTCAAATTCAAAATGAAAATTGTCCAACTTAGGACACTTTTCTCAAAGACTTTTAACTGAAAGTTCTTGGGAATTGTCAATCTAATGAGCAATTCCTAACTTCTTTATTCTAGAGTATACTGGACTCTAGGAAATTATTTATGCTATAACTTGAAGCAAAATCAAATGAATAAGTCTACTTAGACTTATCATCTTTTGAAGATTGCAAAGGTTCTTGTACATAACATCTATCTAGGATGTTCAAGTTAGTTATCTAATTCTAACCGGCTATCCCTGGTCTTTTGCAAAAGGAATCAGATACCATATCTGAGCCAATTCCAAAAGATTTGGAAACCAAAAAGAAATAACTAAAACTCTGTACAACCAATTCAAACTTCGAACATATATAAACTTGCTATGAGTCAAAGTCTAGTTGACTCAGGACTTTAACTTTTCACTGGTCAATTTCAACAAGATATTGAAGCATTGACTTTATCTTTAAGAGAAATAAGCTGGTTTCTCCAAAAGATTCAAAGCAAATCAAAAACATCATCTAACCACAAGATACTAGTGTGGTAACCAACATCAGTGTGTCGACCCACTGAGGTTCTGTCGATGAGTTTAATATTCAACTAATGCTTCACTTGAGACTAAGTTCAGGTCACATTCAGTCTTTTTGACTCCTTATTGGGAATGCAATTCTTGTGCATTTCTTTGAGTCAAAAGAGTGAATTTTTTCAAGTTACACTAGGAACTGGATGCTTGACTTAGTCAATTAAATCTTTAGTTGAAAAGATCAACTCAAAATCAAAGTCCAACTTCTTTCAGAAATTTATCAACTATTTCTGATCAATAACACTTAAACTTGAAGTGTTCTATGAAGATCTTGGAAGTTACTTACTTCATATCTTCAGTTTCCTTAATCTTGAAGTTACCTTGAAGTATCGTAAGATACTACTTTCATCCTTTACGAATTAAACTTTCCTTGAAGTCTTAATTCCCTTGAGGATGAAACCTAACTTCAAAATCCAAACTAGGACAAAAAGATAATCATCATCCCACGGTCCGATGTCCCATACCATCTTTCCTACATCAATCTGAGTATAAAATCTGGTGTCCCATATCACCCTATTTTATATTCACATTAATGTGTGGGTGATTCTTATCCTAAAGTCTAAACATCTCTTGATAGAGTACCTTATTTCTTCAATTCTTTTACAAGAATTGGAAGTTTCAGGCATTACCTCTAACTAGATTTTCCTAGGTTTTGATTCCTTCGCATGATCACCTCATAATCATGTGCTTTGCCTTGGAAACTTGAAAACCTCTTGACAAAATATCAATTCTTTTTTACTGGGATTTTCAAATGAAAACCAATCAGAATTCCAAGTTCTTGAATTTCTCAAATTCAAGTTCAATTGGTTATTCTTGACCAATTTTGTAGCGACAAGAGTTTATGACTTCTTGTCTTTAGATTCCTTTCTATACTGGTGCTTTTAGGTACCTATCCCGGCCGGGGCCTTTTTACAAGAATCTCTCTACTGCTTAAGTCTAAGCATCCGCTCATGCTTTTTGGATTTGTACCAAAATCCCTTTAAGGATAGGCAAACACTTATGTTTGACAGAAATTGCTCATGAATGAATGACTCTCCTCCCAACCAAATGCCTCTATATATAGCTCTCTCAAGGGGACTACCTTCTTGGGCAGGTGAATGCTAATCATCCAAGTGTCAGCCATGTAACTGCATGTGCGCCAAGTGTCCAATGGATGCTTCTAGAAGGTTCTAGAGCTCTTTGGGCAAAATACTCTTCCCATGTATCCCATGGGGATTGAACCCAAGACCTCGTCCTTCACACCCTTGAGTCTTAACCATTAGGCTAAGTGGATTACTTGGTTACAAGAGTAAATGACCTACCAGTAAGTCTAGACTCGAGATCTTTGGCCACATAAACGAATGACCAAACGGAGTCCGATTTCAGATCTTTCTGAACCAGTCGGATCCCTAGATCACAAACTTACTTTATTACATTCTTCCCCCCTTGGAAAATATTTTCGTCCTCGAAAATTAGAGCTATATATACTGTAGGCAACCCCCGAGCCTCATGTTCTAAAACTTGAAGAACATGCATTCATTCAAACAGGTTATTTACTTAGATCTTGAAAGTAAAAAACCTTATCATATTCTAGATCTTGAAGAACATGATCGGTTTATCTACTAAAAACTTGAAAGTAGAAAACCTTCTTTATTTGGGACCAACTTAAAACTTGAAAGCTGGAAAACGTCGTTGGATTGTGGAAACTTTTTCCCATGTTGAATTTTCTTCAGTTCCATCCTTCCATTTTACTAAGCACTCTTCATACAAGTGGCTTCTTGTACGTTTATCTCGGGTGCGAAGTATCCTTTCAGGTTCATGAGGAACTGTTTCATTTACTGGAATAGGAAGTATGACCTGATGTCCAACTAGATTATCTGAATCTGTTAGACTCTTCCTAAGTCGGCTAACATGGAACACTGGATGAATCCAACTATCATCTGGAAGTTGTAATTCATAAGCCCACAAACCAACTTTCTTGGTGATTGGAAAAGGACCGCAATATCTAGGCGACAACTTGGCGCATTGACCAGTCTTGAACTTTTCCGATCTTTCAGGAATACGAAGATAAACTTGATCGCCAACCTGAAAAGTAACATCTCTTCGCTTTGGATCGGCATAAGCTTTTGCACGATCTTGAGCTTTCTTTAAGTTTTCTTTAGCTAACTTGAGCTTAAAGTTCATGTCTTGAAGAAACTCTTGAGCTGCTTGAACTCGTTCATTATGAAGTCCCACTGCATAAGGAGACCTAGGCTGGAAACCGTACATTAACATGAATGGACTAAATTCAGTTGATGTATTCTTGGCACTGTTATAGGCAAACTCAGCTAAAGGAAGATAATCTTCCCAATCAGTCTGTTTGGAAGTAACATAAGCTCTAAGTATGTCTTCCAAAATCTGATTGACTTTCTCTGTCTGTCCATCCGTCTGGGGATGTTCAGCTGTACTTAAACTTAGTTTAGTTTCAAGTCTACTAAAGACTGCTCGCCAAAAATGACTTGTAAATCGAGCATCTCTATCAGAAACTATGTCTACTGGAAGACCATAGAGTCTATAAAGTTGATTTACAAATATTTTTGCAAGTTCTGGAGTCTTATAAGTAGTCTTGACTGGTATAAACTGAGCAAGTTTAGTCAATCGATCAACTACAACCCAGACTGAATCAAAGCCCTTCTGAGTGCGGGGTAATCCAGAAATGAAATCCATGGAAATGCTTTCCCACTTTCCTTTGGGAATTTCCAAAGGATGCAGCAATCCTCCAACTTTAAGTCGTTCAAACTTATTTACTTGACATTTATGGCACTTAGACACATAGTTTTGCACATCACGATGCAAACTAGGCCAATAAAAATGTCTTTTCACTAACTCATAGGTTCGGTTAATACCAGGATGTCCTGCACTTGGAGCATCATGGCATTCGAAAAGTACTTGATTTCGTATGTCCACTATACTTGGGACACAAACCTTACCTTTATAAAGCAAATATTCATCTTGGAGAGAATAGTGTTTAAACTTTCTCTCAGAAGTACTTGCTTCAGTTTGTTTATCTTGTTCAGCTGCTTTCCATGCTTGACTGAAGCTTGGATCCTCTTTGCAGCTTCCTTTCAAAGTTGAAATAAATTCACTTTGAATTTGTACAAAACTTAGATTGTTCAACATAGGCATCCGACTTAGGGCGTCTGCCACTGCATTGAACTTTCCTTTTCTGTACCTGAGCTCATAATCGAACTCTTGTAACTGTTCGGCCCATCTTGCTTTTCTACCTCTAAGATCAGGTTGGTTTGCAAACCATTTTATGCTCTCTTGATCAAAAACTATGGTCAGCTTTGATCCATATAGATAATGGCGCCATTTCTTTAGAGCATTTATAATAGCGAACATCTCTCGCTCATAGGTAGAGTAGTTTTGCTGAGCAGGACTTAGCTTTCTACTCTCGAAAGCTATTGGTCGACCATCTTGGCTTAGTACTGCTCCTACTGCAGATGAACTTGCATCTGTCTCTAATTGGAAAGGCTTGTTCGGATCTATGATCTGTAGAACCGGGGCCGATGCTAAAGCAAGTTTAAGTTCTTGAAAACTCTTTGCTTGCTCTTCTTTCCAATTTAACTTTTGATGCTTCCCTTTGAGTTGATCCGTCAAAGGTACTGCAATCTTGGCATATCCAGCCACAAACTTCCGATAATATCCGGCCAATCCGAGAAAACTTTGTAGTTCTCGAACCGTCTTGGGCTCAGGCCATTCAAGAATCGCTTGGACCTTTTCAGGGTCAACTTTGATTCCTTCCGCGGAAATAATATGACCTAAATACTTTACTTCTGGGGTAAAGAATTCACATTTTGACTCTTTACCGTAAAGTTTATTATCGCGAAGAAGTTGAAAAACTTTTTTCAAGTGCTCTAAGTGACTTTCATGATCTTTACTATAGATCAGAATATCATCGAGAAAATCTACAACAAATTTTCCCGAATACAGCTTTAGCACTTGATTCATCAAAGTCATAAATGTCGCGGGTGCGTTTGTCAACCCGAACGGCATCACTAAAAACTCGTAGTGGCCAAACTTTGTTCGAAAGGCTGTTTTAGGAATATCATCAACTTTGATTCTGATCTGATGATAACCTTGGCGTAAATCAATCTTAGAAAAGATTGTAGCTCCCTTTAAACTATCGAAAAGATCTTCGACTAGTGGCATGGGATACTTGTTCTTTATCGTAAGATTGTTTAACGCCCTATAATCTACACACAGCCTCATAGTTCCATCTTTCTTTTTCACTAGAAGGATGGGTGCTGCCCATGGAGACTGGCTTGGGCGGATAAATCCTTTATCCAAATACTCTTGGATTTGATTTTCCACCTCTTGATTTTGGACATAGGGGAGGCGGTATGGGTTTTGAAATTTTGGCTTGGTACCCGGAAACAGATCTATGCTGTGATCGATGTTTCCACGAGAGGGTGGCAAGCCGTAGGGGAGTTCCTTAGGGAACACATCTTTAAATTCCTTCATTAAATTGTTAAATTTAACATAAACTTCTCGAGGAATAAAGGACGAGACATAAGAAACTTGATTTATATTATCAGAATCTGTTACATCTGTGCCAAGGACAAGAAAAGCTTGGGTCCTGGCTTCATTATTTACAAGTTTCTGTAGTTCAGTGTATGATATCAAAGGGATACTTGGAACATCATGCTCACCCTTGATCTTGTACACAATTCCGTCACGCTGGAATTCCAAAGTATTTGTAAAATAACACCTGGTCAATGAAGGACCGAGACTCCATAGCCACTCTCTCCCTAAAACGAGATCTACCCGATCCATATTCATTATTTGGAAGTCCAAGGTGTCTTTAAATCCTTGGATTTCTAGATCCAAATTGCAAATCATTGTGTCCCAAACACGGGTGTCTTGACCGTGCATCATAGAGACAATGTATTTATGAGGAGATGGTTCCTGAGGAAGAGCCAGTTTTTTTACTAACGCATAATTGATAAAATTATGCGTAGCAGAGTCATCCACCATTATCCGGATGGTGTGAGCTTTTACTGATCCATGCAACTTGACCAAATCATGTGGACCAAACTCTTGAGGTTGCCACATGTTTTTGGAGATTTGACATGAATGGGTACTGTCGCAGTGCATAATCTGAACCTTCTTTGCACTTGAATTTGCATCCAAGTTCAAAGATTGAATCAGATGGATTTGCTGCTTACCCTTTCCCTTACTTTCTCTTCCGACTGGACAGGCACGGCTTCGATGTCCAGGCTTAAGACATTTAAAGCACAAGTTTTCTTTTTGCGCTTTATCATGATCTTCTGGAGAAAGGATGTGTCTAAAAACACGAGGTTTCTTAGACACCCTTTCACTAGATCTAGTCCCTTTACCCTTACGCTTAAAGTTATTCTTCTGGGAATAACTGTTTTCCTGCGTGACATCCAAGCGTGAATTGTCCTCATAAATCTGTGCGACCTTAATCGCCTCTTCAAGGGATTTAGGCGCATGCCTCTTAACTTCATTACGAATTCGCTGGTTAAGTCCTCTGACAAAACCGCGAAGTCGATGGAAGTCATCTAAATTCTTTAACTTCAGAATTACATCTCTGTATTCTGAAATATACACCAATAGCGGTCTACCCTTCTGCTGAATTTTATCCCATGCTTCCCAATTGCGTTCCTCCTCATTCTCGGGGAGAAACTCTTTCTTGAAAAGATGGGAAAATTCATTCCAAGTGGTAGGTTTCTTGTGAGTCTCAGAGAGACTCATCCACCATGTGTAAGCTTTCGGTCCTAGCGACAAACTGGCTTCTACTACCCTCACATGATCGGGGGTATGTTTGAGTTCATGGACATCTTTCCATTTCTCTAAGAAAGTCAAAACCGCATCCTTATTCCTATCCTTATCCTCTCCAGAGAAATAAGGAGGACGGATCTCTTTTCCCAAGGAAAGATCCACAGGGCGGTTATGATTTTCTAACATCCCTACCGAAGCAACACACAAGGGAGTAGAAGACGCTAGACTTAGACGGCTCATACTTCCCGCTAAAGGAAACATATCTGTATGGGGAGAGGATAATCCCTTATCCTTTTCCATCCTAACAGACATCGGTGAAGTTGCGATCGTATCTGTGTGACTACCTAAAATAGTCTTACTGATATCCTTAGGCGTCTGAAGTAAGTTCAGAATGGCCTTAAGGTGATCCTGGATTCCATCAACAGATTGACGGAGTACTGCAACCTCATCCGGAATGCTGGACAACTGTCCAAGCTTTTGCTCAACTAGCAACATCCTACTTTCCATATCTTTCCTCTCATTTAAAGTAGTGTTTGTTTCCCCTTTTCTCGCAGAATCCTCAACATCTAATGCTACAATCGCTGATTCTATTTTAGATGCATCAGACGCATGACTAGTATTTGAAACCATAGGTGCAGATGAATGCAATGCACGTGCAACTATTGGTGGTCTAGTCATGAATGAGGATGTTACTAACATAGGAATGGAAACATACATGGACGCACTAGTAGTACTTGTAAGCGAAACGTGGCTAGAAGTCCCCTCCATCGCACACAAAGCGTTATTAAACTTACTAAGTATTCCTAACGCAAGAAGTGTGTGCAACAAAATCAAAAGAGCTATGCAAGAATGTCACAAGAAATCGTCCCTGATGATTTGGTCCGTTGAGGTCGACTTGATTCTAGCCGAAAGTGCTAGAATTATGACGAAGATAGGCCTCCAGATCTTCACTCCACGGCTCCTCTTCCTTCAAGTTTTGCTCAATCCTTGATTCTCCTTGGTTATTGCTTTGTTTCAAACAGGAATTCTCCTCGGGTTCGGCCTGCAACAATTCTGAGCAGATTACTGCATTAGAATACTGTCTTCCCAGTAGATGACAAGGAAAACTCCTTGGCGCCTTGGTCACGTCGACTTCCTCTCAATCTGGCCGCCTGAGTTCGAATCTCGCGGGCGGAAGCAGAGAAGAGTGGCTTTTTATTTGTTCTTTCTTACGATCTGCTGCAGCGCTCGATTACAAGAGAAAACGATTCTCTGCAGGCATATGGAGCGTGAACCGCCGTCGGCAGTATGGATAGGCGGGCGTCCTTCAGTTGGGGGGGCAGGGGTTTAAAACCCGATCCCTGCACCAGGGAACACACCTTTTAAAACTTCAAGTTCGGGTCTTATTCAGCGCCGCAACTGACCATTAAGTTCTGCTGAAGAATCTTCGACGCGGACGGAGTTTGGAGATGTGGTTAGGAGAGCCTCCTCTCGTCGGGGACGTCCAGGGTTCAAATCCGTCGAGCGCACACAGAGAATACCCTTTTTGACTCTTCTTCGATGGAGTCTCCTTCAGCGAACAGTCGATATAAATAGTTCTCCTCGTTAATCAATACCACGAACGGCGCTTCTGTCTTGTGGTTAAGGCAGCGCCCTCTCAACAGAGGGGCGCGAGTTCGATTCCCACTTAGCACACAAAGATGATTTACTTTTTAATACTCTCTTGCTCTAAGCTAAAGCATGGGAACTATTGCGACACGCATATTGATGCGGGAAGGAGAGAATTCGCACGCCAAAATTCGAGCAAGAAGAGAAAAGCTATGGAGATGGCTCTGATACCAATGCAACAATACCAATGCAACAGTACAAGGATTACGACCACCACATACTAGAGAGATGACTCTCCTCCCAACCAAATGCCTCTATATATAGCTCTCTCCAGGGAACTGCCTTCTTGGGCAGGTGGATACTAACCAGCCAAGTGTCAGCCATGTAACTGCATGTGCGCCAAGTGTCCAATGGATGCTTCTAGAAGGTTCTAGAGCTCTTTGGGCAAAATACTCTTCCCATGTATCCCATGGGGATTGAACCCAAGACCTCGTCCTTCACACCCTTGAGTCTTAACCACTAGGCTAAGTGGATTACTTGGTTACAAGAGTAAATGACCTCCTAGTAAGTCTAAACTCGAGATCTTTGGTCATACACACGGATGACCAAACGGTATCCGATTTCAGATCTGTCTGAACCGGCCAGACCCTTGGATCATAGACTTACTTTATTACATGTACAATGCCATACCACCCACTAGACCCACATGTTTGGGAAAGGTATTGCAATAATTGTGGCAAGGAACATCTGTTTAGAGATTGCCCTAAGAACCCTAACAAAGTCACATCCACTAGACAAATTAATGTAATTGAGATGTTAGAATCCTCAAGAAGTGATAAGGAATACACAATCTCTCTAAAAGCCATTACGAGACCGAAAACAAAGGAAATCTCAGAAAGAGAAGGAACAGATAGTTCCAAGGTAGAGGAAGATCTAGGATATTCACTTCAAATCGTAGAAGACTCTGAGGAACTTGAAGACACTTCAAAACTAAAAAAAAATCAAAGATGGAAGGTGAGGCGAAAAAATCAAAAGCAAGTGAATTAAAAAAAGGGCTGAAGAGAAAGAAAAGATAATGAAATATAGTAAACTTAAAGAAAGTGATTCTGCAAATAGAAAAGTGAATGTGGTGACTAAGAAACAAAAGGAGAATCAAGGAGGATCAATTCTAGTGGATCCTATGGTTGAAGACTTAAACATGTGGTTGAAGGCCTATCAATCTGAGATAGAGATAGCACCTAGACTAGAGCAACACAAAAAAGTCTATCCAAGAGGAGATCTTGAAAAAGGAAGACTTGAAATCTGCAAGAAATTAATTGAGATTGCTCAGACCATACTAGAAAAGTCAATATCAACCCTCTCGAAGGCTAGAATATCTAAAGGAAAATTCCAGGGATGTGTGGAAACTTTCAACTCACAACCAACGAAAAGTGATCAAGCCAAAGACATTGAAGAAGAGTTAATGAAAATGATGAAAGAAATTCTTTAATTCCTGAAGTAGGGGCTAATGGGAAACAAGACCTTTGGGCCAAAGTCCAAGAAGACACATGGAAGAAGGATGAAAATGAAATCCCTCCTTTTGAAGACAGGCTGATCTCTACCCTGCCTTCTCAACTTCATCCTTCAGATGCATTCCAATGCTTCTGCCTGTGCCTCTTCTCGAATTCATTTTTCTTCTTCCTTGCGTTTCTTGGCAGTGTTGAGTCGATTTAGCATCTCTTCAATCAAGGGTTCTTGATATAACTTGACTCTGCATCCGCTTGTGTGGCTAGGGAGAACATCGCCTTCTAAAGTGGCTGGTTGTACTGCTCCACTAGTTGAAATCCTATTTATGATCATAGGTCCATAAACACGCTTCTCTAATTTTCTCGCATGTTGCTTCAACGTGTAGACTAAAACTAGGTCTCCTACTTTCAAACCCTTATCCTTCACATGTGCATCAAAATATGCTTTTTGTCTTTTCTTAGTTGCATATATTCCTGCTGCCGCTCTTAGTCTTGTCTCACCTAGTCGTTCCAGATCAAAAATCCTTGAAGAGAGTTCATGACCCGTCCACTCATGCTCTTGTGCTACTTTTAGTGTAGGTATCAAGAAGTCCAATGGTAGCACTGCATTTTGACCAAACACCATTTGAAAGGGAGTGGCTTGGAGTACCGTTTTATAGGCAACTAGGTATGCCCAAACAATGTGGTGTAGCTATTTGTCCCAATCAGAGCGTTTATTATTCACTAATTTGGTGAGCACATTGCATAGAATCTTATTTGTGCTTTCGGCTTGCCCGTTAGCTTGTGGATGATAGGGGGCAGACTTCTTGTGTATCACCAAGAACTCTTGAAGAAGATTTTCAATGACTTCATTTAAAAAGTGAGTCCCTCTATCACTTACTAGCTCTATACGTAGCCCGTATCTAGTGAACACATTCTCAAATAAGAACTTAGGGGTCGTCTGAGCATCATTCTTTGTCGTAGCCTTAACCTCTACC
Organism: Ceratopteris richardii; assembly: GCA_020310875.1. NCBI lineage: Eukaryota > Viridiplantae > Streptophyta > Polypodiopsida > Polypodiales > Pteridaceae > Ceratopteris > Ceratopteris richardii. The sequence goes on from MU260335.1 coordinate 23,762, forward strand.
CACTTGGTTAGATAGTCAGTGGCCACAATGATATATTCAACATGTGAACCCTTAGCTGGGGGATTAATAGGACCTACAAAGTCTATTCCCCACTTAGAGAATGCACGTCCACCCATCATAGGTTTCAATGGCATCTCATCTTTGCGTACAGGATACTCTGTTCGCTGACAAACCTCACACCTCTTCACATAGGTGTGGGCATCGGTGTGAAGGGTTGGCCACCACAAGCCTGCAAATAGGATTGCTTTAATCACTCGGTCTGGTCCAAAATGTCCCCCTGCTACACCTTGGTGAGCAGTTTCCAATATCTTGAGGTAATCGCTCTCATGGACACATAACCTGAGGTAACCATCTTTACCACACTTGTATAGATTATCACCAATGAGTGAGTAGTCTAGGGCTTCTTGTTCTAAACTTCTTTGCCTCGTCAGGGTCATATCTTGAGGGAATGTTTTCGTCCTCAAGAAGGCTACTAGTGGTTCACTCTAATCTGGCACTATGGACACTTGATAAAGAGTGGCATGCTCCACGGGTGGTTTAGTGCAACGGATCGGGCATTCCTTGCATAATTTATGGACATCAGCTTCCATAGTCGGCCAATGCACTCCGAGTCTCCTTAGTGTCTGTAGGGTTTGTTGCTTTGAGTAGTGTTGCTCTAATGCACCTACATGTGCTAATTGCAACCATTTTACGTACTCATCCTCCTCCACACAACAAGCTAGGATCCCTTGATTTGTATGCTTGTACATACTTCCTGCCATGATCTGGTATTTCTGGGCTTTTACTATCTCCCTATCTTGAGTGTTTACTATTGGATGTTTAGGCCCGTATGTCAATACTGGCACTAGTGTCTTGGCCCAATGAGGTACAACTTCCAAATTAAATAAGTAAGCATCAGGAAGGTCATCTGATACTCCTTGTGGGGCCTCTCCTGATGTGAGTCTTGAGAGGTGGTCCGCTCTCAAGTGAGTCTTACCTTTCCTCATCGCAAGTTCAAAGTCATACTCCATTAGTAAGAGGAACCATCTCACCAATCTACCTGTATTGCATGGCTTGTTTACCAAGTACAATAGTGCTTGATAATCAGTAAAAAATTTAAACTTATTTGCAAGCGAGTAGTGTCTAAACTTTTTAACCACATACACCATGCCTAATCCTTCTCGTTCAGTGGTGGTATAATTTCGTTCAGTTGCATTCAATTGTCTACTAGCATAGGAAATTGGAAGATCCATATTACCTTCACTAGTAGGTTGTGCGAGTACACATCCATTCTTCCAGAACCGAATCTTCCATGATTGGCTCTATGGAGAAGACTGAAATGTCATAGCCATCCTCATCACAGTGGGGTGTCCATTGTTCTTCATTAATGGCTACATCCATTGTTGCTAAAATTTCTACCCAACCATGAGGTTCAAATTCTTCATCAGGAAATACTACAGGTGCGTAGGCTGGGTCTTGAATTGATCTATGGGTTTCTTTTGCACCTATCTCTCTGGCCTTTTCTCTCTTCTCTTCTTCTACTGCTACTTTACACATCCATAAGTGAGTGTCTTCCTTGGCTTGTCCTTATTTTGAGAGGCGGTTTCCTTTTCTGATTGTGCAATTAGCCTCTCCAATCTTTCTAGCAGTCCATCAAAGTGCAATTGCGTCTTCGCTGAACTAGAGAAGTTAAAGAGGCGACTGGATTCAAACATGGTTTGAGCCAATTCCACCATCTTAGCACAAATTTTGGTTCTTTCAAGCTCTAGTTCCGCTCTAGGGTAACACTTTTCATGATCAGTTACGTTTGGACCTTCTTGGATTCTGGCCTGATATGCCTTAAGCATCATGTTAAGATCCTCGGGAGTGGCATCTGCTAGGACTGATCCTACTCTAGGGGGTGGTGGGATTGTGTGAGGTGGGTTGGACCGTGGTGAATTGGATGGGGGTGGAAATGGTTGTGACTGTGGTGGTGGGGTAGTGTGAGAGGGAGTTTGAGATTGCATTCTATCTATGGACTAGATTAAAAGGTATAGTTTCGATAGCTATTTTATAAGCTAGTCGGAATGTCCATATTGCATGATGCAATTGTTTGTCCCAATCTAACCTTCCATTGTTTACTATATTTGGTTAGAATGGTACATAACACTTTATTTGAACTTTTGGCTTGCCGATTAGCCTATGGGTGATAGGGTGCTGAATTTTTATGAATCACTAGAAATTCATTCATGAGTGACTCAATGACTTCATTAATGAAGTGCATATCTCCATCACTTACAATCTCAATAGGTAGCCCAAATCTAGTGAATATGTTATCGAATAAGAACTTGGCGGTAGTTTTGAGCATCATTTTTCAGAGTGGCTTTTGCTTCTACCCATTTCATTAAATAGTTGGTAGCCACTATAATGTATTCAACATGGGATCCTTTTGTTGGGGAATTGATTGTTCCGATAAATTCAATTCCCCATCTTGAGAAAGCTCTTGCAATATTAATCATAGGTCTTAAGGGCATGTCATCTTGTCGTATTAGGTACTTGGTTCATTAGCATGTATCATAGCTTTGTGCATATGTTTTTGCATCTATGTGTAGGATAGGCCACCATAAGCCTACTAAGAGAATATTTTTTACAGTCTTGACTGCTGAAAATTGACCTCCTTCTTCTCCCACATGCACCATTTTGAGTATAGAAAGATACTCTACTTTGTGCAAACATAAGAAAAATTGATCATCCTTCCCTCGTTCAAGCAATTGTTTTCCCACAATCACATAATCATTGCTTTGTTCTTCTAGCACTCGCTTCCTAGCTAGACTAGCTCATTTGGGGTAAGTATGTGGTTTCAAAAAGTTGACTACTGGTTTACTCCATTCAGGGGCTATTGTAGAGTAACATAAGATGAATGTTCATCATGTGTATTCTCTTGATACACTTGGTAGTTGGTTATATGTTCATGCACATCCTTTTGCGTGTCTGGCCAATACACTCCTAGTCTTTCCAATTCTTGTGTTGTTCCACTAACACCCTTATGTGATCTCCACTTGATCTCTGGGCTTGTTTGAGTAAACCACTTTGTTAGTCATCTTCCACACATCTTAGAAGTACTCCATTGGAGTCTTTATAGTATAAACTACCTGCCACAATGTGGAGCTTTCTTGTTTGCTAGAACTCCTTACTATGGTGCAAATTGATCCTATGATTAGGTCCATGAGTGAATATAGGTATCAACTTTTGAGCCCATTTTGGGACATACTTCTAGGTTGAATAAATAGGTGTTTGGGAGCTCATCAACTACTCCTATGGGTGGCTCTCCATGAGTCATTCTTGACAAGTGATCGACTCTTCCATGTGTGTTACCTTTCTTGACTACTACTTCAAAGTCAAATTCCATCAGGAGTAGGAACCATCTTATTGGCCTTCTAGTGTTACACAGCTTATTGAACAAGTACAGTAGGGCTTGGTGATAAAAAAAGAACTTAAATTTATTGGCTAGCAAGTAATATTTGAATTTTTTCACAATGTAGAACATTCCTAAGCCTTCATGTTCAAATCGTGGTGTAATTATGTTTGGCTTGATTCAACTATCTACTAGCATAGGCTATCGAGTGGTCTAGCTTTCCTTCCTCAATTGGTTGTGCTAATATACATTCAATGAAAAAATTGGATGCATCCACATGAATACGGAATGGTTTGTTCCAATTGACCACTTTTAATATGGTGTTGAAGTCAATCTCCACTTCAATTCATTGAAAGCCTTCTCACACTCTTTTGTCCAAGTGAATTGAGTTAGCAGCCCATATAATGGCTTTGTACTTATGGCATACATGTGGATAAATCAACGGTAGTATCCACAATGGCCCATAAATGCTTGTGCTTCCTTCTTGTTCTTGGGTCTCAACAATTATAAGATAACCTTGATTTTGTCTTCATCGGTTGAAATTCCATTTTTGGACATTATATGTCCCAAGATTTTTCCTTGTCTTACCATTAATACACATTTTTTGGGTTCAAACAAACTCTATATTGCCTACATTTATCGAATATTTTTCTCAACTCAAGTATGTGGGCAATACATTGAGACGAGTATGTACACAGGTTCTTCCATGCTTTTCCTGATGAATTCCTTGAACATTGTGACACATTAATCTTTGGAAAGTAGTTGGGGCATTTGTAAGCCAAATGGCATAACCCTAAAGACATATACTCCCCATTGAGTAGCAAAAGTAGTTTTATGTTGATCTTCCGTATCAATGGCTACTTGGTTGTAACCTGAGAACCCACTAAGGAAACTCTATACTTCCTTGCCTACTACCCTTTCCAAAAGGTGATGAGTAATAGGTAAAGGATAACTGTCATGAATGGTGACTCCCTTAACCTTTTTGAGGTTAATACAAATCCTAAGTTTTTCATTTTTCTTAGGCACTACTACCAAAGGTTAAACCCATTTAGTACGTTCAATTTCATATATAAATCCAATCGGGAATAATTTATCTATTTCCTCTTTGATCTTGGCTGAATATACATCATTATATGTATATAATATTTTTTTCTATGGGTTTTGCATCAAGAGTCATAGGAATCCTATGAGAACAAATAGACAGATCCACACCTTTAAGGCCTTTATAGGTCCAAGCAGTTCCTATTCTTCTTCTATAGATACATCTTTACCTATATACATGCATCTCTCTTCTTCGCCTTCCATGAACACTATCACCTTTTTGGTTTGTTCCTTGTTTTCATAAGCTATTCCATCTTGCACCTCTTTCTTAGGCATTTGAATAGCTATTTTTCTTTCTTCCACTTCATACCTTTTAAAATGTTCAGGCACCTCGAATGATTCATGATGTAAATCTTCGTGAATTTTATTTTTCTCCACTTTAGGTTTTCCTTGATATTCTCCTATGGCTAATACTTTTGTGCTTACTTAGGTATCTTCGATTTCTACCTCTTTTAGGTATTGTTCTTCTGATTCAAACTCAAGCTCCATTTCTATACTTTCATAGTCCTCTTTCCATTCTTTTTCTCCAAATTCACCTTCCTCAACCTCTTGGAGGACTACCATGTGTGACTTAAATCATACCCTTCTTCATCCACACACTAGTTTGTGGTCAATACCTCCTCATTTACACAAACATCCAGGTGGGTAATATTTACATCCATCCATATGGGTCGAATGCTTCATCTAGAAATATTTGAGGCATGTAGGTAGGACCTTCTACTGGTCTATAACTTTCATGTGTTATTGGCCAAGCTTGTAATCTCTCTTCCTCTGATTTTTCTTCCTTACACATCCATAGTTGAGCATCCTCATTCATCCAAGATTGGTCACTTGACTCCCCACTATCGATTGACACGTCATCTTCTTCTTTATGTATAGGGTTCCGTTGTAAAGATGGGACATCTCTATATGCAAAAGTATGCAGATTTATTTTTGTAGTTGTACTTTGATGTTGAAGATACAATGAATCTCATCCCCAATCTTGTACTACCTTAAGCTGTCTCATGAATGGCCGTCCTTAGATCATTTCATAATTGCTTGCTTTCCCAAATTGAGAGATAGCTAAGAGGTGTTCAAACTCTACTGAGTGGGTCATAGAGATGTTTTTCCCCATTTTTCCCATATCTCTTTGGTCACTATTCCTACTCTGACTCTTGTGTCCAGAATGACTTTGGTCATGTATCCTCGGAATGTGATTGGGGGCATGTATTTACTTCATCTCCCTCACTGAATTCTCCCACTTTATCCACTGGAATTTGAATTGTAGGTGTTTTTTCCACCTTGTCCTTCTTTATCAATTGGTTTATTTCATCCAAATTTAATTGTTTAGCTAATTTTCTCCATTGTTGTGGTTTAATTTGTAGCACTTTTCTAGAGTTAAAGAACATTGAACTTTGGTTCTTTTCAATTCACACAAATTGTTCGAGGCTTCATCCTGCAATTTCTTTTCTTTTCCCCTTATTGTGGGTGCATGGAAAATTTAGATCTTTGTTCGTATTCTCTCGTGTAGTTGGGAAGTGTCATGAGGCTCATTATTTTCTCTCTCATGTGATCTAGGTTAGATAGTTCCTCATAGTTTACTTCTAGTTGCATTGTACATTGATTCACTAGTGCTGTTAAATTTTCTTACTGTCAAAAGTTGAAATTCAATGTCAATCCTATAGAAGCATATCTCATAGGATTGGGAGGCGTGGAGACCCCTTGCATGGGCGAGGTGGAACTTCCCCTCTACATTTAAGATTTTTTAATGACAGTTAAAGTACTAGTGTGTCAAGATGAGGATCTCACTGAGCCTCTTGTCTTGGGTCAAGACTGGATCTATGATCATGCATTCAACCTAAACCTAAGAAGTGGACTTCTTCAGGTATGGGTAAATCAGAGTTGAATTACAGTTGAGTTAGACAATGGAGCACTCATGGAACTAGGAAAGGCACACACTCCTGGTCCTTCCAGGAGTACACATGAAGATGACCATGCTAGTCTTGTCCAAAACTATGTGATGCAGAGGGATGATTATCTCAACAAAGAAGTCAAGGATACGATGGAACTCCCTTCTTTTCCAAAGGCCATCCGGTGCAGCAACCAGAGGCACATAAAATGCAGAAGAAGAAGACAAACTATGCTCGAAGCCAAAAGAAAGTACGAAGCAAGATGTTTCAGCCACCAAAACAAATGTGGGTGCAGAAAGGCGAGCATCCTATTACGGTTAAGCCACAACAACTGGCTCAACTTCCTATTAGTGATCAGCAACACGACACTAATAAGAAGTCTTCCAAAAATTCTTCTGTGAAGGTGAAGTCTATCTGGGTACCCAAGAAGTCAATGAAGGCTGGCCCACAATCAAGACAAATTTGGGTGCCTAAGGCTTGCTTGCGGGCTCAAATAGCTACACAGGGACCACACCCTGTACAACATGGTTCACTCACTCTAACAACTGATACCCACTCTTATACATCACGCACTAACACATATTTACCCATGAGCACGAGTAGATTCACTTGTAAATGGGTCCTTAGAAAGCCTCATTTCCAAGTAGACACACTCACAAAGCCCTCGAGAGTCTCCACAGAACCAAAACTGAAAGCCATCCAGTGTGTTTGGTTGCCCAGAGCTTGTAATAAACCCCCGAACCCCACTTGTAAATTCACCCCCACCTACTATCTGCATCATTCTCACACTACATCTTTCCATTTAGCTCTTAGGACAATTCATCCACTAACTACAACCACTATCACCAAGCACTCTGACTAACTAACTTATCACTAAAAACTCATGTTTATGTTGTAACTGGGACACATGACCACATGGTGTCCATTTGCAATGTTAACATTCATTTGTATATTCTCACAGAACTGGTGACTAGTCCCTTCATATATGGCCGAGGCTGCAGGAACTAGCTCCCAGGCAGGCACCAACCCTCAGATTGTGGACATTGAAAGTCTCCCCATTGAGGAGGAGTTGAAGGAAAGACCCCTCGCATTGAGAGCATTACATGCCATACCTGTTCAGAATCCTCCCTAGGGGCACACATCACCAGTAAGCAAAAACTCGCATTGGGTCAGTGATGTGGCAGGACCTCTTGGAGAAGGCACTTACTTGTGGGAGGCAGAAATAGAGTTCAACGGACGCTAGGGCAGGTATCACTTCTTTACAAGAGAGTTTGAGAGGCTTCAAAATAATGAAGGGTTGAAACCGATATGGAAGAAGGCGGGACTATATGATTAATTCAAAGCCCAGTTACCGAAGCTGGACTTTCTAAGGTGTTCATACTTGATTAGCACCCTCACTCCCAATAAAGAGAAAAAGGGGTATAACACCTTTGTCCTACCATCTCTTACAAGAGGTAACAAACTGAAGTGCTTCAAATTGACGAACAATTTGGTAAGGGAAACCCTCGATATGAAAGGCATGCATATCCCCACAGAGAAGGAGATCCCAGACAACATCAGAACAGGAACCTGACTAAACTAAAGGACATGGTGGCCATGACTCCAACTATTGCCATTCACCTCCGAATGTGCATGCAACATTTTGTGTTCCCTGCTCAAGAGAGATTCATGATGCCACCCAAGGAGATCTGGTTCATTTTATACTTAGCAAACACCTTCAGTTTGACAATCAACATGCCTCATTGGATTATTGACCAAATACACTTGGCACATCAATGGTGGTATAAGAAACAAAAGTTAGTACTTTATGGATGTTGTGCTCTCACCAGGATTGTTTACCGATGCTTGGCATATGATGTGCCAATTCAAAGGGCACTTGTTTGGACCAGGGTGCAAGAATTTCAACAAAGACTATCAGCCACCTCCATCCAAGAAAATGAGGGGAGCAGTTCAGATGCCCTATGCACAGGCCCGAGGTGCTACACTGACACCGGACACAACTCCACGACTTCTAAGGCGCGTGTAGCCCTTTACCATCAGACTACCGAGGAACAGTGCAGAAGGGCCAAATCTGGTGTTTCCACCTATACCCACCAACTTAGAGTTCCCTCATGGCTTTACATTGGAAGATCTAACTGATGAGGAGGTAGCTAGAATAATTAATGTTGTTAATTTGGAAGTTGAGGCAGAGCAAGCGAGCGGGCAACAAACTGCTACAGACCAACCCCATCCAAGTCAACCAGAAGTTGTGGAGGTGGATGAAGACAAAGAGGAGACTACAGAAGAGGAGCAAGAGGATGAACAAGAAGGACTATCCGACGAAGAAGAGCATGAATATGAGCAAGAAGTTGTACCAGAACTTGAAGGTGCCCCTGCTTATACGAAGCAATTGAAAAGACTGTATGATACCATCAACCGAGTTCAAGAACAACACAAACTATCCTTGGCAGCAGGAAAGGCCCTCATGAACCAGATCTTGGAAGATGAAGGTGTGGATGAGCAATACACGGCAACCCTTGACATGATTGCTGATGCATTGGGGGTACCTGAGACAGTGCATACCGCTCTTGCACACTCGTGAAGATTGGAGCGAAGATACGGCAAACGTCCCCCTAGACCAGGGAAACAAATGAATATCTTGGTATCAGAACCACAGGGCACCACATCCGCCACCACGGGCACAACCCATACCATTCATCACACTGATGAAGTCCATACCTCAAGTGCACCCCTGTCACCCCCTTTACCACCCTCCCCTCCAACTCCACCACCTTCACCTCCTACCACCACTGCCACTACCACCGTCACCGCCACAGAGTCCACTTCCCAAACCGAAGCACATAATGTCAGTCAACCCTCACAATCCGCACAACCTATCACCACCCCTATTGTAAATGCCACCATTGACACTGTAATTCTAACTGTCACCACTGAAAACCCCATTCCCCCTATCACACTTCTTGGTGGCTCGTTTTCACAACTGGACACACCACTTTACACCTTCACGACCATCACCACACCGACAATTCCCATGTTCACAATCACTCCCACGACCACATCCACACATGACTTCATGGACATATCACCCACTTCCGCACCTCTACCTCCCCCCATATTTCCACAATCTCCCATTCCCCCACCACCCACGTCACCCTTTCCAAGCACAACATACACACTCCCTTTCCCTTTTCCCTACCCTCCTGCATTTAACACCTTCCCCGCATCCACTCTTGTTAATAATGTATTTAATACTTTGTACCAGTGTATGTCTCAACTACAACAACATTACCAGCATCTAGATGCTCAGCATACAAGCCTGTTCAGAAATCATGAAACGCTACAAGAAAGATTCATTAATTTAGAGAAGGAGAAGAGGCTATTACAACAACAGTTTAATACCTTACACGCACAACATGATCAATTAGTAGCCAATCCACCCCAGCCAGATACTCAAGAAAAACAACAGCTTGATGATATGTTACACGCCCAGATAACAGACAATCTCAAGCTTCGACGTAACCCTGCCTTACTCCGAAAGCACATGTCTGCAACACTCGAAGAAAATAAATGACTACAGAAACAAAACAAAGAAAACTTGGAAGCAGCAATGGAGGGTTCACCGTAGGAAATCGACCCAGAGCATTTCAAGGCCATCCCATCTGAAAATATGCAAATCGTGTTGGAAACACATGCCGATCTCCTGGAAGCACACACAACCTTAGAAAAAGAGAGGGATGACCTACTAAAGCAATTGACAGCTCAACAAGAGTCACCAAAAGAAGTCGCAGCCGTAGCAGACACATCTGAAGAAGTCACAGAACTCAGAGCACAACTGGAAGTACTACGAAATTAAGTTCTTCAATATGAGTGTCAACCCTCTCCCCTTGTGGAGCCGGAGCCTGAGGACTTAATTCCAATTGAAGTTGAGGAGATTTTGAAGACCCATACGTACCCATGCCTGCACCAAGGGGTAAGCAAACAAAGGAAGGAATGGACACAATTGAGATCGAAGCTCCTGAATGGATGCAAAAGTTAGAGAAGGTTGGTACAACCTATGGTGAGAGAGTTGCAGTACAAATACAGTCAATGTCCCGATTGGAAGAAGTCGTCATCAAATCGGATTACTTCAGAAAACCTCTCCCATCATCGGTGGATTGGCATGTCCAATGATTTGTATGTTCCATTTTGCGTATTAATCGCAGATTATAATGCTGAAATAAAGCAGCGCACAACAAAAGAACCAACCTCGGCAACACAGTTTGCACCAGATGAAATTCCTGCAAGTGCCACGCATGGGAATATATTTCAACCTACCTGGAGGATATGTCTGCTTGAAACATACCCTGAGATGGTACGCACTTGGAATAACATGCCTTTATACATCAAGTATAACCCATGCTACTGCCCTGTCTTTCGAAGAAGGTCTTGGCCAGAATACACCAAAACAGTTTTGACAGTTAAAGTTACATTTGATGAATAGAAAAGTTGGTATGCAGATCAAAGTCATACAACTGAAGAATTTGAAGAAGAGGTAAGAAGATGTGAGAAAGGAAAATCAATTGTGCAGGTAAATAGAGATGAAGACTATATGCAAGCAAGTACATCTAGAAGTGGATTAACAAGAAGAAATGAAGAAGCTCCTATATTTGATGAAGAAGTGTATCCAGACACTTATGAAGAATGTGAAACAAGAAGGTCAAGCAAGACAAGAAGACAACCAGAAAGGTATTCTTATGATACTTCTTACATAACTCAGAAGAACTATGCATATATGGTCAAAGAGGATGAAGAACCTCAGAACTATGAGGAAGCTAAAGGTAAGAAGCAATGGGAAGAAGCAATGAAGGAAGAGTTCAATGCACTGGAGGAGAACAAGACATGGGAACTTGTTCCTAAACCAAATGGTAAGAAAGTAATTGGAAATAAGTGGGTTTATAAAGTGAAGAAGCTTGCAGATGGAAGTATAGCCAGATACAAAGCTAGACTAGTGGTGAAAGGCTATGCCCAAACCTATGGCATAGATTATGATGAGACATTCAGTCCTATAGCTAAGATGTCAACTATAAGGACAATCATTGCTATTGGAGCTTCAAAAGGATGGACCCTAAGTCAATTGGATATAAAGAACGCATTCTTGAATGGATACATATCAGATGAGGTATACATGGAACAACCTCAAGGGTTTATAGATTCCAGGTATCCAAATTTTGTTTGCAGGTCGAGAAGAGCACTCTATGGATTGAAACAAGCTCCAAGAGCATGGAACTATAGACTGGTGAAGTATCTCAATGGTCTTGGATATCAAAGTTCAAAAGCAGATCCAAGTCTACTCATCAAAAGAGCAGAGGAAGGTACAATCTACATTTGTATTTATGTAGATGACATTATAATCACAGGTACTTCAGATGAAGGAATCAAGGAGGTAAAGAGATTACTTGAAAAAGAATTCAAGATCAGTGATCTAGGAAAGTTGTCATACTTTCTTGGAATGGAAGTCACTTATACAGATCATGGCATATATGTATCACAAGAAAGGTATCTTCTGAATCTATTGAAGAAGTTTGATATGGAAAATTGCAGAGAAGCTTCAACTCCACTTGAAATTAATCACAAGCTCAGTAAATATGATGGTGCAGAATACAAAGATATGAGGAACTATCAATCTCTTGTGGGTAGTTTGATTTATGCTACACTAACAAGACCTGATCTTAGTTATGCAGTGGGAGTTTTGTCACAATTCATGCATTGTCCAAAGGACCCACATTGGATTGCAAGTCAAAGAGTCCTGAGATATATCAAAGGAACTATAAAGGAAGGATTATATTATTCTTTTACATCAGATTTGAAGTTGAGAGCCTATAGTGACTCAGAATGGGCAGGTAACCAGGATGACAGAAGATCAACTCATGGCTACATGATATACATTGGTGATAAGCTTGTAAGTTTGTGTTCAAAGAAACAACATACAGTAGCATTATCATCAACTGAAGCTGAGTACAAAGGACTTGTGGAAGCAGCTAAGGAGGTCATATGGATGCAAACATTGTTCAAAAGCTTGGGCATTGATCAAGGTATACCTACAATACATGGAGATAATATGAGTTCACTTTATCTTGCAGCAAATCCAGTATTTCATGCAAGAACAAAACATATAGAGATACATTATCATTTCCTGAGAGAAAAGGTAATGGAGAAAGAAATTGAAGTGGAGTACATTTCTACAAAAGATCAGATAGCAGACATAATGACAAAGAGCTTGGATGGTGTGAAGACCAGCAGATTCAAAAGCATGGCAGGAGTAAAAGAAAAGAAGATGATATGAAGAAACAGAGAATGTCAATTAGTGATTGAGGGGGAGCTGTTGGAGAAACAATCACTAATTGGACATATATTTGAAGGACAAAGCTTTAGAAGAAAACCACATGCCTATGTGAAGGGACAAATTCACTATATAAGTTAGTTTGTATCAACTGATGCGAAGAGGAAGACAATGAGAGAGTGAGTTAGAACTCATTTTGTAAGACTGAGAATAGTCAGGCTTCTCTGTGTGAGAAAGCACCTGTGCATTTCTGAGGTTTCATAGTTATGAAAAGAGTTAATTTAACTTCTGTGTATAAGTCTTCTTCTTCCATCTCCAGAGTTTGTCTTGTGTGAAATGATTTCAAAAGTTGAAGTTTTCGTAGCAAGTCGATGCCTGGCATCGAGTTTGTGTTGATAAGTCCTTATTTTATTCTCTGAGTGTTATGTACTTCTAGAACTTCTTAAAAACATGAGGTTTGTGGAGCAACTCGATGCCTGGCATCGAGTTTCAGCATAAAGTCGATGCCTGACATCAAATTCCCACATAAAAGTGGTCTTGCTCATGTCTTGTGTTCATAGGGTAATTGTGGCTCTGAAAAAGTGGCTAAAAAAGCTCAAATTCGATTTCTGGCATCTACTTTTGGTTGCAAGTCGATGCTAGGCATCGAATTTTCATTTTTAGACACTCAAAATTACTAAAAGAGGTAAAATTTCCAATTTTGGAAAGTCATACAGGGTGATCTTGTGAAGGCTATAACTTGAGTTCTAGAGATCCATTTCTTGCAAATAATAGCTTGTTGGAAAGCTCTACTCTTCTACTTTAATCCACCAAAAGACCTTGGAGAATTTGAGCTAAGAGAAATTAGGAAAATACTGAAGGTATGTCATTTTAGTGACTAGAAAGTTCTAAAGAAGTAAAGTTCTTGGTTTTGGCTATCATTTCTCAAAGTTTGAAGTGGCAATGACTTAATGGTGACCATAGAGGTGTTCTAGTGTCACATTAATTCATTTCTTGGGGTGTTTTACACATCAACAATAGCTTATTGAATGCCTAGCCAAGTGCGAAGGCTTGTCATTTGCACCAACAACTCCCCCTCAAGCCAAACATCTTGGCTTGCTCTTCTTCATCAATTCTCTTGAATGTCATGCAATCCAATCATAGCTTTAAACCTGCAACCATCAAGTGCTTTGGTCAATAAATCCAAACATTGCATATTGGTGGACACATATGCTAGTTGAATTTCCTTGCTCAATAGCTTCTCTCTCACATAGTGAAAATGAAGTTCTATATGCTTCGTTCTTGCATGATAGATAGGATTTGCTGCAAGATGTAAAGAGCTAGTATTGTCACCAAAAATCATTGGTGAGTTAGATTGTAGTCCCAAATCTCAATATAACAATCTAATCCATATGGCGTCTTGTGTAGCATTAGCTAATCCTCTTTATTCAGCCTTTGTTAAAGATAAAGCAATAGTAGGTTGTTTCTTGGAAGACCATGAAATGGGCTTATCACCTAAAAAAGAAAGATAACCTAAGGTACTCCTTCTATCATCTTTACAACCTGCCCAATCTGCATCTAAATAAAGTTTGATGTCCAAATCTGATGTGTATGGAAAGTATAAACCTTGATTTTGAGTGCCCTTAAGATACTTCAAAAACCTTTTGGTAGCTTCCAAGTGAGGTGCTCTAGGTTTGTGCATGAATTGACTTAAGACACTTACTCCATAAGCAATATCAATCCTTTTCAAGGTTGCATAGTTTAGACTTCCAACTATGCTTTGATATCCTGCAATGCCTTCAAACAAATCACCTTCAGGGGCACTCAAGTTTTGGTTTACCTCCCATAGGGGTGCTAGCTATTGTGGCATTCTCCAAGTGGAACTTCTTCAACATGTCCTGCACATACTTCCTTTGAGTAATATAAATTCTAGAATTTGTATAGACTAATTCAAGTCCAAGAAAATACTTTAGTAATCCTAGGTCACTGACTTTGATCTCCTACATCATTAGGTTCTTGATTTGTTTGATTCCATTGGCATCACTACCTGTAAGTATGATAGCATCAACATACACACATAGGTATATCACTTTTGAATTACGTCTCTTTACAAACACTTATGATTCCATGCCCTAGGTGCCTGCTTCAATCCATAAAGAGCTTTGTTTAGTTTGCACACATAATTTACCTTGCTTGGGTCTTCATAGCCAGGAGGTTCAGCCATGTAAACCTCCTCTGAAATCCAACCATTAAGGAAGACATTTTTTACATCCAATTTGTACATATTCCAATTCCTTGATGCAGCCACACTTACCAATACTCTGATGGTTGGCATTTTGGTCACAAGTGAGAAGATCTCTTCATAATCAAATCCTTGGGTTTGTACAAAAACCTTAGCCTCAAGTCTGGCTTATACATGTTTATGGATCCATCTGAGTTTCTCTTGATTTTGTAAATCAATCTAGAACCAATTATCTTCATTGATTCCTTCTTTGGCACTAGCTCCCAAGTATCATTCTCCTTGAGTGCTTCTATTTGTTCATCCATAGCTTCCTTCCATTCTGCCTTGGTCTTTACTTCTTCATATGAAGTAGGTTCTTCAACTGATGAATCCTTTGCAAGATAAATAGAGTGCTTAGTAACTAAAGAAGTGTCATACCCATATCTGATTGGTTTCTTGCTTTCCCTCTATGATCTTCTTAGAGCTTGGTTGGATGATTCAGGTACGTCTTCCAACCTCTTCATCTTGGCCTTGCCCTTTGATTTCTATGCCTTTAATTCTTCTAGGTTGATGATGTCCTCATCATCTGATTTGATGTCTTCAATTTGGCTTGGCTCCTCCTTGGTCAATCTTGGAAACTCCTCTTCCAAGTCATATGGCAACTTGAATTTCCTGCATTCACTTTCAAACCAAGAATCATTCTCATCAAACACAACATCTCTACTGACCATAAAACCCTTGTTGGATGGATTATAAAACTTGTATCCTTTCTGATTTAAATCATACCCTATGAAGATGCACTTCTCTACCTTAGGGTCTAGCTTACCTCTGATATGAGATGGGATATGCACATAAGCAACACATCCGAAGATTCTGCAATGATCAAGTGATGGCCTCCTACCATGCCATGTTCATATGGGGTCATCCCATCAAGTGATTTGGATGGCAACTTGTTAATAAGATAAGTGGTAGTAGATACACTTTCTGCCCACAAATAATTAGGTAACCTTTTTTCATTAAGTATTGCTCTAGCTGTTTCAACAATCAACCTATGTCTCCTCTCTACTACCCCACTTTGCTCAAAGGTATACCTTGTCGTAATCTCCATTTTTGATTCCTCTATCCTGCAAGAATGCATCAAATTCATTGGAGAAGTAATCGCCTCCTCCATCTGACCTTAATCTTTTTAGGCTTCTTCTTGTTTGGCTTTCCACAAGTGCAAGATACTTCTTAAAGCAGTTGAACACTTCATCTTTAGGCTTCATAAATTACAAGATAGTCCACCTCCTGAAATCATCAATGAAAACACATAATACCTTCATCCTAAAATTGAAGGGTCCTTGCTTGGTCCCCACACATCCCTGTGGAATGGTTCCAAGTAATCTTCATGCATGTAGCCTTTCTTTGACAAGGGTAACCTGTGTGATTTACCAAACTAACATGCACCACATTTATAGATCATGTGTTGCTTGGATACATTAGGTATCCCAAGCACACATTGATGTCTACATATTTGCTTCAAGGTTCTCTCACCAATATGCCCTAATCTTTTATGCCAAATCTCAAGCTCTGGAAATGTTTGATCCTTGTACTTATAAAGTGCAATATTCCTTGTATCATCAAGTTCAAATGTAAATAATCTACGTGTCTTTTCTCCCTTGGCAATTCTCTTGAATCCATGTTGGGGATCCTCCACAAATGCTCCATATTTGTTGACCCTAACCTGCAAACCCTTTTCAACAATCTGTCTAGCACTCATCAAATTCTTAGTGATTGTAGGTACATAGAGGACCGTGCTCAACAGATTTCTATTCCCATAAGAAGTTTTAACATTTCCTACCTTGACCACTGAATGCTTAGTGTCATCACCTGTTTGCACTTGGTGCTTTTCCTTGGGTTCCTCAAGGTAAAAAAGAAGAGCTAAGTTGCCTGCCACATGGCTTGAGCAACCTGAGTCAATATAGAAGAGGTGTTCATCATTCATACCTTGCTTTGAAGTCATGTTCATAATCAAAAGGGAATCCTCTTGATCCTCTATGTAATTGTTAAAGCCTTTCCTTGATTTGTAACCTCCTTGGTAGTTGTTGTTGTTGTTGTTGTTGTTGTAGTAGTAGTTGTTGTTGTGGTTGTAGTTGTAGCCTTGAGTACTATTGAATCTTCCTCTTGATTGTGAGTAGCCACCTCTTTGATATCCTCTTCCTCTCTGATTCTTGTAGTTCTTATAGCCCTAATCTATGGTGTGATTAGAAAATCCACATATGTTGCAGTGGGAAGAGTTCAAACATCTCCCCCTACCTTACTTACCTCCTCTGCCCCTTCCTCTTGAGTTCCTACCTCTCCCTGCATAGTTAGCTTGAGAAGTAGTACCTTCATCTTGAATCTTTTTGCTTTCCCTTTCTCTTTACTTTCCTTTATCTATGTATAGGACAGAAGAATTATTACCTCTTGATGGTTCTCCAGTTTTGTTGAGCTTGGCTTCATGGGTAAAGAGTTGCCCCATGAGTGTGGTAATATCTCGAATCTGTATGTCAATGTATAAGTCCATGGTAGTTGTGAAGGCTTCCCATTTGTCATCTGCCTTGATGCTAGTGATCACTTGTCTCACTATTTGCTCCTCTTGAATCTCTTCTCCTATGCTTGCCAATTGGTCAGCTACATCTTTGACTTTGGTCACATATTCTGAAACACTTTTCTTGGGTTGCTTCCTTTGAGTGGTAAACTCAATCCACAATTGATTCTTTCTTGCTCTTGTATTAGAAGAAAAGTATGAAGATAATGTATCCCAAGTCTCTTGGGATGTTTTACAATTCCTAATGTGTGGAAGAAGGAAGTCAAACATAGAGTTAAGTAAATATGACCTTGCTAATGCATCTTTGGCATACCATGAGTTGAGTCTTTCAAGCTCCTCTCTTGTAGGTTATCCTTTGCTTCTGAAAATGGGCATCTCCTCATCTCTTGATATGTATCCATAGTGACTCCTTCCTTCTAAGTATGTCTTCATCCTTGAGGACCATGCTTGGTAATTGTTCCTCTCCAATTTATCAATAAAGGAAGAAAAACTATCTCCCATTTTACCTCAATTTGCTCTGATACCACTGTTGGTAAAGATGGATGGATACCCCAAGAGGATGAGTTGGTACTTCTAATCCTTGCTTTGTATCTGCCCTCTTTCATTTCAGATTTGTGTTGTAGTCCCCTTTACCTTCCCAATGACACTAAATAAGTGCCTATGTACTATGGAGATGATGCTTCAAACAATTGAATCAAAACAGATAACTTTGCAATTTGCTTTTGACCAAAAACTTGTTATTTTGGTCTTCACACCTATTGACACATTTGCTTAGTACTCAAATTACAGTAACAATTAAGAAAATTCCTTTTGGGTGAATCAAATTAGATTTAAGTGCTAATGATTCCAAGTAAAATCCCTTAAAATGATAAAGCACACACTGAGCAACCAATTTAGGAATTGACGCCTTACCCTCGACTTTTTAGGAGATCTGTAGAGAATGACCAATGACCACTTCAATGTGGATTTCTCCAAATTGATGAAATCAAATTGCTTCAAACTTTGAAAGCTTGTAGCCTACTTCTAGTAGACTTGGATCTAGTTCCAACAAGCTATATAACTTGAAAAGTGATGGAGAAATGATTGAGATATGAGCATTCAAAGTATATTGTTTTGAGTGAACATAGCAAAGATGAAGACAGATGTGATCAATAATGTAATGTATTATGTAACAATGTTATGCATGATCATTGGCATGAATATGATGCCCAATAATGGTGATAAGAGAAGGGTATAGTGTAAGCCTCTCAAATTCAACAAATGATCTACAATAGGCTCAGTAATGAGGGCTTGAATAGCCACGAGATCACAAGTCTCTTTTATGAAGAAATTCTTCAAGTTTGAATTTGAAATTCAAATGATCTTCCACCTAAAAGTTCTTACTCTAAATGAGTAGCTATTCACTCATGAGAACTCGTAACATATTGTTCTCGTAACTCCACGAGTTTAGTGCCATTACAAGATTCCTTCTATAGATTCTTCAATGCCTAGCCAAGTGTGAAGGCTTGTCATTTGCGCCAACACATATTTGTGCCTGAACTACACACGGAGAATCTTTGTAACTTGTGCCACCCAGCCATGTAACCATCCTATATATTCCACTTTGAATGGGATCACTAAGTGGCATCTCACATGAGTGCCACTTGCCATTCATGTGTGTACCCTTCTAGCGGAATCTAAGGGATGGTTCGCACATTCCCTTCTTCCACATGACATTTCCTTTCCCTTAAGTCCATTTTTGTCCTCAAAAATGGTACTCCCACTATATCCTCGTGTATAAAAATACATGTTCATATATCTGTTTTGTTTCCTTATATCCTTCCCCTTAAGAAGACTCTTGGGAAGGTAATCTAATACTAGGAAACTGTCTCTGAAGGGTGCTAACCCGCTTCCATGCAGCAATATCTTCTGAACTATCTTTCCACTTTACTAGACACCCTTTATATAAGTGACTTCTCGTCCGTTTCTCTCGAGTGTGTAGTATGGTATTAGGCTCATGTGGAATAGATTGGAAAGAAATAGGCCCAACCACCTCACTGTCTGGAATGAGGTTGCCAGATTCACGCAGCCTCTTCTTAAGCTAACTAACATGAAAAATAGGATGGATTTGACTATTCTCTAGAAGTTGGAGCTGGTAATCCATCTTTCCTATTATCTTAAGCATATGGAAAGGTCCACAATACCTAGGAGATAGTTTTGGACAAGGTCCTATCTTCATGGTTTCAGATCTAGATGGAACTCTAAGATAGAATGGATCTCCTACCTCAAAGTTTATGTCTCTCCTTTGAGGGTAAGCATAGGTTCTAGCCCTATCCTGAGCTCTCCTAATGTTGTCCTTAGCAAGCCTAAGAATATTGTTCATCTCTTCCAAGAAGTCCTTTGCAGCTTGAACTTTCTCATTCTGAAATCCTACTGTATAAGGAGCTCTTGGCTGAAACCCATACATAAGCATAAATGGACTATGCTCAATGGAAGAGTGCTTGGCACTATTATATGCAAACTCTACTATAGGTAAGTACTCTTCCCAATTAGTTTGTCGTTCATTCACATATGCTCGAAGCATATCCTCTAGGATTTGGTTAACCCTCTCTGTTTGCCCATCTGACTGTGGATGTTTGGATGTACTCATGCTAAGTTTTGTATCCAATCTTTTGAAGACCGCTCTCCAAAAGTGGCTAGTAAACTTCATATCCCAATCAGAGACTATGTCTACAGGAAGACCATATAAGCAGTATAGGTTCTCTACAAAGAGTCTAGCCAACTATGGTGTCTTCACTATAGTATGTGTCAGAATAAACCTATCCATTTTGGTTAACCTATCCACGATTACCTAGGCTGAGTCATACCCTCTCTATGTCTCAAGTAATCTGACTATAAAGTCCATGGAGATACTTTCCCACTTCCCATTAGGAATATCCAATGGGTGGAGTAGTCCTCCAATCCTCAACCTCTCAACTTTATTGACCTGGCATTTAGTGCATTTAAGCACATACTCTAAGACGTCCTTATGAAGTCCAGGCTAGTAAAATTGCCTCTTAACAAGATCAAGTCTTGTTAACTCCTGGGTGTCCCACACTAGGTGTGTCATGACACTCATACAAAATAGGTTGTCTCATCTCAGAATCTGTAGGGACACACACGTTACATTTATATAACAGATATCCATCATGGACACTGTAATTCTTCCACTTGAATCGTTCTTGAGTAACCGTCCTCACTTTTGGACGTTGGAGGAAATAGCTCAATCCCTGTGGGCTACAATTGAATGTCACTCACCACTTGGGTCGCGAGATATTAAAACCACTCCCTTCAAGGGGCCGTTTAGCTTTTGGACTACCCAATTCAAATAATTTATCTTGCATGGTCCTAGGGCCATTTCTTTCCAATGTCGACGCTGGCTGATTTTTGGGTTTTGTATTTTCATAGTTGTTAGCATCCAACCCTTCCTTTGTGAGATTTGAGAAGTTCCATGGGCATCCATCACTGAATTTTGTAGGGTAGGTGGTTTGATAGGTTGGAGAGATGAAGCAGCAGGTCCAGTTGAGTAATGCATTGCGGTGGATGAGGAAAACTAGGGTAAGATGGGGCATTTAAAATTATGTTTCATGCAAAGATTTGGTTTAACAAAAAGTGGTTGTTGACATGGTTGTTGTAGATGGAGTGACTTGGTTATGGACTCGAATTCTTTCTTTGTATCATAGGCGAAAGATATAGCCTCATATAGGGTTGTCAGATGTAGGGTGTGAAGCTTAGCTTGGATTCCTACCTCCCAACTATCTTCGTATTTC
>MU260335.1:75000-80000 GCA_020310875.1 Ceratopteris richardii
TCTCTATTTTTTATGTGTGTTTTCTGCATTCGTAACCTCTATGTGCATGCGAGCAAGATCTTGATAACATATAGATAGATAGATAGATAGATAGATAGATAGATAGATAGATAGATAGATAGATAGATAGATAGATAGATAGATAGATAAATAGATAGGTAGGAAGGTAGTTAGGTAGGTAGGTGGATAGATAGATAGATAGATAGATAGATAGATAGATAGATAGATAGATAGATAGATAGATAGATAGATAGATAGATAGATAGATAGATAGATAGATAGATAGATAGATAGATAGATAGATAGATAGATAGATAGATAGATAGATAGATAGATAGATAGATAGATAGGAGTTGATGCCAAGCATCGACAACTTGCATAAGGTAGATGCTTGACATCGACTTTATGTGAGAAGTCGATGCTTGGCATTGCCTCCTAGCATAAAGTGCTGGTGCATAAATTCGATGCCTAGCATCGACCTTAGAGGCATACTGGATCATGTCAAGCTTATACCTTGAACCTTACACTCTTTGGGTAAGGAATCTCAAAAGATAGATGAGACATTTCTTCGGAAGATCAAACTAAAACTGCATGGGGAGAAAGGTCAAAGAGAACTACAAGGATTAACTCTTGAAAGAACCAAGCAATCTAGGTGGCCCGTCATCAACCAGCCATAGTATTGTGAAGCCTACTGATGCTACCTTGAGAAAGGACACTCCCCTTAGAGATATGAGGGAGCTCCATGGTGCTTGTAGTATCTTGAAGGGAAGAATGCATTGCTTGTAGTCTTTGCAGGTGCATGTGGTAGGGAAAGACCACCACTAAGGAGTCTCAATTTGGAGTTGTCTATAGAGCGGATTATAGGGATGAGGAGTCCAATAATAAGTTTTTTCTTGATGAGACAAAAAAAAGACTAAGAAATTTCATCTGCAATATGGATATGTTAGGTGTGTCTAGGTGTGTGTGTGTGTGTAGGTGTGTGTGTGCATCTATCTATCTATCTACCTATCTATCTATCTATCTATCTATCTATCTATCTAATTATCTATCTATCTATCTATCTATCTATCTATCTATCTATCTATCTATCTATCTATCTATCTATCTATCTATCTATCTATCTATCTATCTATCTATCTATCTATCTATCTATCTATCTATCTATCTATCTATCTATTTATATATCTATCTACCTACCTACTTGCCCATCTACCTATTGTTGGAGAATATTAATCTCCAGAAGAACAACTTACTCTTGTGATTAGAGCACCTCTATACCAAGAGTAAGTCAAACACTTCACTAATTTAGAGGATCAATTGCTAACTTATCAGAAATTAACAAATCTGTGAAAAGATGATACACAGAAAAGTCTGCTGCATTGTTCATTCACATTGACCTATCAAATCTGTAAAGTTTTTGATGAAACTCTTGTGATTAGAGCACCTCTATACCAAGAGTAAGTCAAACACTTCACTAATTTAGAGGATCAATTGCTAACTTATCAGAAATTAAAAAATCTGTGAAAAGATGATACACAGAAAAGTCTGCTGCATTGTTCATTCACATTGACCTATCAAATCTGTATAGTTTTTGATGAAACTTTGTACAAATCATCTCCTAGAGATTGCGCATCTACTCCAAGTTGAATCACTTCAAAAGGTTAAGTATAACTTGAGAAATTGATTTCACAAGTTACCTATGTCAGAAACTGTTATCCAAAACAGTCGACTTTACACCTGTAACTTTTAAGACTTGGTTCTCCTTGAATAGAACCCGTTTTACAAAATGCTTCTAGACATAAGTAGCTTATCTTTCAACTTAAAGATTAAGCCCTCACTCATGCAAAACTTTTAACTGTGCTAGGAGAAATGACCAAAACATTAACTTTGAAATCTGCGCCTGTTTTAGGAACTAGTGAATACACTTCACATATGAATGTTCCTACACTTAATTCACTCAGCCTGATTACAATTGGAAGCTGAAACTTTGCACAGAGGTCAAGCAACTCTCAACTTAGACTTGTACAAAAGCATTCCACAATTGATCTACTGTAGAAGGAGAACACGCAGAAACATCGGGCGCAAAACTTTTCATTTACTCAGAAAAAATTACAACTGAGTGATGAGAGCTAACTCAAATTCACTTTCCTCTATCTCATGACTTCTATCTCCCTCATTATTGACTTCTAACTATTGTCACATATGCTCTCATACATGCCCCGACTTTTCTCAAGGTATTTATTGATAATTTGTACATGATTCTTACTGAACAAAAGATCTAAGTTATCTATGACTATACTAATGTACATATGTGTACACTTCTCTTGTTCTCTGAATGTAATCTTCCTTCACACTTTAGGAATTGATTCTTCCTTCATCATTTGGTCTTCCAAGCCTTCAATTGGTGATTGGTCTGCACCAACAGCTCCCCCTCAATCATCAATTGAGGTTTTCTCTGTCTTCTTTATACTTGCCATGTCTTTGAACCTTTGTAACTTAGGTCCATCCAGACTCTTTGTCATCATATCTGCCACCTGTTCTTTTGTTGGAGTATACATCACTTCAATCTCTTTATCTAGTACCTTTTCTCTCAAGAAATGATACTGAATCTCTATATGCTTAGTCCTGGCATGAAAAACAGGGTTAGCTGCCAAATACAAAGAACTCATATTGTCTCCAAAAATTATTGGAGTACTATGATCAAACTCAAAACTTTTCATCAAGGTCTTCAACCATATCACTTCCTTTGCAGCTTCTACCATTCCCTTATACTCAGCTTCTGTGGATGATAAAGCAACTGTATGTTGCTTCTTTGAACACCAAGACACTAACTTGTCTCCAACATAACATAGATATCCATGAGTAGACCTTCTATCATCTGAGTCACCTGCCCAATCTGCATCACTAAACACTTTGATTCTTGTGTCAGAAGTGAAACCATAATACAAACCTTCACTTAGGGTTCCTTTGATATATCTGAGTACCCTTTGGGCTGCAATCCAATGAGTCTTCTTTGGACAATGCATGAATTGTGACAACACACCTACTGCATATGATAGATCTGGCCTTGTCAAGGTAGCATAGATTAAACTACCTACCAAACTCTGATATTTCTTCATGTCATTGAACTCTTCACCTCCATACCTGCTTAATTTGTGATTTACCTCCAATGGAGTGGTTGAGGTCTTGCAATCTTCCATGTTAAACTTAACTAAGAGATTCTTCAAATATCTCTCTTGTGAAACATATACTCCATGTTGAATATACACAATCTGCATTCCTAGAAAATAAGATAAGTTTCCCAAGTCACTTATCTTAAACTCCTTCTCTATTTGCCTCTTGAGTTCATTGATTCCTTGAGCATCTGTTCCTGTAACAATAATATCATCAACATAAATACACATGTAAATGTATCCATTTTCACTTGCCTTCACTAGCAAGCTACTATCTGCCTTTGATGCTTGAAATCCACATTCATTCAAGAACTTGACCAATCTGTAATTCCAAGCTCTTGGGGCTTGCTTCAACCCATATAAAGCTCTCCTGAGCTTACACACATGATCTGATCCATTTGATTCCATGAAGCCTTCTGGTTGCTCCATATATACTTCATCTGCAATATATCCATTTAGAAATGCATTTTTCACATCCAATTGTGACAATTTCCATCCCTTGCAAGCAGCAATAGCAATCAATGTCCTAATTGTAGACATCTTAGCAACATGACTAAAGGTTTCATCATAATCTACCCCATAAGTTTGGGCATAACCTTTGACCACAAGTCTAGCCTTATATCTAGACACCTTACCATCTGCAAACCTCTTTGTTTTATATACCCACTTACATCCAATGACCTTCTGATTCTTTGGTCTTGGTACTAGTTCCCAAGTTTCATTTTCAAGTAGAGCATCATACTCCTCCTGCATTGCCTTCTCCCAATTCTGTTTACCTTTGGCTTCTTCATAATTAGTTGGATCTTCTTCTGTTTTCACAATGTAAGCATAATCTTTTATTGTTAGGAAAGATGTATCATAACTATACCTTATAGGCTCTTTCCTTTCTCTTGTAGATCTCCTGATTTCTGCACTTCTTGAAGTTTCAGCCTCATTTGATTCTGGATCAAATCTTGGCCCTTCTTCTACATGATCCTGCACTCTACATCTAGAGTCAACTTCATCAACAATTTCTTCACAAACTTTTACCTTTGCCTTTCCTTTTCTTTGAATTTCTTCAACACCTGTATACTCATTTGGTGATCCTGAATACCACACATTTTGCTCATCAAATGTCACATCTTTAGTAACAAGAAATTGCTTTGTAGATGGACTCCACAACCTGTAACCCATCTGTCTATCATCATATCCAATAAACACATACTTCTCTGCTTTTGGTTCTAGCTTATGTCTTAATTGTGAAGGAACATAAGCATATGCAATACATCCAAATACTTTACAATGATCAAGACTAGGCTTCTTACCCCACCATGCTTCATAAGGGGTTCCTCCATCCAAAGCTTTGCAAGGCAACCTATTCACAAGGTATGTTGCAGTGTTAATGGCTTCCGCCCATAAGTAATTTGGACAATTCTTTTCCTTCATCATGGCTCTTGCAAACTCTACAAGAGTCCTATTCCTCCTTTCTGCTACTCCATTCTGTTGAGGGGAGTACCTGCAAGTCACTTCTCTTTTGATACCTGCATTCCACAAATAATCATCAAACTCTTTTGAGAAATACTCTCCCCCTCCATCTGATCTTAACCTCTTTAGCTTTTGTCCTGTGATCCTTTCTGCATAAGCATGAAAATGTTTGAATGTCTTGAAGACTTCTGATTTGTCCTTGATTACATACAAAGTAATCCACCTGGTTGCATCATCAACAAACAACACATAATATCTGGATCCATTTATGCTATAGTCCCTTGAGGGTCCCCATACATCTGTATGAACCAATTCAAGCATATTTGAATACTTGTACCCTGATTTGTTGTAAGAACTCTTATG
>MU260335.1:85000-87500 GCA_020310875.1 Ceratopteris richardii
ATATAGTAAGAATGAAATCTCACTTTAGGGCAGGCATCAATAAATCCAATTTATAATTTAGTTTGTAATTAAACCCACGTAGAAGGTTCTATTGTTAGAAATAGTTAGAAAAGTAGTGGTTAGAATAAGGGTCATTGTAGACCGCAACTTCTAATATTAAAAGCAAATGCTTTCTACCAAAGTCACAAAATTTTACTTTCAAGCATGCTTTTCAAAGCCGCTCTCATGTAGCCACTGTTTTCGATGTACTAAAAAATTCCTATAAATACATGCACTCTGTGGATTGTCAAAACAGAGTGCGTGAGGGGAGATTGCACCCAATACTGCATTCAGTCTCGTCTCTTGGCATCTCTATTTTTTATGTGTGTTTTCTGCATTCGTAACCTCTATGTGCATGCGAGCAAGATCTTGATAACATATAGATTGATAGATAGATAGATAGATAGATAGATAGATAGATAGATAGATAGATAGATAGATAGATAGATAGATATATAGATAGATAGATAGATAGATAGATAGATAGATATATATATATATATATATATATATATATATAGATAGATAAATAAATAGGTAGGAAGGTAGTTAGGTAGGTAGGTGGATAGATAGATAGATAGATAGATAGATAGATAGATAGATAGATAGATAGATAGATAGATAGATAGATAGATAGATAGATAGATAGATAGATAGATAGATAGATAGATAGATAGATAGATAGATAGATAGATAGATAGATAGATAGATAGATAGATAGATAGATAGATAGATAGATAGATAGATAGATAGATAGATAGATAGATAGATAGATAGATAGATAGATAGATAGGAGTTGATGCCAAGCATCGACAACTTGCATAAGGTAGATGCTTGACATCGACTTTATGTGAGAAGTCGATGCTTGGCATTGCCTCCTAGCATAAAGTGCTGGTGCATAAATTCGATGCCTAGCATCGACCTTAGAGGCATACTGGATCATGCCAAGCTTATACCTTGAACCTTACACTCCTTGTGTAAGGAATCTCAAAGATAGATGAGACATTTCTTCGGAAGATCAAACTAAAACTGCATGGGGAGAAAGGTCAAAGAGAACTACAAGGATTAACTCTTGAAAGAACCAAGCAATCTAGGTGGCCCGTCATCAACTGGCCATAGTATTGTGAAGCCTAGTGATGCTACCTTGAGAAAGGACACTCCCCTTAGAGATATGAGGGAGCTCCATGGTGCTTGTAGTATCTTGAAGGGAAGAATGCATTGCTTCTAGTCTTTGCAGGTGCACGTGGTAGGGAAAGACCACCACTAAGGAGTTTCAATTTGGAGTTGTCTATAGAGCGGATTATAGGGATGAGGAGTCCAATAATAAGTTTTTTCTTGATGAGACAAAAAAAAGACTAAGAAATTTCATCTGCAATATGGATATGTTGTGTCCACACTATTGTGCTCCACAGAAGATTTCTAAAGTTTGCAAGCACTCCAAGAATTTGATCGTTGATTTTGTGCCATGGATTCAGGGAAACATCCTACCAGAATAGAAGTAGAAAAAAATACATATAAAATCAAAAGGAAGGTACTCTATACAGAAGAAGCCAGAGAAGAAAAGAGCTAAGCACATAGATACATATGAATCAACATAGAGTTCTGATTCGGATGATGCAATCATTGCACTTGTGGGAGAGCTTGCATGTGGCATAATGGTGACATCGAAAAATAGAATGAGCGAGGAGATAATGAGAAGTAAGCTTGTAATCAAAGGGCAATTTTTCCATCTTCCAATCAACATTAATCATAGACCACCTATTGACCCAACAATGGGTAGGAGACCTCTCGAGATTAGAGAGCCCTACAATCTTCATGTTCAAAATCTAAAGAAGGAAATGAAGGAAAAATCCTCATGCAACTATAGTTCCCCTTTTGGTTATGGTCAAACTAGAGCAGTGCAACAAGACTTTAACAAGGCCTACTTTGAAAATTACATGTATTATGTGATATGAGGATCACACTCTGTAGAAGCCTAAAGATAGCTCATCAAGGAATATCCAACAATGTTCTTTTTTAGGTATGCAGAGTGTAAAATATATGTCGTGTGACAACAGAGGAAGTCAATTCTCACCTGCAATCACAATAATGATAATGATTATAGGCAAAAGATGTCCTTTATTGAGCGAGTAAGATTTTCCCATTACGAATTTGTTTGTGATCTATATGAGTATGTGAAAGATTACATCCAAACCTCAAGAGGGAGTGCTTGAAGTACGTCCAAATAGGTGCTGACAAAAACTTGAAATCTCATGCTCTTAGGAGGTTTACCTCATGGTTCTAGCTCGCATTTAGGATAGAAGAAGACTAGGAGCTTCAAGAAAAGAATTTTACTATGTGGGGGTGAAGAGGCAAAAACAAAGGAAAGTAAAAATTGACCCCCAAGTGGATGTGAAATATAGCAAGTCCAAGAGGGGTGACTTGTCCATTGAGGAGGTTGTAGAAGATATGAAGCTTACAC
>MU260335.1:97500-100000 GCA_020310875.1 Ceratopteris richardii
GAAGTATCATAACTATACCTTGTAGGTTGCCACCTATTTCTTGTTGACCTTCTGAGTTCTCCATTCCTTGAGGTTTCTGGCTCTTCACATTCAGGATCAAATCTTGGTGTCTCTTCCACCTCAACCTGCACTTCATTATTCTCTTGCTCATCAAATATTTGAACTTTTGATTTACCTTTTCTTTGACTCACCTCTTCTTCATCATCTGTATTGATTTTGATTGTACCTGCATACCAAGTGCTTTGTTCATCAAATGTAACATCTTTAGAAACCATAAATTGTTTTGTTGATGGACTCCACAACCTATAGCCCATCTGCTTGTCATCATAGCCAATGAAAACATACTTTTCAGCTTTGGGTTCCAATTTGTGTCTTAATTGTGATGGCACATATGCATATGCCACACACCCAAAAACTCTGCAATGATCTAAGGTAGGTCTCTTACCCCACCAAGCCTCATATGGTGTCATACCCTGCAAGGCTTTACATGGTAACCTATTGACCAAATAAGTGGCTGTATTTACAGCCTCAGCCCACAAATAATTAGGGCAATTTTTCTCCTTCATCATGGATCTTGCAAACTCAACAAGAGTTCTATTTCTCCTTTCTGCAACACCATTTTGTTGAGGAGAGTACCTGCAAGTAATTTCCCTTTTTATACCTGCATTCCATAAGTAATCACTGAACTCATTTGAGAAATACTCTCCCCCTCCATCTGACCTTAGTCTCTTCAACTTATGACCTGTAATTCTTTCTGCATATGCATGATAGTGTTTAAATGTATTAAACACTTCTGACTTATCTTTGATCACATAAATAGTGATCCACCTAGTAGCATCATCAACATAAATCACATAATACCTTGATCCATTTATACTGAAATCTTTTGATGGTCCCCACACATCTGTGTGTACCAACTCAAGCTTCTCTGAGTGCATAAAACCATGCTTGGAATAGGAATGTTTATGAGCCTTACCTAATTGACATGCCTCACATTTGTATGTCATATGTTGACCTGCAACATTAGGCAATCCAAGCACTGAACCATTGTTAACCATATCTTTAATACCTCTTTCATTGAAATGTCCAAGCCTCTTGTGCCAAAGATCTAACTCAGAGATCTTATGTCCTCCATATGTGAACATAGCATGACCAATGTTACCTTGAATCTTCAATGTAAATAGTCTTCCTTCTTTTTTTCCTGAAACAATCTGTTTATACCCTTGGCTAGGGTCTTCCACATATACTCCATCATTAGTAAACCTTACTTCATATCCCTTTTCAACAATTTGACCTACACTTATCAAATTCTTAGGGATTGTAGGAACATACAAGACCTTACTCAATAAGGTGCTTCCATCCTTGGCCTTCACTGATCCTATTGACTTCACATTGTGCTTTGTGTTGTCACCTGTTTGGACAACATGATTAAAAACTTTACTTTCCAAATCAGTCATCAAAGATATGTTACCACTCAGGTGATTGCTACACCCTGAGTCAATGTAGAAGACTCTTTGATCTTCACTCTGCCTTTCACAAGTTGCATTCATTATCAATGTTGAATCTTCCTTTTGATCTGAAGCATAATTGTAGTAGGTGTTGTTGTATTGTTGACTTTGGAATCCTCTACCTGCATTTCTTCCAAAGTAATTCCTTCCACCTCTACCTCTGTAATTACCTCTTTGATTTCTGCCACCTCTTCCTCTTGCATTATAATTTTGATTATATCCATTATTATTCTGAGTATTGTGCCAACAATCATTAGCTAAGTGATTTGTCTTACCACAAATCCAGCAAGCTTTGCCTCCATCTTTATTGTTCCTGCCTCTTCCTCTACCTTTGCCACCTCCTCTTCCTCTTAGGAAGTTGGCTTGAGTAGTTGTTCCTTCATCTTCACTTGCTTGTTGTTTTCCTTTGCTATTCTTCTTCTTGTCCTTTGAGTACATTGCATGACCTGTACTCTTGTCACCATCTCCTTTAACATCCTGCTCAAATGTTAGCATATGACCTAACAATTGATTTAAGTCAGGAGTGAAATGGTCAAGTGATAGTTCTGTAGACAAAATAAATGGCTTCCATTTGTCATCACCTCTCAACCCTGTAAGAATTTGCCTTACCAATTTATCTTCCTCAATGTCTTCATCAACAGCTCCTAAAGCATCTGCAATATCTTTCATCCTTGTCACATAATCTGAGATGGACTGAGAAGCCTTCTTCTTGAAGGTAGTAAACTCTGCCCATAAGGATGCCTTCCTTGACTTTGTAGTGTTCTTAAAATGCTCCTCCAAAGCATTCCATATGTCAGTAGCACTTTCAAGACCTCTAATGTGAGGTAACAAGTAATCATTGACTCCCATGTAGATAATGCTCCTAGCTTGAGCATCTTTCTTCATCCAATTTTTAAGATCTGCTAACTCTTCCCTAGTTGGAACACTAGGATCTCTGAACTCTGGCTTCTCTTCTTCTCCTGTGATGTAACCAATCAAATCTTTGCTCATAA
>MU260335.1:112500-122500 GCA_020310875.1 Ceratopteris richardii
ATCTTATGAGCAAAGATCTGATGGGATACATCACAGGAGATGAAGAAAAGCCAGAATTTAGAGACTCTAGTGTTCCAACTAGAGAGGAGCTTGCAGACTTGAAGAATTGGATGAAGAAGGATGCTCAAGCAAGGAGCATAATCTACATGGCAGTCAATGACTATTTGCTTCCTCACATTAGAGGACTTGAAAGTGCAAGTGACATTTGGAATGCTTTGGAAGAGCATTTCCAAAACACAACCAAATCAAGGAAGGCTTCACTATGGGCAGAATTTACTACTTTCAAGAAGAAGGCCTCACAGTCAATCTCTGATTATGTGACAAAGATGAAGGACATTGCAGATTCTTTAGGTGCAGTGGATGAAGATATTGAAGAAGATAAATTGGTAAGACAAATTCTCACAGGGCTAAGAGGAGATGAGAAGTGGAAGCCTTTTATTTTGTCTACATAACTTTCATTAGATCACTTCACTCCTGATTTGAATCAATTGTTAGGTCATATGCTAACTTTTGAGAATGATGTCAAAGGGGATGTTGATAAGAGTGCAGGTCATGCAATGTACTCTAAAGACAAGAAGAAAGCTAACAAAGGAAAGCAACAATCAGGTGAAGAAGAAGGCACTTCAAATCAAGCAAATTTCATAAGAGGAAAAGGAAATGACAGAAGTAGAGGAAGAGGCAGAAACAACAAAGATAATGCAAGAGCTTGTTGGATATGTGGTAAGACCAATCATCTATCTCATGATTGTTGGCACAATAATCAGAACAATGGTAATTATCAGAATTTTAATCAAAGAGCAAGAGGTGGTAGATTTCAGAGAGGATACTTCAGAGGTAGAGGTGGTAGGAATTCTTTTGGAAGAGGTGGAGGAAGAAGCTTCCAAAATCAATCCTATAATAACACCTACTACAACTATGCATCAGATCAGAAGGAGGATTCGACTCTCATTATGAATGCAACATGTGAAACCTCACATGAGGACATGAGAGTGTTCTATATTGATTCAGGATGTAGTAATCATTTAAGTGGAAATATTGCTTTGATGACTGACCTAGATCATAATGCAATTAATCATACAGTTCAGACAGGTGATAATACAAAGCATAAGGTAAAGTCAATTGGTTCAGTCAAAGCTAAAGATGGGAGCACTCTTCTGAGTAAGGTTCTTTATGTTCCCACAATTCCAAAGAATTTGATCAGTGTAGGTCAAATTGTGGAAAAAGGATATGAGGTAAGGTTCACCAATGATGGAGTCTATGTTGAAGACCCTAGTCAAGGGTATAAATAGGTTGTTACAGGAAAGAAAGAAGGAAGGCTCTTCACATTGAAGGTACAAGGAAATGTTGGACATGCTATGTTCACATATGGAGAGCAGAAGGTGTCAGAATTGGATCTTTGGCACAAAAGACTTGGACACTTCAATGAAAGAGGTATCAAAGACATGATTAATAATGATTCAGTGCTTGGATTGCCTAACATTGCAGGTCAACACATGACATACAGATGTGAGGCATGTCAATTAGGTAAGGCTCATAAGCAATCCTATTCCAAGCATGGGTTTATGTATTCAAAAAGACTTGAATTAGTGCATACAGATGTGTGGGGTCCTTCAAAGGACTTTAGTATAAATGGTTCAAGATATTATGTCATTTATGTTGATGATGCTACCAGATGGATCACAATTTATGTGATTAAAGAAAAGTCAGAAGTGTTTAATACATTTAAACACTGTCATGCATATGCAGAAAGGATTACAGGTCAAAATTTGAAGAGACTAAGGTCAGATGGAGGGGGAGAGTATTTTTCAAATGAATTCAATGATTACTTGTGGAATGCAGGTATAAAGAGAGAAGTTACTTGCAGGTACTCTCCTCAACAAAATGGTGTAGCAGAAAGGAGAAATAGGACTCTTGTTGAGTTTGCAAGGTCCATGATGAAAGAGAAGAATTGCCCAAATTATTTGTGGGCAGAGGCTGTAAATACAGCTACTTATTTGGTCAATAGATTGCCTTGTAAAGCTTTGCAAGGTATGACACCATATGAAGCTTGGTGGGGTAAGAGACCTACCTTGGATCATTGCAGAATATTTGGATGTTTGGCATATGCATATGTGCCATCTCAATTGAGGCATAAGTTGGAGCCTAAGGCAGAAAAATATGTATTCATTGGTTATGATGATAAGCAAATGGGATACAGGTTGTGGAGTCCATCCACAAAGCAATTCCTTGTATCCAAGGATGTTACATTTGATGAGCAAGGTACTTGGTATGCAGGTAAATATAATGTACATGCAGATGTTGAGGAAGTAGTGGATCAAAGGAAAGGTAAAGCAAAGATTCAATTAATTGATGAAAATGAGAATAATGAAGTACAGGTTGAAGTTGAAGAGAGGCCAAGGTTTGATCCAGAATGTGATGAACCAGAGACTTCAAGAAGTGCAGAAGTTAGGAGGTCATCTAGGCACAAATGGCAACCTACAAGGTATAGCTATGACACCTCATTCTTGACTACTAAAGATTATGCTTATTTGGTAAAAGCAGATGAAGATCCATCTACATATGATGAAGCCAAAGGCAAGAGAAATTGGGAAGAAGCCATGCAAGAGGAGTATGATGCATTGATAGAGAATCAGACTTGGGATCTGGTTCCTAAACCTAATAGCCAGAAAATTATTGGATGTAAGTGGGTTTACAAAACAAAAAGATTTGCAAATGGAAGTGTGTCTAGGTACAAAGCTAGACTTGTTGTGAAAGGGTATGCACAGACATATGGAGTGGACTATGATGAGACCTATAGTCCTGTGGAAAAAATGACAACCATCAGAACTCTCATAGCAATTGCTGCTTGCAAAGGGTGCAAGTTATCTCAATTAGATGTTAAAAATGCTTTTTTGAATGGTTACATTTCAGATGAAGTTTACATGGAGCAACCAGATGGGTTCAAAGATCAAGTGAGTCCAAATTATGTGTGTAAGCTCAAGAGAGCTTTGTATGGACTAAAGCAGGCCCCAAGGGCATGGAATTATAGGCTTGTAAAGTTCTTGAAGGATCTTGGATTTCAAGCATCAAAGGCAGATAGTAGCTTGCTAGTCAAAGCAAGTGAAGATGGATTCATTTATGTTTGTATTTATGTTGATGACATAATACTTACAGGTACAGATGATAAAGGAATACAAATAATCAAGAAGCAGATGGAGAAAGAGTTCAAAATCAGTGATTTGGGGAACTTGTCATTCTTCTTGGGAATGGAGATTTCTTATACTCAACATGGAGTATATGTGACCCAAGAAAGGTATCTTAAAAATTTGCTAACCAAGTTTAAAATGGAAGATTGCAGGATTGCACCCACACCGTTGGAAGTGAACCATAAATTGTCTAGATTTGGAGGAGAAGAATTCAGAGATATGAAGCTTTATCAAAGCTTGGTTGGTAGCTTGATTTATGCTACATTACCAAGGCCTGATTTGTCATATGCAGTTGGTGTGCTTTCACAATTCATGCATTGTCCTAGAAAGGAACATTGGATTGCAGGACAAAGAGTACTTAGGTACATCAAGGGTACACTCAGAGAAGGGTTGTACTATGGATTTACTTCTGATACAAGAGTGAAGATATATAGTGATGCAGATTGGGCAGGTAATGTGGATGATAGAAGATCAACCCATGGATATTTGTGCTATGTAGGAGACAAATTGATTTCATGGTGTTCTAAGAAGCAACATACAGTTGCTTTGTCATCTACAGAAGCAGAATACAAAGGTATGGTGGAAGCTGCAAAGGAGGTAATATGGCTAAAGACACTTATGAAGAGTTTTGATGTTATTCAGAGTATTCCTATTATTTGTGGAGATAATATGAGTTCTCTATACTTGGCAGCTGTTGGTGCAGACCAATCACCAATTGAAGGCTTGGAAGACCAAATGATGAAGGAAGAATCAATTCCTAAAGTGTGAAGGAAGATTACATTCAGAGAACAAGAGAAGTGTACACATATGTACATTAGTATAGTCATAGATAACTTAGATCTTTTGTTCAGTAAGAATCATGTACAAATTATCTATAAATACCTTGAGAAAAGTCGGGGCATGTATGAGAGCATATGTGACAATAGTTAGAAGTCAATAATGAGGGAGATAGAAGTCATGAGATAGAGGAAAGTGAATTTGAGTTAGCTCTCATCACTCAGTTGTAATTTTTTCTGAGTAAATGAAAAGTTTTGCGCCCGATGTTTCTGCGTGTTCTCCTTCTACAGTAGATCAATTGTGGAATGCTTTTGTACAAGTCTAAGTTGAGAGTTGCTTGACCTCTGTGCAAAGTTTCAGCTTCCAATTGTAATGAGGCTGAGTGAATTAAGTGTAGGAACATTCATATGTGAAGTGTATTCACTAGTTCCTAAAACAGGTGCAGATTTCAAAGTTAATGTTTTGGTCATTTCTCCTAGCACAGTTTAAAGTTTTGCATGAGTGAGGGCTTAATCTTTAAGTTGGAAGATAAGCTACTTATGTCTAGAAGCATTTTGTAAAACGGGTTCTATTCAAGGAGAACCAAGTCTTAAAAGTTACAGGTGTAAAGTCGACTGTTTTGGATAACAGTTTCTGACATAGGTAACTTGTGAAATCAATTTCTCAAGTTATACTTAACCTTTTGAAGTGATTCAACTTGGAGTAGATGCGCAATCTCTAGGAGATGATTCGTACAAAGTTTCATCAAAAACTTTACAGATTTGATAGGTCAATGTGAATGAACAATGCAGCAGACTTTTCTGTGTATCATCTTTTTCACAGATTTGTTAATTTCTGATAAGTTAGCAATTGATCCTCTAAATTAGTGAAGTGTTTGACTTACTCTTGGTATAGAGGTGCTCTAATCACAAGAGTAAGTTGTTCTTTTGGAGATTAATATTCTCCAACAGTGGTATCAGAGCAGGAGACATCAATTTGAAGAAAGAAGGATTCCGACTGCTGCAGATTCAAGAAATTCAACACTTGAAGGACTAAGAAGTGAAAGCTTGGAGTCAAAGCTTGAGGAGAAGACTATTTGACATCAAGAAAGGCAAAAGGAGTTCAATTCGAAGTGAAGGTACATACATTGTTTGTAAAGCTTGAAGTTTCAATACACAGGTGGATACAAGATGGGAGAAAGCTTGCAGATTGATAAGCTAGATAGGGAGAACTATCCAGCATGGTCTATGAGGATGGAAGCACACCTCATGAGCAAAGATCTTATATCATTTATTACAGGAGATGAAGAAAAACCAGAGTTTGCAGATCCAAGTATTCCTACAAGGGAAGAGCTTGCAATGTTGAAGACTTGGATGAGAAAGGATGCTCAAGCAAGGAGCATCATCTACATGGCTGTAAATGATTACCTTCTACCTCACATCAGAGGTTTGGAAAGTGCTACAGATGTTTGGAATGCCTTGGAAGAGCATTTCCAAAATACAACTAAGTCAAGGAAGTCCTCACTATGGGCTGAGTTCACAACCTTCAAGAAGAAGAGCTCACAATCAATTTCAGATTATGTGGCAAGGATGAAAGATATTGCAGATAGCTTGGGAGCAGTGGATGAAGATATTGAAGAAGAAAAGTTGGTAAGACAAATACTTACAGGTTTGAGAGGAGATGAGAAGTGGAAGCCTTTTATATTGTCCATAGAATTGTCACTTGATCACTTTACTCCTGACCTTAATCAATTGCTAGGACACATGCTAACCTTTGAGCAGGATCTTAAAGGAGACAATGATAGAAGTACAAGTCAAGCTATGTACTCTAAGGATAAGAAAAAGAATGGCAAGGGAAAGCAATCAAATGATGATGAAGGGAATTCAAATCAAGCCAACTTCACAAAGGGAAGACAAATTTCAGAGGTAAAGGAAGAGGAGGTAAGAACAAAGATAATGCTAAAGCTTGTTGGATTTGTGGCAGAACAAATCATTTGGCAAATGATTGTTGGTATAACAATCAAAGTGGAGGATACAACAATCAGAATTATAGTCAAAGAGGTAGAGGAGGCAGAAACCAAAGAGGCAATTTCAGAGGAAGAGGTGGTAGGACATCATATGGTAGAGGAGGTGGAAGAAACTTCCAATCTCAGTCCTACAACAATAATTATTACAATTATGCATCAGATCAGAAGGATGACATGACTCTTATCTTGAATGCAACTCATGAATCAATGGGAGAAGATCAAAGAGTGTTTTATATTGACTCAGGGTGCAGCAACCATCTGAGTGGGAATCTATCCTTGATGACTGATATGGAAGCAAGGGTGAATGGACATACAGTTCAAACAGGTGACAATACCAAACATAAAGTGGAGAGCATTGGATCAGTGAAGACAAAGAGTGGAAGTACACTTCTGAGCAAGGTACTTTATGTTCCAACTATTCCTAAAAATCTGATAAGTGTAGGGCAAATTGTGGAGAAAGGATATGAGGTAAGATTCACAAATGATGGTGTTTATGTACAAGATCCAAATCAGGGATATAGAAACATAATTGCAGGTAAAAAGGAAGGAAGATTGTTCACTCTCAAAGTCCAAGGTAATGTGGGACATGCATTGTTTACCTATGGAGGTCAAAAGGTGTCTGAATTAGACCTATGGCATAAGAGGCTAGGTCATTTCAATGAGAGAGCTATAAAGGAGATGTCAAAGAATCAGGTGGTGCTTGGATTGCCAAATATTGAAGGGCAACATATGGTGTACAAGTGTGAAGCTTGTCAATTAGGTAAAGCACATAAGAGTTCTTACAACAAATCAGGGTACAAGTATTCAAATATGCTTGAATTGGTTCATACAGATGTATGGGGACCCTCAAGGGACTATAGCATAAATGGATCCAGATATTATGTGTTGTTTGTTGATGATGCAACCAGGTGGATTACTTTGTATGTAATCAAGGACAAATCAGAAGTCTTCAAGACATTCAAACATTTTCATGCTTATGCAGAAAGGATCACAGGACAAAAGCTAAAGAGGTTAAGATCAGATGGAGGGGGAGAGTATTTCTCAAAAGAGTTTGATGATTATTTGTGGAATGCAGGTATCAAAAGAGAAGTGACTTGCAGGTACTCCCCTCAACAGAATGGAGTAGCAGAAAGGAGGAATAGGACTCTTGTAGAGTTTGCAAGAGCCATGATGAAGGAAAAGAATTGTCCAAATTACTTATGGGCAGAAGCCATTAACACTGCAACATACCTTGTGAATAGGTTGCCTTGCAAAGCTTTGGATGGAGGAACCCCTTATGAAGCATGGTGGGGTAAGAAGCCTAGTCTTGATCATTGTAAAGTATTTGGATGTATTGCATATGCTTATGTTCCTTCACAATTAAGACATAAGCTAGAACCAAAAGCAGAGAAGTATGTGTTTATTGGATATGATGATAGACAGATGGGTTACAGGTTGTGGAGTCCATCTACAAAGCAATTTCTTGTTACTAAAGATGTGACATTTGATGAGCAAAATGTGTGGTATTCAGGATCACCAAATGAGTATACAGGTGTTGAAGAAATTCAAAGAAAAGGAAAGGCAAAGGTAAAAGTTTGTGAAGAAATTGTTGATGAAGTTGACTCTAGATGTAGAGTGCAGGATCATGTAGAAGAAGGGCCAAGATTTGATCCAGAATCAAATGAGGCTGAAACTTCAAGAAGTGCAGAAATCAGGAGATCTACAAGAGAAAGGAAAGAGCCTATAAGGTATAGTTATGATACATCTTTCCTAACAACAAAAGATTATGCTTACATTGTGAAAACAGAAGAAGATCCAACTAATTATGAAGAAGCCAAAGGTAAACAGAATTGGGAGAAGGCAATGCAGGAGGAGTATGATGCTCTACTTGAAAATGAAACTTGGGAACTAGTACCAAGACCAAAGAATCAGAAGGTCATTGGATGTAAGTGGGTATATAAAACAAAGAGGTTTGCAGATGGTAAGGTGTCTAGATATAAGGCTAGACTTGTGGTCAAAGGTTATGCCCAAACTTATGGGGTAGATTATGATGAAACCTTTAGTCCTGTTGCTAAGATGTCTACAATTAGGACATTGATTGCTATTGCTGCTTGCAAGGGATGGAAATTGTCACAATTGGATGTGAAAAATGCATTTCTAAATGGATATATTGCAGATGAAGTATATATGGAGCAACCAGAAGGCTTCATGGAATCAAATGGATCAGATTATGTGTGTAAGCTCAGGAGAGCTTTATATGGGTTGAAGCAAGCCCCAAGAGCTTGGAATTACAGATTGGTCAAGTTCTTGAATGAATGTGGATTTCAAGCATCAAAGGTAGATAGTAGCTTGCTAGTGAAGGCAAGTGAAAATGGATACATTTACATGTGTATTTATGTTGATGATATTATTGTTACAGGAACAGATGCTCAAGGAATCAATGAACTCAAGAGGCAAATAGAGAAGGAGTTTAAGATAAGTGACTTGGGAAACTTATCTTATTTTCTAGGAATGCAGATTGTGTATACTCAACATGGAGTATATGTTTCACAAGAGAGATATTTGAAGAATCTCTTAGTTAAGTTTAACATGGAAGATTGCAAGACCTCAACTACTCCATTGGAGGTAAATCACAAATTAAGCAGGTATGGAGGTGAAGAGTTCAATGACATGAAGAAATATCAGAGTTTGGTAGGTAGTTTAATCTATGCTACCTTGACAAGGCCAGATCTATCATATGCAGTAGGTGTGTTGTCACAATTCATGCATTGTCCAAAGAAGACTCATTGGATTGCAGCCCAAAGGGTACTCAGATATATCAAAGGAACCCTAAGTGAAGGTTTGTATTATGGTTTCACTTCTGACACAAGAATCAAAGTGTTTAGTGATGCAGATTGGGCAGGTGACTCAGATGATAGAAGGTCTACTCATGGATATCTATGTTATGTTGGAGACAAGTTAGTGTCTTGGTGTTCAAAGAAGCAACATACAGTTGCTTTATCATCCACAGAAGCTGAGTATAAGGGAATGGTAGAAGCTGCAAAGGAAGTGATATGGTTGAAGACCTTGATGAAAAGTTTTGAGTTTGATCATAGTACTCCAATAATTTTTGGAGACAATATGAGTTCTTTGTATTTGGCAGCTAACCCTGTTTTTCATGCCAGGACTAAGCATATAGAGATTCAGTATCATTTCTTGAGAGAAAAGGTACTAGATAAAGAGATTGAAGTGATGTATACTCCAACAAAAGAACAGGTGGCAGATATGATGACAAAGAGTCTGGATGGACCTAAGTTACAAAGGTTCAAAGACATGGCAAGTATAAAGAAGACAGAGAAAACCTCAATTGATGATTGAGGGGGAGCTGTTGGTGCAGACCAATCACCAATTGAAGGCTTGGAAGACCAAATGATGAAGGAAGAATCAATTCCTAAAGTGTGAAGGAAGATTACATTCAGAGAACAAGAGAAGTGTACACATATGTACATTAGTATAGTCATAGATAACTTAGATCTTTTGTTCAGTAAGAATCATGTACAAATTATCTATAAATACCTTGAGAAAAGTCGGGGCATGTATGAGAGCATATGTGACAATAGTTAGAAGTCAATAATGAGGGAGATAGAAGTCATGAGATAGAGGAAAGTGAATTTGAGTTAGCTCTCATCACTCAGTTGTAATTTTTTCTGAGTAAATGAAAAGTTTTGCGCCCGATGTTTCTGCGTGTTCTCCTTCTACAGTAGATCAATTGTGGAATGCTTTTGTACAAGTCTAAGTTGAGAGTTGCTTGACCTCTGTGCAAAGTTTCAGCTTCCAATTGTAATCAGGCTGAGTGAATTAAGTGTAGGAACATTCATATGTGAAGTGTATTCACTAGTTCCTAAAACAGGCGCAGATTTCAAAGTTAATGTTTTGGTCATTTCTCCTAGCACAGTTTAAAGTTTTGCATGAGTGAGGGCTTAATCTTTAAGTTGGAAGATAAGCTACTTATTTCTAGAAGCATTTTGTAAAACGGGTTCTATTCAAGGAGAACCAAGTCTTAAAAGTTACAGGT
>MU260335.1:145000-150000 GCA_020310875.1 Ceratopteris richardii
CTCATGTAGCCACTGTTTTCGATGTACTAAAAAATTCCTATAAATACATGCACTCTGCGGATTGTCGAAACAGAGTGCGTGAGGGGAGATTGCACCCAATACTGCATTCAGTCTCGTCTCTTGGCATCTCTATTTTTTATGTGTGTTTTCTGCATTCGTAACCTCTATGTGCATGCGAGCAAGATCTTGATAACATATAGATTGATAGATACATAGATAGATAGATAGATAGATAGATAGATAGATAGATAGATAGATAGATAGATAGATAGATAGATAGATAGATAGATAGATAGATAGATAGATAGATAGATATATATATAGATAGATAAATAGATAGGTAGGAAGGTAGTTAGGTAGGTAGGTGGATAGATAGATAGATAGATAGATAGATAGATAGATAGATAGATAGATAGATAGATAGATAGATAGATAGATAGATAGATAGATAGATAGATAGATAGATAGATAGATAGATAGATAGATAGATAGATAGATAGATAGATAGATAGATAGATAGATAGATAGATAGATAGATAGATAGATAGATAGATAGATAGATAGATAGATAGATAGATAGATAGATAGATAGATAGGAGTTGATGCCAAGCATCGACAACTTGCATAAGGCAGATGCTTTTATGTGAGAAGTCGATGCTTGGCATTGCCTCCTAGCATAAAGTGCTGGTGCATAAATTTGATGCCTAGCATCGACCTTAGAGGCATACTGGATCATGCCAAGCTTATACCTTGAACCTTACACTCCTTGTGTAAGGAATCTCAAAAGATAGATGAGACATTTCTTCGGAAGATCAAACTAAAACTGACTACATGAAAGGGTTTGAAAGGGGTAGTTACTGCATGGGGAGAAAGGTCAAAGAGAACTACAAGGATTAACTCTTGAAAGAACCAAGCAATCTAGGTGGCCCGTCATCAACTGGCCATAGTATTGTGAAGCCTAGTGATGCTACCTTGAGAAAGGACACTCCCCTTAGAGATATGAGGGAGCTCCATGGTGCTTGTAGTATCTTGAAGGGAAGAATGCATTGCTTCTAGTCTTTGCAGGTGCATGTGGTAGGGAAAGACCACCACTAAGGAGTTTCAATTTGGAGTTGTCTATAGAGTGGATTATAGGGATGAGGAGTCCAATAATAAGTTTTTTCTTGATGAGACAAAAAAAAAGACTAAGAAATTTCATCTGCAATATGGATATGTTGTGTCCACACTATTGTGCTCCACAGAAGATTTCTAAAGTTTGCAAGGACTCCAAGAATTTGATCGTTGATTTTGTGCCATGGATTCAGGGAAACATCCTACCAGAATAGAAGTAGAAAAAAATACATATAAAATCAAAAGGAAGGTACTCTATACAGAAGAAGCCAGAGAAGAAAAGAGCTAAGCACATAGATACATATGAATCAACATAGAGTTCTGATTCGGATGATGCAATCATTGCACTTGTGTGAGAGCTTGCATGTGGCATAATGGTGACATCGAAAAATAGAAGGAGCGAGGAGATAATGAGAAGTAAGCTTGTAATCAAAGGGCAATTTTTCCATCTTCCAATCAACATTAATCATAGACCACCTATTGACCCAACAATGGGTAGGAGACCTCTCGAGATTAGAGAGCCCTACAATCTTCATGTTCAAAATCTAAAGAAGGAAATGAAGATAAATCCTCATGCAACTATAGTTCCCCTTTTAGTTATGGTCAAACTAGAGCAATGCAACACAAGACTTTAACAAGGCCTACTTTGAAAATTACATGTATTATGTGATATGAGGATCACACTCTGTAGAAGCCTAAAGATAGCTCATCAAGGAATATCCAACAATGTTCTTTTTTAGGTATGCAGAGTGTAAAATATATGTCGTGTGACAACAGAGGAAGTCAATTCTCACCTGCAATCACAATAATGATAATGATTATAGGCAAAAGATGTCCTTTATTGAGCGAGTAAGATTTTCCCATTACAAATTTGTTTGTGATCTATATGAGTATGTGAAAGATTACATCCAAACCTCAAGAGGGAGTGCTTGAAGTACGTCCAAATAGGTGCTGACAAAAACTTGAAATCTCATGCTCTTAGGAGGTTTACCTCATGGTTCTAGCTCGCATTTAGGATAGAAGAAGACTAGGAGCTTCAAGAAAAGAATTTTACTATGTGGGGGTGAAGAGGCAAAAACAAAGGAAAGTAAAAATTGACCCCCAAGTGGATGTGAAATATAGCAAGTCCAAGAGGGGTGACTTGTCCATTGAGGAGGTTGTAGAAGATATGAAGCTTACACTGTAGAGGGCCCTGTAGGATATCAAGGAATGAGACTTTGATTGTGTCTACCCTCTCAAGGGTTATTTCAAAGGAATTTAGCCTAGATGAAATGGTCCTATAGTTAAACAAGCCGATATCCTCACCTTCAAAGTTTAAGAAATGTATTTTGAGCCCCCTTTGGCTAATGTTTGCTATTAATGTATTCATAAAGTGTTTATGAAGATTCAAGAATTCATGATGAGAATACTTTGGTGCTTCTTTTAGGAGAAGGTCTAGGTAGACTATCAAAAAACCTCCTCTTATGAGGCACTATTAGAGTATTTTATTCTATTTAGAGATTGGGTGATACCTTCTGTTCATTACTAGAATTCATGTGATAAACCCTCATACTATAATTTTAATCCAGCCCATGCTTGTCATCGATATTCAACTACAACTCAATGTATAGCATTGACTTCATGTTGAAAGTTGATGCTTGGTATCAACTTTGTGGTGGATATAGCTTCCATTTATCACTTTTACATGTAACATAGCTATCACTTTATGTCCATTTGAATCTTGATGGACCACAAGGATCAATTTTCTATCACCGAACACCACCCAAAATATTTTCATTGAGATTGCGTCTTGATTTGTAGAAGCCTCCAAGGAATAAGTAGGGTGGTAAGGCCATCTAGGATTTCCCTCTTGCATTTCTCACTCATATATAGAGGACAAGGCATGAAAAGTCACGAATTAAAGCAAAGGTGATTCTTTTTTATGAAGATTCCTTTGGACTTAATTCATTTTCTAATCCAATCGACCCCCTCTATACCTTATACTATAGTATTTTCTGTGAGGATGTACATAACATTTGTAATACAGAGTTCCAAGAAAGCATTACACACTTTTTAGTAGCACATATTCTATATGGCTTTTGAATGAGTGGCTCTATTAATGACGATGAGCCATTTAAGATGGTTAAGGATTTTGCTAAGCTTACACTATGCCCACTATGGAGGATTGTTATCTTCCATAATAGAGATCACTTTTTCTTTGTGTCAATAGCTTTAATGTCTAGATGTCATGTTGTTTGAGTGTCTAACTTGGTATGTATGTCTTGGCATAGTATAATCTCTCTTAATATAATAGTTGTAAGCTTTGAACATTGATAAAGGTTCAAGAAAAACATTACTCACATGTTTTGTCCCTACTTTGTGAGTGCAACTGAGTGTTTAATTGTTGGATATTATGATTGTGAAGAGGTGATGTGATATAGATAGAGATGAGAGGGTGTTTTCCAAAACCTACTCTACACTAGCCAATATATCTGTAAGAATTTCAAATGTTCTTCCTTAATTTCCAAAATATGCATAAAGAAAT
This sequence comes from Ceratopteris richardii, assembly GCA_020310875.1. Classification (NCBI taxonomy): domain Eukaryota; kingdom Viridiplantae; phylum Streptophyta; class Polypodiopsida; order Polypodiales; family Pteridaceae; genus Ceratopteris; species Ceratopteris richardii. The sequence continues at coordinate 148,635 of MU260335.1, forward strand.
GCTAAGCTCTTTGGAGCATCATCCTCAAATGTTTGCATCAAAACAGATAGGTTTGCACTTCACAAGATAACCTTCTATTTGGGGAAGTCAAGATTATAGGAAAATGTTCAGAGCTCACCAGCTAGTAGAAATTGACCAGAGATCTTTTGCACACATTCAATTGAAGTTTTTAGCTAACTAAAGCAAGTTATTTCTTGAATTTAGCTGGAGTGTACACGAAGCAATAACTATAACAAGTCAGGGGGATCACCTTGACTTTTTAGGAACAAGATGAAGTGTAGACAGAGTAACCTTCAAACATTCATAGCTTGAAACCTACTCATCCAAAATTGATGAAGTAAGATTTTAGAAAATAGATACTCATACACAGAGTACCTCAATGAAATTTAATAGCACACAAATAATATGAACTCATGATACATGAATCAGAACATGTATTGATATTGCACATATGATGCAAGAAGTTGTAGGGGACTACTCTCACTTGAAGTGAGCACAATGTCTGCTCATAATTGCTATTCAAGAATCTTATAATGGGCTACAATATTGAGTCACTAAGAGATGGTCTATTTATATATCTTTTTGAATTTGAATTTGGTGAATCATCCACCTAAGAGTGAAGCTAGCCTTTAGGATTGGTTTGAGCTTTATTTCCAACTAAAAAGCATGGAATTTAGCTACCCCTTTCCATGATATTCCTTCCACTTTTGGATTTTACAAATGACCAAGATAATTACATAGACTTTATCTTTGGAACTTTTACAAGCTCATGTTTTCATGGCCACATCTATGTGAGATACATTATGAGAGTAGTTGATGAGCTAAAGCAAAGCTCATACGCTTGCTTCTTGCACCAACAATGATGAGGTTAGTAAAAAGTGTGTAATCGAGAACTATAATGAGAATGGGCTTCTGAACATTCACATGTTTCCTAGTGTAACAAAAAAGCTAAGGCATGTGGCCTGGGACAAGACACTTATGAATCCACAAAAATTAATCATGAAGCTCATCAAGCTCTTTAGAAATGATGATGATTGAATATTGGATTTGTTCTCTAGAATTCGTAATCAAACTTTTATGTGGATTTTTGAGTGAGGATGGTGGAAGAAATTCTAATGGAAATGGTTTTTACAAGTACCATATTGGCATGCTCATTGACGATGTTGAGGCACTACATAGAAGTGGAGAACAATGATGCTCAAGTGAGTTTCATCCAAATGCATATAAATGGGCTGAATGAGTGTTTGAATCAAGACCTTGAGGTGGGTAGAGAGAACATTGACAACATAGAGAAATTCCAACCTGCCTCAAGGGAGTCGGCACCACCATTAGCATATGAGCTTGGGGACATGCCTGAGCTAAAGGA
>MU260335.1:160000-162500 GCA_020310875.1 Ceratopteris richardii
TGATAAGAAGTCCAAGGATAAGGGTAAAGGTAAAAAGCTTGATGAAGAAGGATCCACCTCTCAAGCAAACTTTGCAGGGAGAGGTAGATCTTCAAGAGGAAGAGGCAGAGGAGGTAAGTCAGGTAGGGGGAGACCCTACAACTCATCACCTTGCAATATATGTGGTTTGTCTAACCATACTACAGATGAGTGCTACAAGAACTACAAGAACCAAAGAGGAAGAGGTTACCAAAGAGGAGGCTACTCTCAAGGAAGAGGCAGATTCAATCAACATCATCAAGGCTACAATGGATACAACAACCAATACAACAACAACTACAATCACAACAACAATGGTGGATACAGAAATAGAAGGGATTACAACAATTACACAGAGGAGCAAGATGACTCCTTACTGATTATGAACATGACCTCCAAGGAAAGTACAAATGATGACAATTTATTTTATATTGATTCAGGTTGCTCTAACCATGTAGCTGGAAATGTTGCATTGTTATCTGATTTGGAAGAACCTAAAGGAAAGCATCAGGTACAAACAGGTGATGACACTAAACACTCTGTTATAAAAATTGGTAATGTGAAGACATGTGATGGCAAACAGAATCTTCTGAGTAGAGTACTTTATGTACCTACAATCACAAAAAATCTTATGAGTGTTGGTCAGATTGTAGAGAAGGGATTGCAGGTCAGATTCACACAACATGGAGTTTATGTGGAGGACCCAAAGAATAGTTTCAAGAGGATAGCAAAGGGAGAAAAATCAGGTAGGTTATTTACCTTTGAGCTTGAAGATACAAGAAATATTGCTTTGTTCAACTACAAGGATCAAACCTTATCAGAATTAGAGATTTGGCACAAAAGACTTGGACACATAGGTGAGAGAACCATCAAGCAAATGTGCAGGGATCAATGTGTGCTTGGGATACCTAATGTATCCAAGCAACACATGATATATAAGTGTGAAGCATGTCAATTTGGTAAGTCACACAGGTTGCCTTATTCAAAGAAAGGATTCATGCACCAAGACTACCTAGACTTGGTACACACAGATGTTTGGGGACCTAGCAAGGACCCTTCAATATCAGGATCAAGGTACTATGTATCTTTTATTGATGACTATAGCAGGTGGACAATTTTATACTTTATGAAGGGTAAAGATGAAGTATTTAATTGTTTCAAAAAGTATCTTGCACTTGTTGAAAACCAGACAGGTAGAAGACTAAAGAAGTTAAGGTCAGATGGTGGAGGAGAGTATTTCTCCAATGACTTTGAAGAATTTTTGCAGGAAAGAGGCATCAAAAGGGAGATTACAACCAGATACTCACCTGAACAAAATGGTGTGGCAGAAAGAAGAAATAGACTTATTGTGGAAACAGCTAGGGCTATGCTCAATGAGAAGAAGCTACCAAATTATTTATGGGCAGAAGGAGTTTCTACTGCAACCTATCTCATAAACAGATTGCCATCCAAAACACTTAATGGTATGACACCCTATGAGGCTTGGCATGGTAAGAGACCATCTCTGGATCACTGTAAAATTTTTGGTTGCATAGCATATGTGCATATACCCTCACAGGTAAGAGGGAAATTAGACCCTAAAGCTGAAAAGTGTATCTTCATTGGTTATGATTTAAACCAGAAAGGGTACAGATTCTACAACCCCACAAATAAAGGCTTCAAGGTAAGCAGAGATGTCATCTTTGATGAAAATGATTCATGGTATGAAAATGAGTGCAGGAAGGTAAGTTTACCATATGATATAGATGAAGACTTTCCAAAGCTAATTAAGCAGGAATCAATCAAAGAAGATGATTCAGAATCAGATGATGAAGACTCCATCAATCTTGAGGAGTTCAAAGCTTGGAAATCAAAAGGAAAGCTAAAAATGAAGGATATTCCAGAATCTTCAACTCAGGCTATGAGGAGGTCTCAAAGAGAAAGTAAGAAGCCAATTAGGTATGGTTATGATACTTCTCTTGTTTCAAAGCATTCAGTATATCTTGCAAAGGATCTCTTGAGTGAAGAACCAGGTACCTATGAGGAAGCAATCAAGAAACCAGAATGGAAGGAAGCAATGAATGAAGAGATGGAAGCTCTTGAGGAGAGTGATACTTGGGACTTAGTACCCAAGAAAGAATCCATGAAGGTGATAGGATCCAGATGGATCTACAAGGTAAAGAGAAATTCAGATGGAACCATAAATAGGTATAAAGCCAGGTTGGTAGCCAAGGGTTTTGCACAAACCCAAGGCATAGATTATGAAGAAACATTTTCTCCTGTGGCCAAGATGCCAACTATCAGAGTTATGGTGAGTGTAGCTGCATCCAAGAATTGGAACATGTACCAATTGGATGTGAAGAATGCATTTCTGAATGGATGGATTTCAGAGGAAGTCTACATGTCACAACCACCTGGATATGAAGACCCAATTAAGGTAAATCATGTTTGCAAATTGAAGAAAGCTCTATATGGTTTGAAGCAGGCACCTAGAGCATGGAAT
>MU260335.1:167500-170000 GCA_020310875.1 Ceratopteris richardii
GGGATCAAATCAAAGCCAGAACAATAATAGCAGAGGCAGAAGTGGAAGAAATCAGAGTAACTTCCAACGAGGAAGACAAAGCCAAAGAGGAGGCTATGGTAGAGGTGGAACAAGAAGTTGGGGACAGAGCCAATCCTACAACACCACCTACAACAACTACGCAAATGACACACAGAATAAAAGTCATACATCATTGATGATGAACTCAATCAGCACATCTGATAACGAAGATCTAAAGGTATTTTACATTGACTCTGGATGTTCTAATCACTTGTCAGGAAACATAGAACTGATGTCAGAATTGGAAAAAGGAAGTGCGAGTCACACTGTTCAAACAGGTGACAATACAAGACACAAAGTACGATCAATCGGAAAGGTGGAATGCAAGAGTGGAGCAGATTTGCTAACTAATGTTTTGTATGTTCCAACAATACCGAAAAATCTGATCAGTGTGGGACAAATAGTCGAAAAAGGTTTCCAGGTCAGATTTACAAACAAAGGAGTATTTGTAGGAGATCCCAAGAACGGATATTATCAGATTGTTTCTGGTAAGAAAGAAGGCAGACTCTTTACCTTAAGAGTACAAGGGAACATTGGCCAAGCGCTGCTCACACATGATGAAAAGGTAATTACAGAACTTGATCTCTGGCACAAGAGATTAGGTCATTTTCACGAAAAAGGAATCAAAGCTATGATAGCGAATCAGTCTGTACTGGGATTACCGAACGTACAGAACCAACATATGATTCACAAATGCGAAGCCTGTCAAATGGGAAAAGCCCACAGGTTACCTTTCCAGAAGAAAGGATTCAAACATGACAGTGTGCTGGAACTCATACATACAGATGTATGGGGACCAACGAAAGAAGGATCAATCAGCGGATCAAGGTACTATGTTTTATTCATTGATGATGCCACAAGGTGGATAACTCTTTATGTTTTGAAAGAGAAATCAGAAGTATTTGGAGCTTTCAGGCACTTTCATGCATATGCTGAAAGGCTTACCGGACGAAAACTTAAAAGACTGAGGTCTGATGGAGGGGGAGAATACTTCTCCCGAGAATTCAATGACTATCTTTGGAATGCAGGTATTAAGAGAGAAATAACCTGCAGATATACACCACAACAAAACGGTGTAGCAGAAAGAAGGAACCGAACTCTAGTCGAGTTTGCACGAGCTATGCTAAAAGAAAAAAATTGCCCAGATTATCTTTGGGCTGAAGCCGTAAACACAGCTACATACTTGGTAAACAGGTTACCATGTACAGCCTTAGAAGGAATGACCCCTTATGAAGCTTGGTGGGGAAAGAAGCCAACACTTGATCACTGCAAGGTGTTTGGATCAGTAGCGTATGCTTATGTACCGTCTCAACTCAGACATAAGCTTGAACCGAAAGCAGAGAAATATGTATTCGTCGGATATGATGAAAAGCAAATGGGTTATAGATTATGGAGTCCTCTAACTAAACATTTTACTGTTTCCAGGGATGTAACATTTGATGAACAGAAAAGCTGGTATGCAGATCAGAGCCATACAGCTGAAGAATTTGAAGAAGAGATAAAAAGAAGAGAGAAAGGTAAAACAATCGTACAGGTAAACAAAGAAGACGAGGCAAGTACGTCCAGGACCGGAACAGGTATAAGGAACGAAGATGAAGACATGTACTCAGACACACACGAAGAATATGAGCTAAGAAGGTCAAACAGAGTAAGAAGACAACCGGAAAGATACTCGTATGATACATCGTATATAACTCAACAAGATTATGCATATATGGTTAAAGAAGAAGATGAGCCTCAGAGCTATGACGAAGCCAAAGGCAAGAAGCAATGGCAAGAAGCAATGGAAGAAGAACTCACCGCACTGGAAGAGAACAAGACATGGGAGCTTGTTCCTAAACCGAATGGTAAGAAAGTAATTGGAAATAAATGGGTGTTCAAAATAAAGAAACTTGCAGATGGAAGGATAGCCAGACATAAAGCAAGACTGGTTATCAAGGGCTATGCTCAGACGCATGGCATAGACTATGACGAGACGTTCAGTCCGGTGGCAAAGATGTCAACCATAAGAACAGTGATTGCTATAGCAGCATCAAAAGGATGGAAGCTAAGTCAGCTAGATATAAAGAATGCATTCCTGAATGGATATATATCAGATGAAGTCTATATGGAACAACCGGAAGGGTTTACAAGTTCCAGATACCCAAATTTTGTTTGCAGGTTAAGAAAAGCACTTTATGGACTAAAGCAAGCTCCAAGAGCCTGGAACTACAGACTTGTGAAATATCTCAATGAACTTGGATACCAAAGTTCGAAGGCAAATGCAAGTCTACTCATCAAAAGGACAAAAGAAGGAATGATTTACATTTGTATCTATGTAGATGACATAATAATTACAGGTACCTCAGATGCAGGAATCACAGAGGTAAAGAAATTGCTAGAGAAGGAATTCAAGATCAGTGACCTAGGAAAGTTATCATACTTTCTAGGTATGGAAATC
>MU260335.1:180000-185000 GCA_020310875.1 Ceratopteris richardii
GTTTCCCTTCTTTCATTGACAAATTGGACAGAAACAACTATCAAGCTTGGTCATTGAGAATGAAGACCTATCTACAAGGGAGAAGTCTATTTGGATACATATCAGGAGATGAGGAGTTGCCCTCATTCAAGACTAGAGGACTACCTACAAAGGATGAGCATGAAAGACTTAACCAATGGTGTGCAAAGGATGCTTTGGCAAGGTCTTATCTCTTAAACTCTATATCTGACTTTCTTTTACCTCATGTAAGGAACTGTAAGACTTCCCAAGAGACTTGGGAAACTTTGTCAAACTATTTTTCTTCCAACACAAGGGCTAGGAAGAATCAATTATGGATAGAGTTCACAACACTTAGGAAGCAGCCCAAGCAATCAGTCTCAGAGTATGTAACAAAGATCAAAGATGTGGCAGACCAACTAGCAAGCATTGGAGAGGAAATTGAAGAGGAGCAAATAGTCAGGCAAGTGACAAATGGACTCAAGGCAGATGATAAGTGGGAAAGTTTCACCACTGCAATGGACCTCTACATGGACATGCATACCCCTGATCTCACAACACTCATGGGCCAACTATTTACACATGAAGCAAAGTTCACCAAAGCTGGAGATCAATCAAAAGGTAATAACCCCTCTGCTCTCTATACTGATAAAAAAGTTAAAGATAAAGGCAAGAAGAAACAGGATGAAGAAGGCTCTACCTCTCAAGCCAATTATGCAGGGAGAGGTAGGTCATCTAGAGGAAGAGGCAGGGGAGGTAAGTCAGGTAGGGGGAGACCCTACAACTCATCACCTTGCAACATCTGTGGGTTGTCCAATCATACCACAGATGAATGCTACAAGAACTACAAAAATCAGAGAGGAAGAGGCTACTCAAGAGGTGGATACTCTCAAGGAAGAGGCAGATTCAACCAACATCAAAGCTACAATGGGTACAACAACCAATACAACAACAACTACAACAACAACCACAATGGAAGCTACCAAGGTGTTTCAGAAATAGAAGAGACTACAACAACTACACAGAGGAGCAAGATGACTCCTTATTGATCATGAACATGACCTCCAAGATAGGTACAAATGATGATCATTTATTTTACATTGACTCAGGATGTTCTAACCATGTAGCTGGCAATGTGGCACTACTTTCTGATTTGGAAGAGCCCAAGGGCAAACATCAGGTACAAACAGGTGATGACACTAAACACTCTGTTGTCAAAGTTGGAAATGTGAAGACATGTGATGGTAATCAAAACCTATTAAGCAGGGTACTCTATGTACCAACAATAACTAAGAATTTAATGAGTGTTGGTCAGATTGTGGAGAAAGGTTTGTAGGTCAGATTCACACAACATGGAGCATATGTGGAGGATCCAAAACAAGGATTCAGAAGAATAGCCAAAGGGGAGAAATCAGGTAGACTATTTACATTTGAGCTAGAAGATACAAAAAACATTGCTTTGTATAATTACAAGGATCAGACACTTTCAGAATTAGAGATATGGCATAAGAGATTAGGGCACATAGGTGAAAGGACTCTTAAGCAAATGTGCAGGGATCAATGTGTGCTTGGGATACCTAATGTATCCAAGCAACACATGATTTACAAATGTGGATCATGTCAATTTGGTAAGTCTCACAGATTACCCTACTCAAGGAAAGGTTTCATGCATGAAGACTACCTAGACTTGGTACACACAGATGTTTGGGGACCTAGCAAGGATCCTTCCATTTCTGGTTCAAGATATTATGTGTCTTTTATTGATGACTATAGCAGGTGGACAATTTTATACTTTATGAAGCATAAAGATGAAGTGTTTAATTGTTTCAAGAGGTATCTTGCACTTGTTGAGAATCAAACAGGTAGAAGCTTGAAGAGGCTAAGATCAGATGGTGGAGGAGAGTACTTCTCCAATGAGTTTGAAGATTTCTTGCAGGAAAGAGGCATCAAGAGGGAGATCACTACAAGGTACTCACCTGAACAAAATGGGGTAGCAGAAAGAAGGAATAGACTTATAGTGGAAACAGCTAGGTCTATGCTCAATGAAAAAAAGTTGCCAAATTACCTATGGGCAGAGAGTGTGTCCACTGCCACTTACCTCATCAATAGGTTGCCATCCAAATCACTTGATGGCATGACACCATATGAAGCATGGCATGGTAAGAGACCCTCTCTGGATCATTGCAAAATATTTGGATGTGTAGCATATGTGCATATTCCCTCACAGGTAAGAGGAAAGCTAGACCCAAAGGCAGAGAAATGTATCTTCATTGGTTATGATTTGAACCAAAAGGGATACAGATTCTACAACCCCACAAACAAAGGGTTCAAGGTAAGCAGAGATGTCATATTTGATGAAAATGACTCATGGTATGAGAATGAATGCAGGAAAGTGAGTTTACCCTATGACATGGAGGAAGATTTTCCAAAGCTTACCAAGGAAGAGCCAACTCAGCAAGAAGACTCAAGCTCAGATGATGATACCATAAACCTTGAAGAGTTCAAGGCTTGGAAATCCAAAGGAAAGATGAAGATGAAGCAATTAGAGGATAAGCCAGAAACTTCTACTCAAGCTATGAGAAGATCTCAGAGAGAGAAGAAGAAGCCTATCAGATTTGGGTATGACACATCACTTGTAACTAAACATTCTGTATATCTTGCACAAGACTTGTTGAATGAAGAACCAGGTACCTATGAAGAAGCAATTACAAAGTCAGAATGGAGAGAAGCCATGGATGAGGAGATAGAAGCTCTCAAAGAAAGTGATACTTGGGACTTGGTACCCAAGAAGGATTCTATGAAGGTAATAGGATCTAGATGGATCTACAAATTGAAGAAGAATTCAGATGGAATAATTAACAGGTACAAAGCTAGGTTGGTAGCCAAGGGTTTTGCACAAACCAAAGGCATTGATTATGAGGAGACATTTTCTCCTGTGGCCAAGATGCCAACTATCAGAGTTTTGGTGAGTGTAGCTGCATCCAAGAATTGGAACATGTACCAATTGGATGTGAAGAATGCATTCCTAAATGGATGGATATCTGAAGAAGTCTACATGTCACAACCACCTGGCTATGAAGATCCAAGAAAGGTACATTATGTTTGTAAATTGAAGAAGGCTCTGTATGGTTTGAAGCAGGCACCTAGAGCATGGAACTACAGATTGACCACCTACCTCCAAGACCAAGGATTTGTGATGAGCAAAGCAGACACTTCTCTATTCATAAAGAGAAGTAATACAGAGGTAATTTACTTATGTGTTTATGTAGATGACATCATCATTACAGGTAATGATGTCAATGGGATTAGACACATCAAAGGACAGATGATGAAAGAATTCAAGATTAGTGATCTTGGACTACTAAAATATTTCCTAGGTCTTGAATTGATCTACACAAACTCAGGTATATACATCACTCAAAAGAAGTATGTACAGGATATGGTCAAGAAGTTTGGTTTGCAGGATGCTAAGGTATCTATTACTCCAATGGAGGTTAACCAAAAGCTAAGTGCTCATGAAGGAGAAGAAATCAAAGACATTACAGGATACCAAAGTATGGTGGGTAGTTTAAACTATGCTACCTTGACAAGAATTGACATAGCATATGGAGTAAGTGTGCTTAGTCAATTCATGCACAAACCAAGGATACCTCACCTAGAGGCAGCCAAGAAGATCTTGAAGTACCTCAAGGGAACTCAAAGTCATGGTTTGTATTTTCCTTATACATCAGATATTGACATAAAGGTTTACTCAGATGCAGATTGGGCAGGATGCAAGGATGATAGGAGAAGCACCTCAGGATACATTTGTTTTGCAGGGGATAAGCCTATCTCTTGGTCAGCTAAGAAGCAACCTACAGTGGCATTGTCATCCACTGAAGCAGAGTATAGAGGACTTGCAAATGCTACTCAAGAAGCTATCTGGTTGAAGCTTCTATATACAGAGTTAAGTCTTTTCACAAGACCACCTATTATATTTGGAGACAACACTAGCTCTCTTCACCTTGCAGCAAATCCAATTTATCATGCCAGAACAAAACACATAGAGGTTCATTACCACTATGTGAGAGAGAAGCTACTTAGTAAAGAGATTCAATTGACATATGTATCTACTAATATGCAATGTGCAGATTTACTTACAAAGGCATTGGATGGAAACAAGTTATGCAGATTCAAATCTATGATTGGATTGCAGGAAGTGATTGAAGAATGAAAGAGAAGATTTAAGCCAAAGTGTTTGGCTTGAGGGGGAGCTGTTGGTGCAAGACAAGCCTACACACATTGGCTTGGACCCTTGGACTTATGGAAGATTAGCATGGACAAAGGATTATCTAGGCTTCACTTAAAGGAAGACTCATGTGAACATATGCTTATGTGTTCCTACCTTTTTTACCTCTTGTAAAAGTCTAAGTGACTTATCATTTGATTGTAACACTTTAAGTCATCTACCTACCACTAGAGTCGTGGAAATTTGAATGTTGAGATAGAGAGAATATCTCCCTACTTTTAGAGGAGAGATTCAAGGGAGCCTAAGTTTGAATTTCAAATTCAAATGAAGATCAAACTCCTATAAAGGATGTAGTGAAAAAGTCGCGGGATATACTGCCACTCTAGCTCGTTCCCCGAGGAAAAATTTCATTGTAACTCATTGTGTGTGACGGCTACTCTATACCCAACATCACACTACCTCATTTAGTTGTGCTTGGCAAGCTAATGAGATTATACAAACACATTTATCAATAGAAGTATACATTTTATCATCTCTGGTTTTTCTGAGTATCCTACTCCAAGTCTGTCAACGTCATCAGGGCATTTCTCTGGATCTACTGAACCAAATCAAGTGTTCTATAGCTCATTGGAACCAGCTCAAAGTCTACTACAAGCATACAAAATTTCAAAGAATTCCATTCAGCCAATTGGGAGAAAATCGATTCGAAGTGCACACTGGTCTCAGTCTGCAGAGTTCCTGAAAAGTCGGGGGTGATTATAATTTTGCTAAACTT
>MU260335.1:205000-207500 GCA_020310875.1 Ceratopteris richardii
GCTAAGCACATAGATACATATGAATCAACATAGAGTTCTGATTCGGATGATGCAATCATTGCACTTGTGGGAGAGCTTGCATGTGGCATAATGGTGACATCGAAAAATAGAATGAGCGAGGAGATAATGAGAAGTAAGCTTGTAATCAAAGGGCAATTTTTCCATCTTCCAATCAACATTAATCATAGACCACCTATTGACCCAACAATGGGTAGGAGACCTCTCGAGATTAGAGAGCCCTACAATCTTCATGTTCAAAATCTAAAGAAGGAAATGAAGATAAATCCTCATGCAACTATAGTTCCCCTTTTGGTTATGGTCAAACTAGAGCAGTGCAACACAAGACTTTAACAAGGCCTACTTTATTACATGTATTATGTGATATGAGGATCACACTCTGTAGAAGCCTAAAGATAGCTCATCAAGGAATATCCAGCAATGTTCTTTTTTAGGTATGCAGAGTGTAAAATATATGTCGTGTGACAACAGAGGAAGTCAATTCTCACCTGCAATCACAATAATGATAATGATTATAGGCAAAAGATGTCCTTTATTGAGCGAGTAAGATTTTCCCATTACGAATTTGTTTGTGATCTATATGAGTATGTGAAAGATTACATCCAAACCTCAAGAGGGAGTGCTTGAAGTACGTCCAAATAGGTGCTGACAAAAACTTGAAATCTCATGCTCTTAGGAGGTTTACCTCATGGTTCTAGCTCGCATTTAGGATAGAAGAAGACTAGGAGCTTCAAGAAAAGAATTTTACTATGTGGGGGTGAAGAGGCAAAAACAAAGGAAAGTAAAAATTGACCCCCAAGTGGATGTGAAATATAGCAAGTCCAAGAGGGGTGACTTGTCCATTGAGGAGGTTGTAGAAGATATGAAGCTTACACTGTAGAGGGCCCTGTAGGATATCAAGGAATGAGACTTTGATTGTGTCTACCCTCTCAAGGGTTATTTCAAAGGAATTTAGCCTAGATGAAATGGTCCTATAGTTAAACAAGTCGATATCCTCACCTTCAAAGTTTAAGAAATGTATTTTGAGCCCCCTTTGGCTAATGTTTGCTATTAATGTATTCATAAAGTGTTTATGAAGATTCAAGAATTCATGATGAGAATACTTTGGTGCTTCTTTTAGGAGAAGGTCTAGGTAGACTATCCAAAAACCTCCTCTTATGAGGCACTATTAGAGTATTTTATTCTATTTAGAGATTGGGTGATACCTTCTGTTCATTACTAGAATTCATGTGATAAACCCTCATACTATATGTTTTGATCCAGCCCATGCTTGTCATCGATATTCAACTACAACTCAATGTATAGCATTGACTTCATGTTGAAAGTCGATGCTTGGTATCAACTTTGTGGTGGATATAGCTTCCATTTATCACTTTTACATGTAACATAGCTATCACTTTATGTCCATTTGAATCTTGATGGACCACAAGGATCAATTTTCTATCACCGAACACCACCCAAAATATTTTCATTGAGATTGCGTCTTGATTTGTAGAAGCCTCCAAGGAATAAGTAGGGTGGTAAGGCCATCCAGGATTTCCCTCTTGCATTTCTCACTCATATATAGAGGACAAGGCATGAAAAGTCACGAATTAAAGCAAAGGTGATTCTTTTTATGAAGATTCCTTTGGACTTAATTCATTTTCTAATCCAATCGACCCCCTCTATACCTTATACTATAGTATTTTCTGTGAGGATGTACATAACATTTGTAACAGAGTTCCAAGAAAGCATTACACACTTTTAGTAGCACATATTCTATATGGCTTTTGAATGAGTGGCTCTATTAATGACGATGAGCCATTTAAGATGGTTAAGGATTTTGCTAAGCTTACACTATGCCCACTATGGAGGATTGTTATCTTCCATAATAGAGATCACTTTTTCTTTGTGTCAATAGCTTTAATGTCTAGATGTCATGTTGTTTGAGTGTCTAACTTGGTATGTATGTCTTGGCATAGTATAATCTCTCTTAATATAATAGTTGTAAGCTTTGAACATTGATAAAGGTTCAAGAAAAAACATTACTCACATGTTTTGTCCCTACTTTGTGAGTGCAAATGAGTGTTTAATTGTTGGATATTATGATTGTGAAGAGGTGATGTGATATAGATAGAGATGAGAGGGTGTTTTCCAAAACCTACTCTACACTAGCCAATATATCTGTAAGAATTTCAAATGTTCTTCCTTAATTTCCAAATATGCATAAAGAAATGCTAAGCTCTTTGGAGCATCATCCTCAAATGTTTGCATCAAAACATATAGGTTTGCACTTCACAAGATAACCTTCTATTTGGGGAAGTCAAGATTATAGGAAAATGTTCAGAGCTCACCAGCTAGTAGAAATTGACCAGAGATCTTTTGCACACATTCAATTGAAGTTTTTAGCTAACTAAAGCAAGTTATTTCTTGAATTTAGCTGGAGTGTACACTAAGCAATAACTATAACAAGTCAGGGGGATCACCTTGACTTTTTAGGAAC
>MU260335.1:212500-227500 GCA_020310875.1 Ceratopteris richardii
ATTTGTGAAATCCTTTTGAGGATATCTAAGTTCATAGTTAATGAGTCTATGTCTTGAGTTTCAGAGTCTAATTGTAAACAGGCTAGGAGAATTGTGTGCAGGAACATTCATATGTAAAGAATGTTCACAGTCTTCTGAAATAGGCGCAGATTTCGAGTTCAATGAAATGAGTAGTGCTCAGTGCACAGTGTAAAGTTTTACACATATGATAGCTCAAAATCTAAGTTGAGAGATAAGCTATCTACAGTCAAAAGGATTTGATAAAACGGGTTCGACATTGTGAGAACTATGTGTTAGAAGTTAGGGGTGTCAAAATCGACTTCTCAGAAGTGCAGATTTAGACATAGGTAACTTGTGAAGTTGATTTCTCAAGTTATACTAAACCTTTTGAAGAAATTTAACTTGGAAGAGGTGCGCAACTTCTAAGCGACACTCCATACAAAATTTCATAGAAAACTTTACATGTTTGATAGGTCAATGAGAAGAAATTGTGTAGCAGACTTTCTGTGTTTTATCTTCTTCACAGAATTTTTCAACTTTTGATAATTTGGAGATTGAACTTCTAATTTGGTGAAGATTTTGACTTACTCTTGGTGTAGAGGTGCTCTAATCATAAGAGTAGGTTATTCTTTTGGAGATTAACACTCTCCATCAGTGGTATCAGAGCAGGAGACATCAAAATCAAGGAAAGGAGGATCCCGACTGCTGCAGATTCAAGAAATTCAACAACTGAAGAACTAAAAGGTGAAAGCTTGAAGGCAAAGCTTGAGGAGGAGACCATACGACATCAAGAAAGACAAAAGGAGTCTAATTCGAAGTAAAGGTACATATATCATTTATAAAGCTTGAAGATTTCAATACACAGGTGGACACAAGATGGGAGATTCTCTACAGATAGAGAAATTGGATAGGGAAAACTATCCTGCATGGTCTATGAGGATGGAAGCTCATCTTATGAGCAAAGATTTAATAGCCTACATCACAGGAGAAGAAGAGAAGCCAGAATTCAGAGATCCTAGTGTTCCAACTAGGGAAGAGTTAGCAGATTTGAAAAATTGGATGAAGAAAGATGCTCAAGCTAGGAGCATTATATATATGGCAGTCAATGATTACTTGTTACCTCATATTCGAGGTCTTGAAAGCGCAACTGATATTTGGAATGCTTTGGAGGAGCATTTCCAGAATACTACTAATTCAAGGAAGGCATCCTTATGGGCAGAGTTTACCACCTTTAAGAAGAAGGCTTCTCAATCCATTTCAGACTATGTGACAAGAATGAAAGATATTGCAGATGCTTTAGGAGCTGTTGATGAAGACATTGAGGAGGATAAATGTTGCGAACATTTGTTTTATATAGGGTACAAGTTTCAAATTATGTAAATACCTTTGGGAAGTCTTCAAATACTTCAAGAAGGCTCATATTATTCATAAAATGTAGCAAAAATACCACGTGAGTTATAGAACATGGTGAGTCAAATTAGTGAGTCACAAGGGAGCTTCAGTGGTGTCCTAGTGGAAGGTCGATGTGGCTAGTTCTCAAAGTCCATCAATACTTTGCTTATTTGAGCAGTTGAGTCATGTAATACCTCCATCCAAGTGTCTACCACGAATTTAGATGTATTAGGAAGGTTTTATATTAGTTTCCCATGCTATAAAAAGAGGAGAAAAGTCGTGATCTTGTGGGATGTCCAAGAGAGTATCTCTATGCTACTCTAGTTTTTGTATGCAGAGCTTGCAGAGCTTGTATCTCCCTCATTATATATCCAAATTACATGTTTGATAGCTCATTTGAAAGATCTTCTTGTCTACTTTCATAGTACCAGATTTCATAATCATTGGATTTGTGAGCTGAGAGCAACACTCTCTGCAAGTAGTGTGTGTTCTCTGTTTTTTATCCCTGCTGAAGATCTCCATTAAACATCCAACTTGCAGAGGTCATATCTCCTTTTGTATGTATCCAAATCATGTGTTCTTTAGCTTGTTAGAAAGCTCTCCAAGTCTATTTGTATTCTGGAAATTTTCAGATTCATTGGAGGTGTGAGTTAAGAGCAGTAGTCTCTGCAAGTGATGTATGTCCTCAGGTTCATCTCTGTTTCAAGGTCTCCATTAAAGCTGCATATTGCAGAGGTCATAGCTCATTGAGTATTTATCCAAATTGAGTGTTCTTTGGTTCATTGGAAAGCTCTTGGTCTCTAGTATATGTGTTTAAAACATTTTTAAAAACTTTTGAGTGAGTAGAGAGTAGTAAGCTCTGCAAGCATGACTGGTTTTCTATGATGAAGTTTGTGAGAAGGTCAACTTGTTCCTAGGGGGTTCCACCTACTTCCTGCTATACTTTGGAGGTCAATAAACTCCAACATGGTATCAGAGCAAGTACTTGGAGGCTTGGAGAAGGTTATCATACCTTGACGAAGAATTTGAAGCTATCAAAGAAGCAGTTCATCATCAACACTACACAAAGGTAGAAGAAGATTGCAAGGAGGCATCTGAAGCAACATCCAAGCAAAGAAAGGTGCACATACCTCATTTACAAGGTAAATATTATATTTCTTCTCATCACACACATTGGAAAGGAGGCTTAAAGGAGGAAGCTTAGCATTTGTATTATGGGAGACCAACATGCACAAATAGAGAAGCTTGATAAGACCAATTATCAGGCATGGAAGTTTAGAATCACAGCATACTTGCAAGGTAGAGGCTTGTATGGTTTGATTGACGGCACAGATATCAACCCACATTACCAGAGGACCCAAATCAGCAACAATTGAGGGAGTTTAGACTTTGGAATGAGAGAGACAAAAGGGTTATATTCATTTTATCACAAAATATTCAAGATTCAATGGTAGGACACATACAAGATCTAGACACAAGTAGAGATGTTTGGCTTGCATTGGAAAGGTTGTATGCTACAGGTACAAGAGCAAGGAAGATTCAACTCAAAAATGAGTTGAATAACATAAAGAAAGATACAAGGACATCGGTCAATGATTACATATTGAAAGTTAAAGAGATTGCAGATCAACTAGGATCAATTCAAGCTCATGTGGAGGACGACGACTTGGTTGCACATACTCTCAACGGACTCAAAGATGATGAGAGATGGAAACCCTTCATTACTTCAGTTTATGTCAGAGGAGAATTACCAGATTTTGATCAACTTATTGCCCTCATGGTCACGGAGGAGATGAATCTAAATGGTTCTACTTCAAATCAAAAAGGATCTCATGGACAAGCTCTTTATGTAGGATCATCAAGAGGTGGAAACAGAGGTGGAAGAGGTTCAAATAGAGGTCGAGGAAGAAGGATCGATGATCAAAGGACTTCAAGTGGCTTCTTCAACACAAGAGGAAGAGGAAGATCAAGCGCTAGAGGTACGAGAGGCTACTACAACTACAACCAAAGACAAAGGAGTGAAGATAATAAGAACAATTGCTATATATGTGGAAGGTATGGACACTATGCCAAAGATTGTTATCAAAATGAAAATAATCAAGGTGGTAATCGAAGAGGAGGCTATTCAAGAAGAGGTAAACAACAAGGAAATTATGCAGTTGAAGGTAAAAGTGATGATTATGATTCTCTTCTTATGATGAATGTAGAAACTAAGATGAATTCCAATAGTGATGTATGGTATGTAGATAGTGGTTGTTCTAATCACATGTCTCATGATGCTTCATGGTTTTCTAATATGCATAATCCGTCATGTAAAGGTCATGTTGAAACAGGAGATGATACAACACATAAGATTATGCAGGTTGGAGATGTTGTTATGCAGGATAAGAGGAAGAAAAATTGCTTGAAGGATGTACTTTATGTGCCAACGATCACTAAGAATTTGATGTCGGTTGGTCAAATGGTAGAAAAAGGTCTACAAGTGAGATTTAATCATGCAGGTTGCTTCATTGAGGATCCAAAGCAAAGGAGGTTAATTGCTAGAGGTCAAAAACAAGGTAGATTGTTTACATTCAAGGTAAACCCAAATCATACAAACTATTTCTCTTATGGTATGCATCGAATAGCAGAGCTTGATCTATGGCACAAAAGGATTGGACACATGAATGTACACAGGTTAAAGGAGCTATCAAAGAAGAGGATTGTTGAAGGATTACCTGATCTTACTAAGCAACATATGGTGCATCTTTGTGAAGCATGTCAAATGGGTAAGCAGAGTAGACAACCTTTTGTTGGAGAAACAATCACTAATTGGACATATATTTGAAGTTCAAATCTTAGGAAGAAAACCCCATGCCTATGTGAAGGGACAAATTCACAAGTGTATCATACTTGTAAAGTTAGTTCACTTTAGTTCTAGAAGTTTTTTAAAAACCACGGGAATGAGAAAATCTATATAAGTTAGTTAGTATTAACTGACGCGATGAGAAGAAGAAGGAGGAAGACAATGAGAAAGTGAGAAGAACTCATTTTTGTATGACTGAGTATAGTCGGGCTTCTCTGAGTGAGAAAGCATCTGTAAAACTTTTGAGTTTTTTTATAGTTATGAGAAGAACTGAGTAAAGTTCTGTGTATGAGCCTCTCTCCATCATCTCCATGTTTGCCTACTGTGTGATGAATTCAAAAATTCAAGTTTTCTGAGCAATTCGATGCCTGGCATCGAATCTTGGCTGATAAGTCATTTTTTCATTCTCTGTGTGTTAACTATTGTTGAATCTTTTAAAAATATGAAGTTTGTGGAGCAACTCGATGCCTGGCATCGAGTTTGAGCATAAAGTTGATGCCTGGCATCGACTTCTAGCATACAAGTGGTCTTCTTCATGTGTGTGTAAAAGAGAGTATTTCTGGTGCAGAAAAAGGGCCTAAAAAAGCTCAAAGTCGATGCCCGGCATCGACTTGGACTGAAATTCGATGTCAGGCATCGAATTTTTTATTTTTGGACATCAGGAATACTAAAACAGGCAAGATTTCCAGTCTTGGAAGGTCATACAGGGTCATCTTGTGAGAGCCATAACTTGAGTTCTAGAGCTCCGTTTGATGCATATGATAGCTTGTTGGAAAGCTCTACTCTTCTAGTTTCAGCCTATAAAGTTTCATCAAGAAATAATACTTGATCTAGGAGAAATTAGCAAAATACTGAAGGTATGTCATTTCAGTGACTAGAAATTTCTGTAGAAGCAAAGTTCTCACTTTAGGCTATCATTTTTCAAAGTTTGGAGTGGCAATGAGTTAATGGTGACCATAGAGGTGTTCTAGTGTCACATTAATTCATTTCTTGTGGTGTTTCATACATCAACAAGTGGTATCAGAGCAGAAAGATTCTCGAGAGCAGAAGACGACAAAGGTACGAGAAGTTTTGTAAAGTTTTCCATTGAAGTTTGAAAGGTGAAGCATTTGAAGACACAAGGCATCAAAAGATTACTTTCGAAGTATCCTCATACACAAAGAACTTCAAAAGGTATTATCCTTTATCCTTTAAGCTCACAGGTTGCAGCAGAAGGAAAGAACTATGGCAGATCATATCTCCATTGACAAACTGGACAGAGATAATTACCCCGCATGGGTAATGAGAATGGAAGCCTTACTTATGAGTAAGGATCTCATGGTATATGTAACAGGTGAAGAAGATAAGCCAGTATTTGAAGATGAAAGCCGACCAAAGAAAGAAGAACTTGATGCTTTAAAGCATTGGCAGAAGAAGGATGCAAGTGCAAAAGCCTACATCTACAATACAATCTCAGATCATTTGCTACCACACATCAGAGGATTGGAATCATCAGAAGATATATGGAATGCATTGGAATATCATTTCCAAAGCACTACTAAAGCACGGAAAGCAAGTCTATGGTCAGAGTTTACAACATTCAAGAAGAAGCCAAGTCAAACCATTAGTGATTATGTCACTAAGATGAAGGATCTTGCAGATAGTCTTGGATCCATAGATGAAGATGTTGAAGATCACAGATTGATTGCTCAACTACTTGCAGGCTTGAGAGGGGATGAAAGGTGGAAACCTTTTGTCTTATCAACAGAACTTTCATTAAATCATTATGTTCCAGATTTGAACCAGTTGCTTGGTTTGATGCTCACATATGAGCAAGACTTGAAGGGAGATGGAGATAAAGGTCAAAGTTCTGCAATGTACATGAAGAATAAGAAGAAAGGAGATAAAGGTAAAGCAAAGGATGAAGAGGAGTCTAGTTCTCAAGCTTATTATGCAAGAGGTAAAGGCACTGGCAGAGGAAGAGCAAGAGGTTTTGGAAGAGGAAGAGCTAATCAAAATAACAACAAGAAGGCTTGCTGGATCTGTGGATTGAGTAATCATTTGGCTCATGACTGTTGGCACAATCAACAAGGATCAAACCAGAATCAAAACAACAATAGCAGAGGTCGAGGTGGAAGATATCAAAGTAATTTTCAAAGAGGTAGACAAAGTCAAAGAGGAGGCTATGGTAGAGGTGGAGGAAGAAGTTGGGGACAGAATCAATCCTACAACACCACCTACTACAACTATGCAAATGACACACAGAATGAAAGTCATACATCATTGATGATGAATTCAATCAGCACATCAGATAAAGAAGATCTAAAGGTATTTTACATTGACTCTGGATGTTGTAATCATTTGTCAGGAAACATAGAATTGATATCAGATTTGGAAAAAGGCATTTCTAGTCACACAGTTCAAACTGGTGATAATACAAGACATAGTGTACATTCAATTGGAAAAGTGAAATGCAAGAGTGGAGCAGATTTGCTAACCAATGTTTTGTATGTTCCTACAATACCTAAAAACTTGATTAGTGTGGGACAGATAGTTGAAAAAGGTTTTCAAGTCAGGTTTACAAATGAAGGAGTATTTGTGGAAGATCCAGAGAATGGATATAAACAGATTGTCTCTGGTAAGAAAGAAGGTAGACTCTTTACTTTAAGAGTGCAAGGAAACATTGGTCAAGCTTTGCTCACACATGGTGAAGGAGTGATTACAGAACTTGATCTCTGGCATAAGAGATTAGGTCACTTTAATGAAAGAGGAATTAAAGCTATGGTTGCTAATCAGTCTGTACTAGGATTACCAAATGTGCAAAGTCAACATATGGTTTATAAATGTGAAGCATGTCAAATGGGTAAAGCACACAGGTTACCATTTCAAAAGAAAGGATTCAAACATGATGGAGTACTTGAGCTCATTCATACAGATGTATGGGGACCAACAAAAGAAGGATCTATCAGTGGCTCAAGGTATTATGTTCTTTTTATTGATGATGCTACAAGATGGATAACATTATATGTTTTGAAGGAAAGATCAGAAGTGTTTGGAGCTTTCAAGCATTTTCATGCATATGCAGAGAGAGTCACAGGTCAAAAGCTTAAGAGACTGAGGTCTGATGGAGGGGGAGAATACTTCTCCCAAGAGTTCAATGATTATCTTTGGAATGCAGGTATTAAGAGAGAGATAACTTGCAGGTATACACCACAACAAAATGGTGTAGCAGAAAGAAGGAACAGGACTTTGGTTGAGTTTGCTAGAGCTATGCTAAAGGAGAAGAACTGTCCAAATTATCTTTGGGCTGAGGCTGTAAATACAGCTACATATCTTGTGAATAGATTACCATGTGCAGCTCTGAATGGAATGACTCCATATGAAGCTTGGTGGGGTAAGAAACCAACACTAGATCATTGTAGAGTGTTTGGATCAATTGCATATGCTTATGTGCCATCACAACTTAGGCATAAACTTGAACCAAAGGCAGAAAAATATGTGTTCATTGGTTATGATGAAAAGCAGATGGGTTACAGATTGTGGAATCCTCTAACCAAACAATTTCTTGTTTCTAGAGATGTTACATTTGATGAACAGAAAAGTTGGTATGCAGATCAAAGTCATACAGCTGAAGAATTTGAAGAAGAGGTAAGAAGATGTGAGAAAGGAAAATCAATTGTGCAGGTGAATAGAGATGAAGACTATATGCAAGCAAGTACATCCAGAAGTGGATTAACAAGAATAAATGAAGAAGCTCCTATATTTGATGAAGAGGTGTATCCAGAAACTTATGAAGAATGTGAACCAAGAAGGTCAAGCAGGACAAGGAGACAACCAGAAAGGTATTCTTATGATACTTCTTACATAACTCAGAAGAACTATGCATATATGGTCAAAGATGATGAAGAACCTCAGAACTATGATGAAGCTAAAGGTAAGAAGCAATGGGAAGAAGCAATGAAGGAAGAGTTCAATGCACTGGAGGAGAACAAGACATGGGAACTTGTTCCTAAACCAAATGGTAAGAAAGTAATTGGAAATAAATGGGTTTATAAAGTGAAGAAGCTTGCAGATGGAAGTATAGCCAGATACAAAGCTAGATTGGTGGTGAAAGGCTATGCCCAGACCTATGGCATAGATTATGATGAGACATTCAGTCCCGTAGCTAAGATGTCAACTATAAGGACAATCATTGCTATTGCAGCTTCAAAAGGATGGACCCTAAGTCAATTGGATATAAAAAATGCATTCTTGAATGGATACATATCAGATGAGGTATACATGGAACAACCTCAAGGGTTTATAGATTCCAGGTATCCAAATTTTGTTTGCAGGTTGAGAAGAGCATTGTATGGATTGAAGCAAGCTCCAAGAGCTTGGAACTATAGACTGGTGAAGTATCTCAATGATCTTGGATATCAAAGTTCAAAAGCAGATTCAAGTCTACTTATCAAAAGAACAGAGGAAGGTACAATCTACATTTGTATTTATGTAGATGACATTATAATCACAGGTACTTCAGATGAAGGAATCAAGGAGGTAAAGAGATTACTTGAGAAAGAGTTTAAGATCAGTGACCTAGGAAAGTTATCATACTTTCTTGGAATGGAAGTTACTTATACAGATCATGGCATATATGTGTCACAAGAAAGGTATCTTCTGAACTTGTTGAAGAAGTTTGATATGGAAAATTGTAGAGAAGCTTCAACTCCACTTGAAGTTAATCACAAGCTCAGTAAATATGATGGTGCAGACTACAAAGATATGAGGAAGTATCAATCTCTTGTGGGTAGTTTGATTTATGCTACACTAACAAGACCTGATCTTAGTTATGCAGTGGGAGTTTTGTCACAATTCATGCATTGTCCAAAGGACCCACATTGGATTGCAGGTCAAAGAGTTCTCAGATATATCAAAGGAACTATAAAGGAAGGATTATATTATCCTTTTACATCAGATTTGAAGTTGAGAGCCTACAGTGACTCAGACTGGGCAGGTAATCAAGATGACAGGAGATCAACTCATGGTTACATGATATACATTGGTGATAAGCTTGTAAGTTGGTGTTCCAAGAAACAACATACGGTAGCATTATCATCAACTGAAGCAGAGTACAAAGGACTTGTGGAAGCAGCTAAGGAAGTCATATGGATGCAGACATTGTTCAAGAGCTTAGGCATTGATCAAGGTACACCTACAATACATGGAGATAATATGAGTTCACTTTATCTTGCAGCAAATCCAGTATTTCATGCAAGAACAAAGCACATAGAGATACAGTATCATTTTCTCAAAGAAAAGGTAATGGAGAAGGAGATTGAAGTGGAATACATTTCTACTAAAGATCAGTTAGCAGACATAATGACAAAGAGCTTGGATGGTGTGAAGACCAGCAGATTCAAAAGCATGGCAGGAGTAAAAGAAAAGAAGAAGATATGAAAAAACAGGGAATGTCAATTAGTGATTGAGGGGGAGCTGTTGGAGAAACAATCACTAATTGGACATATATTTGAAGTTCAAATCTTAGGAAGAAAAACCCCATGCCTATGTGAAGGGACAAATTCACAAGTGTATCATACTTGTAAAGTTAGTTCACTTTAGTTCTAGAAGTTTTTTAAAAACCACGGGAATGAGAAAATCTATATAAGTTAGTTAGTATTAACTGACGCGATGAGAAGAAGAAGGAGGAAGACAATGAGAAAGTGAGAAGAACTCATTTTTGTATGACTGAGTATAGTCGGGCTTCTCTGAGTGAGAAAGCATCTGTAAAACTTTTGAGTTTTTTATAGTTATGAGAAGAACTGAGTAAAGTTCTGTGTATGAGCCTCTCTCCATCATCTCCATGTTTGCCTACTGTGTGATGAATTCAAAAATTCAACTTTTCTGAGCAATTCGATGCCTGGCATCGAATCTTGGCTGATAAGTCATTTTTTCATTCTCTGTGTGTTAACTATTGTTGAATCTTTTAAAAATATGAAGTTTGTGGAGCAACTCGATGCCTGGCATCGAGTTTGAGCATAAAGTCGATGCCTGGCATCGACTTCTAGCATACAAGTGGTCTTCTTCATGTGTGTGTAAAAGAGAGTATTTCTGGTGCAGAAAAAGGGCCTAAAAAAGCTCAAAGTCGATGCCCGGCATCGACTTGGACTGAAATTCGATGCCAGGCATCGAATTTTTTATTTTTGGACATCAGGAATACTAAAACAGGCAAGATTTCCAGTCTTGGAAGGTCATACAGGGTCATCTTGTGAGAGCCATAACTTGAGTTCTAGAGCTCCGTTTGATGCATATGATAGCTTGTTGGAAAGCTCTACTCTTCTAGTTTCAGCATATAAAGTTTCATCAAGAAATAATACTTGAGCTAGGAGAAATTAGCAAAATACTGAAGGTATGTCATTTCAGTGACTAGAAATTTCTGTAGAAGCAAAGTTCTCACTTTAGGCTATCATTTTTCACCTTTCAAGCATTCAAGCTATGTAAGTGATGGTTTGCTAGATCTCATACACACAGATGTGTGGGGACCTACTAAAGAGGCATCCTTGGTTGGTAATAAGTACTATGTTTCATTCATTGACGATCATAGTAGAATGACATTTGTGTATTTCATTAAACATAAGAGTGAGGTCTTTGATTGTTTCAAGAAGTTCAAATCATATGTCGAAAAGCAAACAGGAAGGTATATTAAGAAGCTAAGGTCTGATGGAGGGGGAGAGTATTTCTCTCAAGTTTTTACTGATTTTTTGTATGATGAAGGTATCAAAAGAGAAGTTACATGCAGGTATACTCCACAACAAAATGGAGTCGCAGAAAGAAGAAACAGAATCATAGCAGAAGCATCTAGAAGTATGCTTAATGATATGTGTTTGCCTAATTATTTTTGGGCTGAAGCTGTTAGCACAAGTGTTTACATTATGAATAGAGTTCCGACTGCTGGAGTTCATCATTTGACACCATATGAGGTATGGCATGGAAGGAAACCAAGTGTAAGTCATTTGAAAGTATTTGGTTGTGTATGTTATGTACATGTACCTAATGAGGTGAGATCTAAACTTGATGCAAAATCAGAAAAATGTATATTTATTGGTTATGCAGATACTCAAAGAGGATATAGATGCTATAATCCTCATACCAATAAGGTTGTTGTGTCAAGAGATGTAAACTTTGATGAATCACTTTCATGGTATGCATATAAGAATTGCTTGCAGGTCATGGATGAAAATGAAGAAGGTGTGGTTGAAGGAGATGAATGCATAGTTCAGCCATCAGGAAGTTTAAATGATGAAAGGAGTGGTCTAGATGAAGAAAGAGGATCACCTTTCAATGGAAGATTAAGGCAAGAGTCACCTCCAAGTGTTAAAAGTAAAGGTAAACTCAAACTTGTTGAAGTTAATGATGAAGGAGAGAAAATTAGTGATGTATGTGAGTATGGAGAATCATCAAAGGTTCCTAATAAGAAAGGAAGAGCATCTACATTGGAGGTAAGAAGAACTTCAAGAGTAAGTAAGCAACCTCAAAGGTATACTTATGAATCTTTCATGAATACTCATTATGCTTTTATGACAAAAGTTGAGCAGGAAAATGAACCCACATGTTATGATGAGGCCAAAGGAGATGAAAAGTGGGAGAAAGCAATAAGAGAAGAAATGGAAGCACTTCAGGATAACAAGACTTGGAATTTAGTTCCAAGTACACCAAAGCAAAAGGTAATTGGTTGCAAGTGGGTTTTTAAGATTAAAAGAAATAGTGATGGTAGTGTGTCTAGATATAAGGCTAGACTTGTAGCAAAAGGATATAATCAAACTCAAGGTGTGGACTATGAGGAAACATTTAGTCCAGTAGCAAATATGGCAACGGTGAGAACTTTGTTGGCTTTAGCTGCAAGTAAAAGGTGGAATATATATCAACTCGATATAAAGAATGCCTTTCTTAATGGTGAGTTAAATGAAGAAGTGTATATGTCACAACCGGATGGTTATGTGGATGCAAATATCATAATCATGTATGCAGGTTAAAGAAGGCATTGTATGGTCTTAAGCAGGCACCAAGGGCATGGAATGCAAGGTTGGTAAAGTATCTTATGCTGCAAGGATACACAGCGAGTCATGCTGATCCTTCACTTTATGTAAAACATGTAGATGGCATGTGTGTCTATGTATGCATTTATGTGGATGACTTGTTGATTACAGGGAATGATGCAAAAGCAATTGATGAGATAAAAGGTAATTTGGGAAAGGAATTTAAAATTTCAGATCTTGGTTTGCTCAGATACTTTCTTGGGATTGAAATTGTGTATAGCGATGAAGGTATGTGATTGATACAAAGAAAGTATATATGTGATATGCTGAAAAGGTTTGGTATGCAGGAATGTAAATTTGTTTCTACTCCAATGGAATGTAATGTAAAGCTGAGTGCAAAGGAAGGTGATGAGTTGCATGATATGAATGTATATAGATCCATGGTAGGATCTTTGATTTATGCAACAAAAACTAGACCTGATATATGTTATGCAGTGGGAGTATTGTCACAGTTTATGCATGAACCTAGAGTACCTCATATGCATGCAGCGAAAAGAGTGCTTAGGTATTTGAAAGGTACCATGAACGAAGGATTATTTTATAGTCATGATGTTGATCTAACTCTTAAAGTCTTTAGTGATGCAGATTGGGCTGGAAGCAAAGATGACAGAAGATCCACAAGTGGATATGTGGTAATAGCAGGAAACAAGACATTAACATGGAGTTCAAAGAAACAGCCTACAGTTGCTTTATCTTCTACAGAGGCTGAGTATAGAGGTTTAGCATTGGCTACTACTGAGGTTATGTGGTTTAAAAAGTTGTTTCATGACTTGAATGTGCAGGTTGATGTACCACTGATATATGGGGATAACTTGAGCAGCATTCATATGACCTCAAATCCTATTTTTCATGCTAGAACAAAGCATATAGAGGTTCACTATCATTATGTTCGAGAGAAGGCCATGAACAATGAAGTGCAGGTTTCTTTTGTTGGAACAAAGGATCAAGTTGCAGATATCTTCACCAAATCCTTGGATGGACCAAAGCTTCAAAGATTCAACTATATTCTTGGCATGAAGGAAATACCCTTTGAAACTTGAGGGGGAGAATGTTGCGAACATTTGTTTTATATAGGGTACAAGTTTCAAATTATGTAAATACCTTTGGGAAGTCTTCAAATACTTCAAGAAGGCTCATATTATTCATAAAATGTAGCAAAAATACCACGTGAGTTCTAGAACATGGTGAGTCAAATTAGTGAGTCACAAGGGAGCTTCAGTGGTGTCCTAGTGGAAGGTCGATGTGGCTAGTTCTCAAAGTCCATCAATACTTTGCTTATTTGAGCACTTGAGTCATGTAATACCTCCATCCAAGTGTCTACCACGAATTTAGATGTATTAGGAAGGTTTTAGATTAGTTTCCCATGCTATAAAAAGAGGAGAAAAGTCGTGATCTTGTGGGATGTCCAAGAGAGTATCTCTATGCTACTCTAGTTTTTGTATGCAGAGCTTGCAGAGCTTGTATCTCCCTCATTATATATCCAAATTACATGTTTGATAGCTCATTTGAAAGCTCTTCTTGTCTACTTGCATAGTACCAATTTTCATAATCATTGAATTTGTGAGCTGAGAGCAACACTCTCTGCAAGTAGTGTGTGTTCTCTGTTTTTTATCCCTGCTGAAGGTCTCCATTAAACATCCAACTTGCAGAGGTCATATCTCCTTGTGTATGTATCCAAATCATGTGTTCTTTAGCTTGTTAGAAAGCTCTCGAAGTCTATTTGTATTCTGGAAATTTTCAGATTCATTGGAGTTGTGAGTTAAGAGCAGTAGTCTCTGCAAGTGATGTATGTCCTGAGGTTCATCTCTGTTTCAAGGTCTCCATTAAAGCTGCATATTGCAGAGGTCATAGCTCATTGAGTATTTATCCAAATTGAGTGTTCTTTGGTTCATTGGAAAGCTCTTGGTCTCTAGTATATGTGGTTAAAACAGTTTTAAAAACTTTTGAGTGAGTAGAGAGTAGTAAGCTCTGCAAGCATGACTGGTTTTCTATGATGAAGTTTGTGAGAAGGTCAACTTGTTCCTAGGGGGTTCCACCTACTTCCTGCTATACTTTGGAGGTCAATAAACTCCAACAATAAATTGGTAAGGCAAATCCTTACAGGTTTAAGAAGTGATGACAAATGGAAGCCATTCATTTTGTCTACAGAGTTGTCACTTGATCATTTCACTCCTGATTTAAATAAGTTGTTAGGTCATATGCTAACATTTGAGCAGGATGTTAAAGGAGATGGTGACAAGAGTGTAGGTCATGCAATGTACTCAAAGGACAAGAAGAAGAATAGCAAAGGAAAGCAACAAGCAAATGAAGATGAAGGAACAACTAGTCAAGCCAACTTCCTAAGAGGTAGAGGAGGTGGCAAAGGTAGAGGAAGAGGCAGGAACAACAAAGATGGAGGCAAAGCTTGCTGGATTTGTGGTAAGACAAATCACTTAGCTAATGATTGTTGGCACAATACTCAGAGTAATACTGGATATAGTCAAAACTATAATGCAAGAGGAAGAGGTGGCAGAAATCAAAGAGGTAATTTCAGAGGCAGAGGTAGTAGGGGTTACTTTGGAAGAAATGCAGGTAGAGGTTTCCAAAGTCAACAATATAACAACACCTCCTACAATTATGCTTCAGATCAAAAGGAGGATTCAACATTGATAATGAATGCAACTTGTGAAAGGCAGAGTGAAGATCAAAGAGTCTTCTACATTGACTCAG
>MU260336.1:0-155000 GCA_020310875.1 Ceratopteris richardii
CATCAACTTGCATAAATTGAATGCCCAATAGTGATGCAAATTCCCCAAATCACACATCTCAATAAGACATGCAAATCAGTCTTAAAATCAGCAATATGCATGTCATGAGGACCAATGAGCAGCATGTCATCGACATACACCACAATGATCAGAAGCACATCATTAGCACACTTAACATATAAGGTGATTCCAGTTGGACTGTCCTCAAAACCATGTGCAATCAGATAGGCATATATCTTTTCATACCAAGCACGTGGTGCTTGTTTTAAACCATATAATTCCTTCTTTAACTTGCACACCTGGTTTCATGCCCTTTCTACATAAAGCCACGGGGCTCAAAAACATACACTTCATGCAAGTCACCATTCAAAAATGTTGTTTTAATGTCCAACTGATTTACATTCCAACCATGATGAGCTGCAAGTGCACAGATGCTACGAAAAGTAGTCGTTCAGCAAGTAGGAGCAAAGGTTTCATCAAAATCAATGCCTCTTTCCTGTGCATAACCCTTTGCAACAAGCCTCACCTTATACCTATCAACTGTTCCATCAGGTTTATGCTTCAGCTTGTACACTCACTTAGTGCCAATGGCCTTCTTGCCAGGAGGCAAGTCACATAAAGAACAGGTACCATTTTTCATGATAGCATCATATTCAGATTGCATTGCAACCATCCAATGTTCAAAATTTTGTGCTTCATCAAACAAAACAGGTTTAGTCTCATCACAAAGACTAGAGGAAGCCATAGCATAGCAATCTAATGCAAAAGAGGCACTATGAGAGCCTGACGGAGTACGATATGACAGAGTATATCTAATTTACTATCACACAAAGTCTGCACCAACCATTTTGGCATAGTTTTTTGCCAACTCAATATCAGCTCTCTCATCAACAAGTGCATCTTATAAATCTCCATCAGAAATGGAATGATTTGCATCATCACATGAAACCTCCAAAGGCTGAGAAGTTTCCTCATTGGAATCAGCACTAGACTATCCACCTGTAAAAAGAGGAAGCAAAGTATCATACATGTCTTTGGAGCTAACAGATATCTCCTTAGTACATGAAAGCAATGGCTGAATAGCATCTTCCACAAAAACATCACGGCTAACCAGAATGCGATTAGTCAATGGATGATACAAACGATAGCATTTACTTTTAGAACTGTACCCAACAAAAATACATTTACTGCTTTATCATCCAATTTTTTGCGATGTTGTTCAGGCACTAATGCATATGTCAGACAACCAAAAACACGCAGATAAGCAACAGATGGCTTGCGACCATGTCAAGCCTCATATGGAGTAATAGACTGCAACGCTTTAGTGGGACACCTGTTAAGTACATATGTTGCACACATGACAGCCTCAAGCCAGAACTGTGGTAAAGCTTGACTCTTGACCATACACCTCGCAATCTCCATAAGTGACATGTTCATCCGTTCAGCAACTCCATTCTGTTGAGGTGTATATAGCACGTTGTGGTCGTGATTCGAAGATAGATTTGATGATCGAGCATGAAGTATTAGCTTAAATGTCTACTAGGATGGTCTAAAGGGATTCTAGGACACTATCAAAGAGACTCGGATAGCTACTATGTGAAAGACACTTCATATAAAAGCCATCGATTGTTCCCTATCCGGTGATCTCTGCCCGCGAGAAAAGAACTCTCATTGCATTCCGATGTCTAAGTGGTTGATTTGCGTATATTCTTGAATATTTAGTGTAGATTGTTGTCTATGATCTCTGTTTTTTTTTTATGTTTACAAAAGACGTCAATATGGGAATGAGGGGGAATTTCATGTGTCTATAGAAGGAGAAATGTATACCGCTTGTGTGTGCATAGGTCTCGTTCTACATACTTCTTGTTCTAGTATGAAGGTTATATTGTATATGTCTAATATAGATAGGAAAGAAGGCATGAAGTATTTGACGTAGAAAGCAAAGGACTTACGCATAATGATTTTTTTTGGAGAATAGGTATCTTAACCTTTTATGGCAGATTAAGGAGATCAACGGCAGGGGGGAAGGAAGCAATCACGAAGGAGAAGTTAAGATTATCTGAGGAGTTCTTCGGGAAGAAGGGGGGTGTGCAAAAGGAAATGAGCCGACTCTCGTATAGGGGTTTTAGAAAGAAGTTCAGGGAAACAGGATGTTCTTTGGGGTTAGCCTATCTGTGTTGGACCGATCAACTATTCTCGCACAATTGCACATGATCTCCATCATCAACTGGCGGATGTTCTCTGTAGCCGACCTATGCTGAAGGAAACACTTTGATAGGCATCTGACGAGGATTCACTCTTTTGATACGGACAACTATGCATACTCATACTTCTATGAAACGATGACAAGGATGCAATTCGGAGTGCCTCGGAATCTGATAATGTTCTTCTTCATTGCACGTGATGATTGCTCACAATATGGCTTCAGTAATTCCGATTACATACGTGCTATTGATGGTCTTGATGGCAGAATAACGAAGGTCAATTTCTCTGTGTTCTAGCGTAGTAATGACCAGAGGTCAGAGACTCATACATGCAGAAGGAGAATATTCTGATCATATCAATCATCAAAAAGGGAAATTCTGAAAGGGATTGACATCGAAACTAGTGTGCCAACTCGTGCAGCTGAGATCTTAAGTGATGCTTTGCTCCATTCTCAACCTTTGACAGCAAACATGAGTTTAAGCTGGTGGATTTTGAAGGAACTAAGGCTCTTCACGTGTTGTTCAAGAGAGAGTGTTGTAATTGAGAAAGTGATCTACACGCATGAAAAGGAGAAGGACGATGGCCATATAGATCAGGTTTCTCATGTTGTTCCTAAACGTTTCCATGCATCTGCTTTAAAATTTATAATATTGGCATGTTGTATTTGAAAGAAATTGAAACTGCAGACTTTATGAAGATGTATTATGAATGTTTTCATCTGATCATCACGTAGATAGTGAAGTAGATGATTGCTTCAGCGTACTTCGAATAACGAAGGACTTGATGGAATGAAGAGCTCACAACAGCCATATTTTCTACCTGTAATCATTCTCTTATCGTTTTATATCTAATGAATCTGTACACACATTACTTGATATAGAATGTTATTTAGTGGCTGATATTGTCTCATATTATGAGATTGATGAACCTGGTTGAATCAAGCTCTTGAGCTAATGAGAACTCAAACTCAATGTATGCCTTGAAAATTGCATCTCACTACAACATGTTTTAGAGATTCTAGAAAGCAAACAATGAAATTACTGTCTATTGACTGAAAGAAGTTCTGCATAATGTTCTGTGTTTACATTTTATGTTACACTTAATGGAAGAGGTATGGGCTTACTGATTTTGGAAAGGAAGAACACTGCATTTTGCCCAAAATACAACCTTCACAAACATGTTTTCCTGGATGCCTTAAGTTTGAGCAAAAGAGAACACCATTTCACATTTCTACAGGCATAGCAAACTAGCAAAATTCAGATGACCAAAGCGTGCAATGCCAAAGCTTTGCATCTAACATAACCTGAGAATCATATACTGCACATGCCAAATCATAGCTTAACATAGCTGAGAATCATGCACAGCCCATGACATAAAATGCCACAAAGCAATAATGACATCTCCATTTGACAGATCATGAACTATACATCTGTCATCAACAAATTTCACAACCAAGCCAATCTTGGCTAAAGCAAAAATTGATAACAATTTTTTCTTGATCCCTGGCACAAACAAAGCATCCTAACAAAGAGAAAGAACTACAATCAGCAGTAGTTAAAATAATCTTACCAACTCGCATAACAGGATAGGAGTTGTTAGCACATGCAACAGTATTCCATGTAAGGGCAAGCTCGAGTGAAGAGAAGAAACTGCGCTAACCAGGTAATATGTTTGGTCGCCCACTATCAAAGTACCAAACATCTGAGTCTATTGCAGGCATGCACTGCTTATAAGATGGGTCAAAACTGCAGAACAATAGTAAATGCACATTCTTCTTCCTGCACAAGATTAACAAACTCTATTTTCGGTGTAGAGGCCTCTGCACAACCATTCCTGCCTCTTTCTTCTTGTCTCTTTAGCAGTCAGTTTTGGACAGCTCTTGATGACATGATCATTCAATATTTGCAAACTAATTTCTGCTTCTCCGATTTATTATCATCTTGGTCTTCCTTCTTCGAATGTGCATCATTTGAAGATTTCTGCTTATTAGTAGAAGAGCTCCATTACCTTTGCCCTTTTGACCTAGCTAGGAAAGCTTGATCTGCAACACTCATAATAGATATGTTTTGCCTAGACTTATCTTCTTGCAATAGAAGAGAGACTAACTTCTCAAACGGACAAGGCATTTGGATTGTCTTTCATCATTAACCAAAGAGTAGAAGCAAAACTCTGATATGAATCAGAAAGACTGTTCAAAACGGTCTGCACAAGTGAGCTATCTAGCAGAAATCAACTTGTTCTTTTAAATCCTTGATCTTTGTTGGAAATTGTCCATAAAAATCAAGAAAACCATTCAAAATGGCATGTATAAGTGAGCTATCGAGTATAACTTCATCAACAGAAATCAACTATTCTTTCAAATCCTGGATTTTATCAGAAAACTGTCCATAGAATCACCTTCATTCATGTGCTCACTCTCCACCTGTTTTCGGAGGTAGGCAACAAGAGTCTCATTCAAGCCTAGTAGTACAATGTGGTAAGTGTATCTGAAGCATCCTTTGTTGTTCTGCAAGAGTGAATGTGAGGAATAATGGCATGTTTGACAGACAAAGCTATCAATGCATGGTGCCTGAGCATCTCTGCAATCCCAACGCATTTGCTCTATAATAGGTGCAATAAGAACAGCAGCACGAATAGGAATCTGCAAAATATCATCATCTTCGAAACCATCCCCATGAGCTCGAGCACCAATGTTTGTAGGTTCTGTATTCACAGTTGTAAGAGGACGTCTTCAACACCCTGCACAATATTCCATAGTCCTTTCGCAATCAAAACATGTCGCATCATATAAGCCCATAATAGGTAGTTGGTACCATCCAGCTTATCCCAACAGCCAACATACAGAAAACATCACTGCTTTCAAAAAGTTGAACACAAGTGCCCGGACGAGTTCTTCTAAACTTGTAGCGGACTTCAAGATGCTTACACTGGCAAAACCGAAACTGGTATATACCTTTGGCACAAAAAGACAAAATAGCTTACACAAGCACTGTGATAATGCGTTCGAAGGCCGAAACACAAGCTTAGATAATGATTTCGGCACCACATAGCGAAGCTATTGTGATCTCTGAAACACCCTGAGTATGCTCACCAAATTTTATGCGATTCGAAAACTACAACCCGAGAGGTGTAGACAACGCCCTATAGATGAAGCGACGACTTGCTCTAATACCAATTGTTGGAGTCAGAGGTCTACGGACATGGAAGTAGTAGAAGCTTGGAGCACAACACACAATACTGAATGAATTACCACTAGAATAGACAGATAAGTAGCCGGTTAGGGCAATACGCATATATACAAGCCCGGGGGGGGGGGGGGGGGTTTCCTAAAGAGGGAAAAAAGTGTCCCGGCGGTCCGAGAGTGTTCACAGACATCACTAGCTAAATATACCAACAACTCATGCATCTACCTTGAGCTTTGATATTCACAAATGTGAAATCATTGATATCAACTATGGTTTCCACTCACTCTTGAGATGGTATGAAGATACAAACTGTCACTATTTTAAGACACCTTGAATACCCCTAGGTGTGCAGATCACCACCAAAATGCAGACGAAGTGTGCACTTGAGTGCAACCAAAACTTGCTTACACTATTAGCAATGCTGCACGTTATTTCCATAAGGTCTTACTAAGATGATAATTTTTTACCAGCCAAATCAGGTGTCCCTTTCCGACATCAGAGGGCAATTTCATGTTGTAAGCACATACCACGTTCATTAGTGTTTCTTGATCCAACTACTTAATCATTAAGATTTCCCTTGATGTACAGATATAAACAAAGGTCTTTGGATTAGACTCATGGGGCACAGAAATGGTTGACAGATAATACCAAGGAGTATTATAAAGTTATCAGAAGTGCTGCAGACATCAACCACACTGGTAACAGATAATTGCAAAAAGATTAATTGGTGGCGTTTTAGTGTGCAGAATATTTTGGACAAAAAGATTCACCTACAAAACAAATTTTTTTTGTGGCACGTTACTCTTGCCTGCTTGAGAAATGTGAAAGCTGGAAACCATAATTCTAGTTCCATATGCTTCCCTACCCCATAATGGTGTCAGAAGTGAAGATCAAAGGTATTATCCTCTGAAGATGCAGACACATTGAGGGTTGATGGGATCAGATTTCCTATCCCCTCAGAAGTTGAAGCCCACATGGCTCAAATTTCCACATTTACCTCTGGCCTTTATACTCACCCAGATAGATGCAATTTGAATCATAAACCCGCTGTCTGTTAGGATCCTGTGACCATCCAGGAATAATTTGACTTCTGAGAACAAGCTCTTCCCACCTGCCTTGCCTAGCACCTTCTTAAAGCTGGTATCTTCAGGTCTTCTAATCACTTAGATACTGACAAACAGCAGCTTATTATACATCTTACTAAAATGCATTCTTTAAAGGCTAATCCTCTGAAAGGAATTCTATTCCCCTGTATAATTTTTCTCCACCTGTTTCCCAAAATATGCATCATGTATTATGTGTATATGTCTCATAGTACAATAAAACGCATTTTTTTTTTTGCAAAATAAAAAACGTTTAGGACGTTCGGACGTTCCGAACGTCTTAATACATTTCTTTGAGATTTTTTTTTTTAGTAGATCATCTTCAAATATTCTTTTTGTTTATGAACAGAAGTAGGACTGTGGGCCTCCTCGAAGTTTCAATACATATTGAGATAAGAAATCAGATCTAGAGATTTTTATATCACTATTGCATATACTAGATTCCTCACAATTTGTAAATCTTTGTAGTCCATAAACGTCCAACTCTCTCATATTTTTCCTTCTATAGGAGTAGGCATTTCCTCTAGTGTCTTTTTCTTTCCTTCTCTACCAAATTCCGAACCAAAACCCTCCTATCTGGTTCAGAAAAAAGTTCCTATTTGATTCCAAAAGATATTTCACTTAGCAAGGACATCATTACATTGTTCACATTGTTCCATCCTAGACTAAATGCATTGTTTTTAGTTTCTTCGATTGGCTCCAAATTGGAGTTCGTTGTATAGTAGTCTCAGGAGTTTCAATGTGCTTTATGTGGGGCTTTAAGCTCATGAGTCCGTTGTTTAAGACTTCATTCCCATTTTTGTTTAATTTAACCAAATTCATTTTGGGCCTACCTAACTCTAGATCACTGTACCGGTAATAGATTAAGGTTTTTCTATGTGCTTTTAGCACTAGATATGTAAAGGAAT
Source organism: Ceratopteris richardii (assembly GCA_020310875.1). Classification (NCBI taxonomy): domain Eukaryota; kingdom Viridiplantae; phylum Streptophyta; class Polypodiopsida; order Polypodiales; family Pteridaceae; genus Ceratopteris; species Ceratopteris richardii. Next base: position 7,402 of record MU260336.1, read on the forward strand.
GCTATATATGTATTACTCATGGATTATTGAAAAACAAAAAGCGAAATGTTGCGACAAAATATAATACTCGTTTTTATTTCCATTTTTTTTAGTACCCTATGTACTAAGCGTTTTAAAACCCGTTTTTAAAACTCTCTTTGTACTATGATATGTATGCATGTATGCTGGCACAGCCATATGCTCCTATGTCTGTGTATCTCTCTATTAGGAAATAGTAGGCAGCTTCTCTATAGTTCTCAATTAGCTTGAGGTCTGGATAACAGTCAATAAAGACTTCCCATCTCAGACATAAAGCCTGCTTTTATATATATCTTTTCAGTTTGTCCAGTCAGAAGTTCAGAGCATGTAAAACTTGAGGTCAACAGCATAAGAAATGTGACCACAGCTCCAGCACCTGGTTGAGTTAATTCCAATGAAGAAGTTTCTATTTGACATGCACATTGTTCTCCACAAATCTCGGTTATTTGAGCATGCTTTCTTTGAGAGGAGAAGAGGCTCAGTATCGTACAAATTTTTTGCAACTCACAGTAAACAGAATCAGAAGCCTTGTAAAGCATACACGTGCACTGGGTGCTCAAGAGGTGCTGGCCTTCATACACTGCTGTTGTTAATGCCATACAGACCAAGGGCGCCCAAAATCATAATGGTTTGCCAATCATGACTTCAAAATTATTAAGGCTTACCAGTAATCATCTCTTCAAAATACTGCAACTCATCATAATATACAAGATTGCATAGACTGCACGTCATGTGGAACCCAAAGTAAGATGACAACATCTACCGATTTGAAAATAATAAAAAAGGAGCATTATACTTCCAAGAAATTTTAAACTTTACCACTTTAATGTACTTTGCATCTGCATCCAGATTGAGGGAAGACTGATCACAAAGGGTCCCACTCAGCATCCTCAGGTAGAAACTAACTAATTACAAAGGTTAATGTTATTGAAAGAAAAGTTGACACTTGGATTCCACCCTGCCTGAATAGCTGTTTCATTTGGAATACATGATCATGGAGCAGATCAAAGCTTCAATACCAGCTTGAAAAAGAGAAATACAAATTAAACAGCTACAGGTGTTAATCATTCTAAAATGACCAAGAAAAAACACAAAGTCGATGTAGATTTGTCAATTTCTGAGAATCTCCATGCTCAAACCATTTGCGATATAAAGAATATTCAAAATGGCCCACCTTTTCAACTAATCTCAAGGCTCCAATGGCTGAATAATTTCAGACTGGTTATTTGAATTTCACATAATTCCCTTTCTGGTGGTGCTCTCAATTTTATCCTCCAAAGACATCCATTGCCTTGCGATTCACCTTTGTTCAACGTCTACAAAAGGTTAACCTGGTAAACTTCCTGAACATCTTTTGACCCACATGAACCTTTCTCCCATGTGAATGATTGTGCCAAAAATCTGACATAAATTGGGTAAGTTGAACTCTGCAGCAACAGATTGGGTGATGAAGATTGGATGTTACACTGATGCCCTGAAGTTATGCACTGTAGATCTCCTTCAGCATCATCAAAATTCCATATCCAACCCCACTATTCCTTTCATATTCCTCAATGGCCATTCCAACCATCATACAAAGGAACTTCCAAGCTAAAAATCATCCCCATCACTGTTCCCCATGTCCACTTCTAGCAATCCATTACCATGTAGATGATTCAACACTGCATTACCTTCAATAAGATCCTCAACACTTTCATCACTGTCTTCTTCCTCCATGTCAACATTCATAGCATCCTCCACTTCCCCATCTTCAGCATCACTTTCTTCATACACAATTGCAGCTGCCACTTCTTGCTGCTGTGATGCACTAGTGTTCGCAACCTATTAAATGTTCAAATACTTTCTTGATATTGTACGCAAAAAAAAAAGGCATGGCCAAACAAAAAGACAACCATATGCTACACAAATACCACCTGTGCCATCACAAGGTCAAGGCGACCTGAGAGAGAAAGAAGTGGTCTGAAGACCGACAACCTTGAGTCAATGACCTGCAAATCAGAAAGGGGTCTGAAGATGATGACAGAAGGAAAATGAGATAAAGCAAACAAAAGAGAGTCCAATACTAATCGAATTCGACATCCTGCAATGGCAGATCCAAACTCAAAAGACAAACCTGATAGAGGGAGCTCAAGGCTGGTTGTATTGATGAATTTGACATGACAAAAGATGCATGATATAGCAAAATCGCTCTTATCCATGGAACCAGTATTAGAGCTCGTCCAGTCCTGAACAGCCAAGTTTCGCACATGATGTGAGATCAAAAAGTAAAATCTATGAACTAAATTTGAGATGCTTGTTGAATAAATAAGAAATGGAGGACACCGGATATGTCCTAAAGGAAATCACATCCTCCTCCATTCAAAAAATAATAATGGGTACCATCTCTCTTACTTTGAGTGAAGTTGATGGACTGACATTTGGAGAAATTTGACAGCTAGTGAGGAATTCAGCATCCGGACTGTTTTCACAATGACCTAGAAAAGATATTGAAGTCGAGACATAATCCCCACCAAAATACACACAGACACAAACAGAAAACTGCAACATCAAACCACTACTTGTATCACTTTATCAAAAAAAAAAATCTGACAAAATTAATGTCACCCTGAAATTCTTTTCAAAAGCATACCTTGTTATCTGTCACAGAAAGGCATTGTTTGAGAAGAACCTTGTCATCAGATTCCAATGCTTGTTGCATTAAAACTTGCAAAGAATCTGCCTTGAGAGGAACGACCATATCTTTCTTGACTTCTCCATCCTCACCTCCATCTGTCATTATCCCCAGAGCTTTTAACTTTTCCTCCATAGTTTCTTCACCATCATTACAAACATCCATGCTTTCGGTTCCTGTCACTCGTAAATCTCAGTATTGGTTTCAAAGAAGATGATAAAGATGAACAGAAGTATAGAACTACATCGAGTTATGGAAAAGTTCAGGCATGTGCCAGAAATATTTAATAATAATGAGACGATTTTTAATCTTAGGAGCTCATCCAAGTTTCAGATTAATTCCACTTTTCCTTTTAGGTTGAGAATTGGGCACAGAGCCTTGTGGTTCACCTCTCAATATGACATGTACCCACTTCTGTATTTTTCAGTTTATTTTAATTTTACTAATGGAAAGCTATCAAAATGATTTTAAACAGATAGCTATCAAAAATGATTTGGTTCAGCTTCCTACATCATCATTCAAAAACATGCAGTAATTTATCCACCTTAGATATGCTTACAAGTTACTATTAATAATGATGGGCATGCTTACTATTAATAGAATGGCCCTTTGCATCATCAGAAATAGATTTTTCATTCTCCCCTCCTGGTGCACGCTTCTTCTTTTTTGATGGCTTGATTGCAGCATCATCAAGTTCCACCTGAACCTTCAGCTTATCAACATCTACAGCATTGTCTGGACCCAAAATAACAGCTGCAAGATCACAAATAAATGTTATAGCAATTGTTCAAACCTGATTTACCTCAAGAATCTCGCACAATCAGCATGCATGATGCATCATAAGCAATCTGTCAGGTTCATCATATCTACAATTATAAACCTAAAAGATTCTCAGACATCCATCATCAGAGTCCTAGTCATCCCCCAAACAGAAAAATGAAACTCGCATCCACAAAAACCATGCGACCATACAACCATACCAAATTATCACCCAAGCTAAAAAGGGACACAAAGAGCTAATAGACAGTGATCTATGCATGTTTCATGTACAGAAAAAGCTGTAGACCACAGCTATCTCCTCCCTTCACAACATGACCCTTTGTTCATAAACCTTGATTAGATGTAGTGCTACTCAACCACGAACAATCATCCGAGACATTGATGTGAGGGAGAAGAGTACAGCTAATAGAAGGTGGTCTATCATCTATGCATGTCTGATGTGCAGAACTAAACTGTGCACCACTGCCTGTTAGATCCCTCCAGGATCAGCCTTGGATCAGTTATCTTTGTACATTCACTCGGTAATACAATTTGTGTTGTGTTGTTTTCCAAGCTGCTTCTTCTTCCTTGTGTTGTTTGTGTGCTTCCACAATCCTCTAACCCCAACATGTGTTGGAGAGTGCTCTTCATGTCAAAGGTCCTTGTGTGTGTTTGCATGGTATGTGAAAATTATACAAGTACCAGAATCGTTGTCAATATTTCTACATGGCATATGCCCCTAGTCTCAGGCTAGGAGGGGAATTGTTAGTAAATCAACAAATTGAAGGTCAACTATAGTCAACCTTCCACTATGAGCTGGTCAAAGTTGGTCAACATATGATGTGAGAGAGGAGAGTGCAGTTGTGTTAGAAATATTGTGTCTTCCACAGGGACCCCACCTGCAGGTTAAAAGAAATCAAATACACATGGTCAAACTATGGTCAACAAAAAGGTCAAAAATGGCCAGGATGTGTAGATGTGTTATATGGGAGATTATGAAAGTATTCAGCAAGAGCTTTTCAATGATATATAACACATACCAATATGATCGTTTGGGTCATCAAACATCGAACCCTAATTGTGCACATGTTTCTTAATTTGCACATGTTTTTTTTTTTATTTGCACATGTTTCATTGACACTTGGCAACAATCTATTAAATTGATCCTATGGCTAGCATTAAACCTAACAAAAAAACTAACAGCAGCCATCTAAAATCAAAGGCAACAAAATCGAAGAAGAGTCTTCATCAAGACCCAGAAGAGTGAAATCTTAATGGCAGATGGACATCAAGCACAGTTTTCTATTCAGGAAGATGCAGCAGACGATCCAGATGATATGTCTTGATGCAAAGGCTGGGTATAGAATTGAAGGGCAATCAACTCCAGGAGGGTTCACATCAACCTTAAAAGATTGCAGCAGCAATCATTGATAGTTTTAGCATAAGTTAGAGCAGCAAGACAGATCTTATATGTTGGTTAGGCTGGAATTGAAGATGGAGGAGATGAGTTTGCACAAATGCATATGATTTTGCATATTGGAGTGTTGCTTCCATGTGTAGCTCAGAAGTGATGTTCAACCTACTAGCCAACCTTCTAGTGCTCCTTGGGGTTTGTCATTCATCCATGTATGTGGGAGCTCGCATGTTCAACTTGATGGTCATGGAGGAAGACTAATGTGAGCAAGGAGGGCTAACATATCTACATTCAAAACCTTATGGTGGACATTTTACACCTTGTATATGTGTGCGTGTCTGTTTGATAGGTGCATATGAGAGCATCTAAGTTTAACTTGATAGGCCCGACCAACCTAAGAAATATCTTTGAGTCTACATTCTATCCATTACCTAGCATCCTTTTGGTGTCTCTATCCTTCCAAGAAGTACTTGGTTGAGAAGAGTATGGGATGCGTGAGTTCTCGTTGTGATGTGTGTTGTAGGAGTGCTCTCCATGTTCAAGGTCCTCGTATGTGTTTGGATACGAGGCATGATCTGTGAAAACTAGATGTACATAACTTAATTGAATAATTAATAATTAACTATTATACTTACTTGGCATCCTCCCCTAATGTAAGGTAAGGAGGGGATTGTTAAAAATATTGTGTTATTTGAGAAAACTTCCACTAAGGACCCCACCTGTAGGTTAAAAGAAATCAAATACACATGGTCAAACTATGATCAATAAAAATTGTGAAAAACGGTCAAAATGTGTGGATGTATTTTATGGCTGATTATAAAAGCGCTCATCAAGAGATTTCCTATGATATATAACACATACCTATATGACTTCATTTGGGTCATCAAAAGTCATACCCTAACTGTGCACATGTTTCTTTAATTTGCACATGCTTTTAATTTTCCACATTCTTAATTGACACTTGACAACAATCTGTTAAATTGATCCTATGGCTAGCATCTTGCTAATGCACTCTTGAACGGTGCGTTGGATGATCTTGGTGCATCCGTGCTATCGTTTTGCTTGGGTGCTCTCTTGACCCTTCCCTTGCCCATGGTAGAATCGGAACATGTGGCCCGGATCGGGCTGCTCGTGTGACCGAGGATAGCTACCTGGTTGATCCTGCCAGTAGTCATATGCTTGTCTCAAAGATTAAGCCATGCATGTGTAAGTATAAACTCTTTTGTACTGTGAAACTGCGAGTGCCCTTCCGTCAATTCCTTTAAGTTTCAGCCTTGCGACCATACTCCCCCCGGAACCCAAAAACTTTGATTTCTCATAAGGTGCTGGCGGAGTCATCAAAGTAACATCTGCCAATCCCTAGTCGGCATCGTTTATGGTTGAGACTCAAAAAGCTAACGGCACCCATCTAAAATTAAGGGCGATCCTTTTCTCTCTTTCATGTCTTGTCTATTCTCCATCTTGTCTCTATTTTCTCTTTGTCCTTGTATTAATTGTGGGCCTGAAAACCAACAATTGGCATATCTCCCTATCAATTTAAAATTTCTACATATGATGCATACATCTAAATATGAACCTCTTCTCACACCCTTGGCCCTTTCAATAACATGATTGAGTTCTCCTCTAAAGGGACTCTTATGCTCCTCCCTCTTTATATATCTAACTAGAGAAATCATGAATATATACATCAATGTTGTAAGCAACATAAAGTGATATGTTGGCAACATACCACCTTGGGACATCGCAAACACAATGATGCGAAAATGTTGCTAATAACATTATATTTAATGTAGCTTTTTCCTTGGTTTTAGAGAACTAAGAGAGATCATTTCACATAACTGAATAACCTTGAAATTCAAGTCAAAATACACATTGTATCATCCATTTGACCAAATCTTTATTCAAAACTCCAATTCCACCAATTCTTAACTCAACAATGAATCCAAAGTCCTAAAAAATGACATCAACGAGCCACCAATCAATCACCAACATTAATCACAACATTCACAAATGTCAAAGTATCAATGTGTCCTTACAACCAATTCACAAGTCATGAGCGATTCACTCTATGTCCTCTTGACTTACCAATTGAGTCTTTGTCTCTTAAGTGATGAGTCAAAGAACTCATCAGTTCTGTTGAAAACCAAGCATTAAACCTTAGCTAAAGGCTCAAACGCATGGATGACAAGTGGACCTATCATTTGGAGGCTTCATATCATGAATTTCACCTACCAAGGAGTCTCAACCACTTTCCTAAGTCATAGCTTACCAAAAAGTTTAGTTGATTCAGAAACTCTTGTAAAATTGTAAGAGCACTTTTCGACAACCTATATATGTAGGAATCCAAGTCATGATTGGAATTCCACATCCTCTAATCTCTTCCTAAGCTAGTCTAGAGTGTTGCTGCACACAACCCTCTCCTAAGTTAGCCATTTTGTTAGCTTATACTTCTCTATAGTTAGCCATTGCTCACTCCCTCTGTATGAAGTGAGCTAGTTTTCACCACAGTTTGGTTTTTATTGTAACTCCTTCCATTATCCATTTGAGGTGATTCCACTCGTGTTTGATAGCTCATACAGTGCACTAAGTGTGGTATGAATTTCGTTATTGTCTTCAAGTGAGCTCTGAGTGATGTTGCAAACAATGAAAGTGTACCTTTGCACATAGGCAGACAATAACGATAGCTAGTCTATTTTGCAAAGCTTGGTTCTCCGTGTAGGAGTATCCAAATCAAGTGTTTTTTTCACGCGCACACAATCAAAAGGAAAAAAGCTACAATGTCCTCCTTTATATGTTGCAACATTGGAAACATGTCAAGTTGTGAGGGGAGGTATTGCAAAATCATCTTATACCAAGCATCACCTCAAATATGAGATGTATTGCTGATTCTTCAATGTAGATCCAACTAGTGGAACACATTATTTTACTTCTTTGTAATATAAAAATAGATCATAATACCAAAAAGACAACTCCATGCATCGCCCAATCATAATGCTCTTAGAATCCCTCAATACTCAAAGGTACACTCACCTATAGACAATGAGATCATGAGGTTTATGCTGCTATTGAGGGTAAAAAGAGAACTCTTTTGTGTTGTATTTATGCTTTCCTACATGCAACATTTCTTGAATATGCAGTAAAAGTTTAATATTGACCAAAACTATACAATTTAGTTGATTAACTCAATTAATCCATTAATTTTAAGACAATATTTAGTTGATTAACTCAATTGATCCATTAATTTTAAGACAATACAAGGATGCTATGTGGATATGGAACTCAAAACTTTTGGAACAACATTTGTCAAAACTTGTTACGCAACATAATATCCAAATCAATAATAATATCTTCAAGCAAACCACATAACTTATACACCTCTTCCACGAAGAGTTAAGCCAACTCTTAACTCTTCAAAGTGGAACAAGTTGGAAACAATTGTGCCATCTTTTGTTGGAAATGCCACCTTCCACAAGAGGGATTGCACATGTTATCAATCTTGGTCAGCTTTAGACAAACATGTCAATAGCTATCTATTGATATATAATATTTAGCCATCGGACCACATTTGGGCAATCAAAAATGAAACCCTAATTTCTGAAATTTGTGTGAAAAGCAATTTTTATGCATAAAAATCCAATTTTTTAAAGCAAAAAGCAATATATCATATAATTTTAATCCAAAAAATATATTAAAAAATTTGAAAGAAACCAAAATTAAGGTTTTCATAATTTTCAAAATTAGGGTTTCTGAAAATTACAAAACCCTGTTTTTTGAGTTTTTTATGCTTTTAAATCCCTTCTTCTTGAAGAGGCAATGCAGCAGCTAGGGTTTGTGATTCTCCTTCTACATCAAGGAGGACATGAATTGGCAACTTATCTATACTTGGAGGAGATCATCTTCACTTCATGGAAATTGTGAAGTTATGAAGATATGTTGCAGATTGATGCATTTATATGCAATCTTTATGATTCTTTGTAACATTCATGCAATTCATATTTTGGAATGTATTGAATAAATGTGGAGCTTTGCTCCATCTCTCTATCGTCTTGTCTATTCTCTCTCATGTCTCTATTTCATTGTCTCTATATTGATTGTGGGCCTTAAAAACCAACAATTGGTATCAGAGCGGGTGGAAAAAATGCACATAGCATGTTAAGAATAAAGCAATATATATAAAGATAAAAGCAATATGGAAGACACAAGTCAAGCTCAGTTCATTATTTGGTATGTGGCAATAGGTCCATATATCAGAAACTTGCTAGATACATGAACAAAAGGAAGTATGCTCCAGGAGGGGTCACATCAATCCTTTTAATTGCACAAGCAATAATACACATTTTACAAGTATTCTAAATAGGTGACATTCACATATATCAGAATTTTAGAATATTTGCAAGATTATTATCACGACATATTTATTTGAACACGGAGAGGAAACAGATCTACATTGAGAACCTTATGGTGGACAGATTCATACTTGTTAGGCCTAGCCAACCTTGAGAGTTTAGGAAGTATGTTTAAGTCTATACTTTATCTTTTTCTTTCCTTATCTCTATCCTTCCATATAAATATTTGGATGAGAGTATATGGGAAAATGTTATGGGTTCTCCTTTTCTATAGTATGGAGTGCTCATGTCAAAAGTCTTAGGTATTTTTATGGACATTGGCATGATCTTTATAGCTACCTACATCTACCACATCATCATCTTTTTACCTAACAACATCACTTTACAGTTTTTTTATCCGACAATATATATACCTTTCTTGGCATGTTCCCCTTGTGTCACGATAAGAGGAGATTGTTGAAACTGCAACCTTCCACAAGAGGGATTACACATCTTATCATTTTTTGTCAGTTTTAGGCAAAGTCAAACATGGTCAAACCAAGGTCAAAGATGGTCAAAATTGGTCAAAATATGTAGAAAGTTTTTAACACATATTTCGAAAGTACATGTCAAGAGCTATCTATTGATATATAGCATGTAGCAATTGGACCATATTTGGATAGTCAAAAGAGCTATCTATTGATATATAGCATGTAGCAATTGGACCATGTAGCAAAAAGCAATATATCATATAATTCTAACTCAAAAAATACACAAAATACTATTAAAGAAAAAGACAAAATTAGGTTTTTGTAATTTTCAAAATTAGGGTTTCCAAACATTACAAAACCTTGTTTTTTGAGTTTTTTGTATGCTTTTCAACTTTGCTTTCCACGCAAAATCAAAAACTATATAAACAGGAGGTCTATTGCACTCGATTCATCACTTCTTAAAGAGCTCAAGCTTAAAGCTTGGCTATGGAGAGGTCTTCTTCAACTTGGAGGAGAAAAAGGGTTTCCTTATTCTTGAACAAGGAGTGCTTCAACTAGAGTTTGTGATTCTTCTTCAACATCGAGGAGGACATAAACTTGGAGATTATCTATACTTGGAGGAGATCATCTTCACTTCATGGATATTGTGAAGCTATGAAGATATGTTGCAAAAGATGCATTTATATGCAATCCTTATGATTCTTTGTAGCATTCATGTACTTCATATTTTGGAATGTATTCAATATATGTGGATCTTTGCTCCATCTCTCTATTGTCTTATCTATTCTCTCTCATGTTTCTATTTCAGTCTCTATATTGATTATGGGCCTTAAAAACCAATATTTTATGGGTTGATCAATGACAACCCAAGTGACATCATCACCCATCCATATTCATGGCAATCCTTTCATGAAATCCATATGAATGTAGGCCCAATAACTATCAAAAATTTTTGACAGATGCAATAGCCTTGCAAACAAGGTGGGAAGGTGTATAGGGTTCGTTAGGTGCATTTTAGGTCTCAAGACCTTAGCTCTCTATTAGGGAAAGGTGTGTAATGTGTGTTCCATTACAAAATCATAATATATACTAGTAAATAGTATATGCAAGCTCTTATTTGTGTAAAAAATTCAAATCATGTTCTGTGATCGACAATTGTTGATATCATATGTCATTGTGTGTGTGACATGTGCTACTTTGTGTGTCAGACATGTCTGCTAGACCTGTGTTGTGTATACCGTATGATGCATGCGTATGTGTGTCTAACTTGTAGCTCTTGACATCATTTGTCATTGTGTGTGTGTGACCAATGACCAATGGCATGGGTATGTGACATATATGATTTGTGTGACAAGTGTAACAAGTGACATATATGATTTGTGTGTGACAAGTGTAACCATTGACTACGTGTGTGTGTGTGTAACATGAATCGTGTATGATGTGTGTTGTGTCTGACATGTGAGTGTGTGTGACATGTCACATGTATGATTTGTGTGTGACAAGTGTAACCACTGACGATATGTGTGTGTAACATCAATCATGTATGATGTGTGTTGTGTCTGACATGTGACTGTGTGTGTCTCTGTGTTTGACATGTCACATGTGTGTGTGTGGACTTTAGTCGGTGACACGTGTGTGAGACTCTTGACGGTCCTCCCTCCTGGACAAGTCAAGACACAACCCAAATTCACAAACAAATAGAAGCGTAGACATCAGCCTCACCTCCCATCCATAGAGCCAATACTGGCTCACCCCCCCCCCCCTCCCCTAGAGTCTGTAGGACGTGACGGGCAGCCACCTCTAGAGGACTAGTATCCCATACCACCAATCCCACACCATAACCGATGATGAGGCTCTGCCATGCGAGGCCAAGAGTCTAGTCCAATCCAAGCAAATGTCAAGAATGCCAAATGAGAGGTCTTAAGTCCTATTTACAGGACTCAAGTGAAATGACCCAGTTCACACTAAACTCGTCAGTCCCAGTACACATTGGTCGAACAATAGCTGCAAACTCCCATCCAGATGTCCTAGACGGGGGGAGATGTAACACTTCACCCCTTATTTTGTAACTCCGGTCCTCAGTAATAAACTCAAGAAAACAATTCTTCAACGATCTAACTAACTTCGAAGTCCGAGCTAACTCAGGTATGTGCTTTCTCTTTATCATATACTCAAGATTGGAAGTCCTATGGGACTCCTCCCTCTGGTCCAAAATAATCTCTAGCTTTAGTGGACGTATCGAACCATATCCTCCAAGGTAGGAATCTTCTCTAGAGGCATCATTATATCATCTTGCCCAAGTCACTCTTTCAAGGGGCTAACGTGGAACACATGATGAACAATGATTCCTCGCAACAATTCTAACTCGTAGGATACACCACTTACATTCCTTGTGATCTGGAACGGACCACACTATTGGGAAGATAACTTCGTGCAGGAGCCAGTTCGTATCATCTCACAATCTCTCGAAACCAGAAGGTACACCCGCATGCCAACATGGAGGTCACGAGGTCCATGACGTTGGTTAGCATAAAAGAAAGCTCTATCCTGGGCTATTTTTGTGCTTTCCCTCGCGGTCTGTAGCATTTCTTGCATATCCTACAAGAAATCAGCTACAGATTGAATCTGCACACTTGTGAGTACAGTGGCGTAGCAAGCGGTGGTCTCGGCTCATAACCATACATCAACATGAATTCTTAGTACTCTCATAGGCCAACTCAATCTGGAGAAGGTAACGCTCCCAATGAGACTTCCATCAAGAGACATGCATGTAGAATATCCTCCATAGTCTGATTTGTGCGCTCTATTCGTCCATCGATCTTCGGATGATCCGATGAAGACATGCTCAATCCAATCTCTAGTGTGAGGAAGAGTGTCTTCCAAAAATTGCTAGTGAACTTAGAATCATGATCACTAACAATTTCATCGAGTAATGCATAAAGTTTAAACAAATGCTCCATAAAGAACGAGCCAACTCATGCCTTCTCATAGTAGAACACATCGGTATAAACCTTGCCATTTTCATGAGTCGGTCGAGAGCAACCCAAATGGCATCATGATCCCTGATCCCTCTGGGGAAAACCCTATCACAAAAGTCCATAAAAATGGAAGCCCATTTACCATGGGGAATCTATAATGGGTGGAGTAATCGTGCTCGTCTCAATCGCTCAACTTTATCAAGTTTGCATTGAGAGCACTCACACACATACCTCTCAACAAAGGTCCTCACACATGGCCAATAAAAGTATCGACCTACCAGAGCCAAGGTACAATGTACGCCTCGGTGCCCTGCACTCGGTGCATCATGACACTCGTATAAGATATGCCGGCATATGTCATCATCATCATCATTAGGTACACACACACCTTGCTCTGCCTAAAAAGTAATCCATTATGAATGGAAAATCTGCTATCTTTCCCTCCATAGCCAACTGTTGAGTGGAGCAACCACCATAGCTTTCAGGGCAACCGGATTAGGACTGGACTCGCTACTAGATCCCCACCAAAGTGCCAATCGTAACAACAGTGCCCCCTAAGGGGAAAATAGAAATCAGTCCCTATGTTTGTAAAAGAAAGAGCATTCACCTCAAGGATCCTACTAAAGGAAGAAGCCACTACATTGGTGGTGCCTCTCCGGTACCTAATCTCAAAGTCAAATTCCTGTATGAGTTCAGCCCATCTTGCCTTTTGGCCTCTAAGATAAGGCTAATCACAAAGATATTTCAAAGAATGGTGATCCATCCATACAGTGAAGTAGTTACCATATAGGTAATGTCTCCAAACCTTCAAAGCATAGACAACCACCTTTAATTCCTTTTCTTGTGTTGTGTAGGACATCTGAACAGCTTACGACTCTCAAATGCTATAGGCCTGCCATCTTCTAGCATTCGTTTCCACAACGAATGGTCTAACTGGATCTACTATCCGCAACATCGAAGCAGTAGTAACTAGCTCCTCTGGTGAACCTACGAAAAAAACCATTGAATCCCAAAAAGGCATTCACCTAGCGGATAATCCTGAGAATAGGCCAATCCATCACAGCCCTAACTTTATCATGGTCGATGCGAGTACCATCTACTGTGATGATATGACCAAAATAAAGTAACTAAGTGCAAAAGAATTTACACTTACTCTGTTTCGCATATAATCGTCCTAGTCTCAAAATATGTAAGACAAGATATCATCGAGGAACACCACTACGTGACTACCCACTTCCCCATATATGGACGAAACAAATCGTTCATCATCTGTTCAAAGGTGGTTAGTGCATTAGTCAAGCCAAATGACAAGACCAAAAATTGGTAATATCCATACCGTGTCCAAAACATGATCTTTGAGACATCAACAGAATGTATCTGTATCTCGTGGTAGCTAGACCTAAGATCCATCTTGGTGAAATAACGTGCACAAGAGAGTCGGTCTATAAGGTCATCCATGCTACGCAACGGATACTTGTACTTGATGGTAACTTTATTGAGTCCTTTGTAATCTACACAAAAACGCATCCTCCCATCTTTCTTCTTCACAAGAAGAACTGGCACACCCCATGGAGACTTACTGGGCTCAATTGACCCTTTCTCAAGGTAAACTTGCATCTTCCTCTGCATAAGGGACCACATATGGATGATCTACGAAGATTATACCGAGTCTAAGTTCATGCACCATAAGAGAAGAGATAAAATTATGTGTAGACCTGTTGTCAAATAACATTGTCACGGTCTTTCCATTGATCTCTCTCTGGACATGGAGTAGATCATGGGAGCCAAACACAATGTGTTTAACACGGCAATGTTGACATCTACACACAAAAACATGAAATATCCCATGATCAAGAGAATACATGCCTGGATTGACGGCATTCATCGCAATGTTCGTCTTCCGCATATTAGAGGAAGATGTGTTCTTCCTCTTCCATGTTGTACAGATTGGGTCCCCATAGATGTGGCCGGTCCAGTGGCACTCATAACAACGCCCCTTCTCCTGTCCTCAAGTCTAAGAGCTCGAAAAGTGCTATCCATGCCCACCTCCTTCAGTGGAGGTCCCTTGCTACTAAAGGTGGAGCAAAAAAATGCTTCACCTTCTTGGAGTGACTAGGGGTTGGTACCTCCTTCCCCTTGTCCCCTCGCGACATTGCTAGGATACTATCATAGTTCTTAGCAAACCTGTAGATGTCCTCCAATGACCCAATTGAATTTCGCAACACCTCATTCTGATACACTAGTGGCAACCCAAAAAGGTATAACATCTGGAGCCATGCTTGTGGCTCCTCTAGAGCCCTCGTCCTCTTGACCAAGTCTCTAAACTTCTGTGAATAAGCGTCCAGGGACCTCTTTCCAATCTCGCACCGGAACAACCTTCTGTAAGCTTCCATCATGTCATCTCGCACTAAATATGCATGAAAGATTGTTTGAAATTCTTCCCATGTAGTCCGTTGAGATTTGAAAGCAATCCACCAAGAATATGCTCGTCCCTTCAACATAAGCCTGAGATGGCCGATGTGTTAAGCATCAGCCAACCCAAACATGTTAAAGACACTCGTCCACTTGAACAGTCAATCACTAATAACACCTTCTTCAGATTTCTTCTTGTCTCCTCGGAAGGGTACAGGAAGGAACGGTAGTGGCAAGGTGTTCATGATGACTGTCGAGTGCGAGAGATGGGTAGACTTCAAAGTCATCACCTCCTTTCTCACCTCTAGTGGCTCCTGACTTGGGGCAGCCACTAGCGAGCCTTTGGTGAGCTCACATAGTTCAGAGATTCCCTCGGGACGTTGCCCGTGCATGTAGGTATGGAGGTCGTCATCTCCTCCATAGGCTAGATTTGGCTAGCTTGTGTAGGTGGCTGAGATGTACCACACTGAGGAGACATCCCCATGATGAAGGAGAAAGTGGAGAGGCTGAAGATAGTTGATGAGGCTGATGGCACCTGAGAGGCTTGGATCCTCTGTGTGCAAGTTTTAATCAAGAAATATACCAAGTGAGAGAAGGAATGCCTCTATTTATAATTTTCATCCCACTTCCTCTCTTTTTCAGCCGCCGCCTCTATTTTTTAGCCACCTCCCCTATTTTTCAATTTCTAATTTCCTTGAATTTACACAATCATCCTCAGCCACTCATTAATCATGTGGCTATGATTTTCTTTTTGCTGGGCTGCTGGAAATTTAATGGCTCAGATGCTACCACCTAGCAGCCACCTATTCAACTCCTATTGGACCCCTAACTAGGATACTTATCGCACAAGAAACCCCATCTACTGCTGCAACAGGTCTGCCAACCTGTTGCGCATGGCTTCTCCTGCCCAAAAGGATGTCAGTGCCTGATTTTCTTGCTTATCCAGGCCCTGAACCAGGCTGTTCATAGAGCTGCTCCCACACTTCCTCAGGTGCCAGCTAGCTGAGAGTTTCCTTCCACTTTTCTCTCAGGCACCAGCCTTCTGAAGAGGTTCACATGGCCAAAAGAGCAGGGCTTATGCTAATCCCTAAGGGAAGCAGAAGGAGAAGAATCAAAAAAGCCATTTTCACCACCAGCTGCTGTGCATTTCCTCTTTCGTTTGAGAAAAAAAACTTCCAGCAGGGCAGTAAAAGGATGATTCCTTTCCTTCTTCCCGTGGAATTTACCTCTTTCTCTAATTTCCTCTGCTCATGATTCCCTGAAAGGAAGTGCAGCCCTCATCCCAAGCACCCACATAGGGGTGCAGGCAACTGCCTCTCGCTGCCCCTTTCTTTTTCTTCTCCAATTCAGCCTCCAACAAAGATATACAAAAAGGGTGGCTGCTCCCACGCAGCCCCCTCCTAGTGGTCCTTGCTCATCATCCATCTGCCACCTCCTTGGAGCTCCTCCCTCTCCTCCTGAAATAGGATAGGAGATTCCAGCCATGAAGGCAACAGGTGAAGATAAAGGGTGCCTATTACCAGCCCCTACCTCCACAGAAACTCAAAGGTAACCTGGGATATATCATATACCTGTGAATTCCATAAGCGGCATGCATGTGCTCCCCTTGTCTTCTTCTCCTCCTGGTAGCGTCACATACCACCGCGTACAAGAGGATGGAAGATATGTCAAGCTGAGCCAGCACGGCTCCACACCTCTAATGGTTTTGTGCCCATCGTGTTGGCTTTTTCCTCCATACGATCAGGGAGCCACTCTGATACCAATGTTAGAAGTTAGAACCTCCAAGATCCTCCCTGCAGGACAAGTCAAGACACAAACCAAATTCACAAACAAATAGAAGGGTGGACATCAGATTCACCTCCCAACCATAGAGCCAATACGGGCTCACCCCCGAGCCTAGGAATCTGTAGAACGCGACGGGAAGCCACCTCTAGAGGACTGGTGTCCCATACCACCAATCCCCTACCAGAACGAGTGACGAGGCTCTTCCATGCGAGGCCAATTGAACCCAAGTACTCTAAAGTTTAAGCATGCTATTTGTCAACGAACCAAGAAGCCTAAACGTACCGAATCAAACCTTCCAGATGAACTGAACCGAACTGATTGGGTTCCATCATATTGAAAACTGCCAAAGAACCATATCTACTCATAAGGTTCGGGTTGAACAGAACCGAACGGAACCTTCCAGGGGTTAGGTTTGAGAACCGCATCAACTATGCTTGCAAATTTCTTTCACTTAGCTTTGTTAATCCAGCATTGCATGCACTCCCACCGTCGAAGGGTTTCATGTACAAGCAAAAAAGGGACAACCAAGCCTAGGCTATAGCCAAACTATGATGTATGCCGAGGTGTCCCATGATTAGGTGCCTCATGAAGCCCATACAGAACTTGCATGCCAATAACATCTCAACTTTGGGACTTGAGAATTCCTCACCTGCTTATTTGTACATTAGTTTTGATAATGCAATAAAGTGAAAATTCCCACACGAAAAACATACTTTTGTTCATATGAAAAGTAGTATCTACCAGATGGAGTACACTTATGCTATACCTTTCTCTCAAACACCAATTGTCAGGCATTTTTCAACTAGCCAAGCTACTTGCTCCCTCTTGGACTAGTTGCCATGAAAGTGGCAATTATTTTTGGCAATGCCCCTCAAGGAAAAGTAGAAACCATCGCAATACTCAGAAGGAAGCATGTTCACCTCAATCCTAATCAGGGCATCAACAAACACGTTCGTGACACCCTTGTGGTAGGGTATCACAATATTTTGCATAACCCATGACCACCTATCTTATGGCATTGAAGGTCAAGTTAATCATAGAGATACTTCAAAGAATGATGGGAAATCTATTCAATAACGCAAAAGTCATACGAGTAATCACAACACACCTTCACTGCATGAATATTAAATAACCATCTTTAACCTATGCAATGAACCACATGTAGATATTCCTTTTATAATTTTTTTCTTTTAATTTAAAAGAAAATTCATAGAGACTCACCTCCTGAGACATTCTTGTTCAGAATCTGTTTACGCGATTGAATTTGAGTTATCAATGCTCCAGTATCATCAAAATGAAGCAAGATTTCATTATCCTTTCCATCTAGATTGATTCGCTCAAAACGAGGTTTCACAGTTGTTCCAAATACAATAAGGACAGAACCTGCACCCTTATCAGTTCTCCCCAAAAATTTTGCAGCAAGAATGGCTGGCTTAAAGCTTCTTGTATTTTTATTAAAGGTTGATCCACCATTTTTGTCATCCGCTAGCTTGATTTTTATGGGCTGAGCTTCTGATACCTCCTTAATACATGTTGCATCCCAGATATAAGCTATTCCCACTTCTGATACAGCTAAGATCTGCATATTCCCAGGGAATCCACCACTGCAATCAACAGAAATTGCCGGATGCTCTATGGATAAAGAGCATGATGCTGCAAGAACTTTTTTGCTTCCATCATAATGCCACATTGCAATATGTCTTTCTCCATCTGCAGAAGAGAGAAAGTAGCAATCATCTGCAGTGTAGACAAGGGATTTTACTGTTCCCTGGTGCAGCAAAGAAGAGGTCAGACTCAACATTACACACAGCAGATGTCCATTAAAATTTGCAGGGAGACAGCTTCCAACTTACAGGATGTCCAGTAAATTTGCAGACACGTTTCCTAGTATTCAAATCCAACAATCGTAAGTCGCCAGATCCAGCCAGCAAATACTTACCATCTACTTCACAAGTCCAAAATCAATAATATCATATTAGGGAGCTCATGAAGCAAACAGATAAACACCAATCCATTCTTTCACAGATCCAAACTGCAACGGTCAGCTCTTGTCTAAGTTGAAGTTATAGAAGACAATAGAGCAATCAATTTCATCATGCATACCAATGACTCGATAAAAGGACATTCCTGATTATCAGTTGAGGGGAAATATGCTCTAGCATTGAAAGAGAGAGAACTATAGTCTATTCAATTTCAATTCAGAAACATAAAGACAGAGATGAGGGGTCAGAAAAGGGTCCCTTAGCCCCAATGCCCTCCCATTGATGCCTAACTCTTTTTCGTAGTTACACGGTACCAACAACAATAAGCATCAAAATCATCTAGTTTTGCAAGAGATTGAATCATAAACGTCCTTATTGAGAGAGAGAGAGAGAGAGAGAGAGAAAGAAAGAAAGGTTTAACACTTACATGAGACAAAATCAGGTGTACATGGTGTGTATGTCATCTGTCTATGGGAAAGACAAATGAGATGCAAAACTGATACAAATTAAAGTACGCTGAACATAGGTAGAGACATCACGGTGGTAATAATATATCCATGGGGTATCTGAGGAGGGATGGAGCTCAATCTCTAGGGGGATATATCCATGGGGTATCTGAGGCGGGATGGAGCTCAATCTCAAGATCTAGATTACAATCCTCTCAAATTTTTGGTTCACTCTGTCTATTTACACCAAAAATAGTTGCACATCCCAAGGGACAAGGCTCTAGCATCCTACATAATTTTTGTTTATCCATGTCTTTGATCGGTCAATAAAACCCTTCCATTCGCCTTCTATGTGTGGATAAAAACTAATGAAAATTATGTTTGAAGTAGCACTGTTTGGCCCAAATGGTGCATTAGCTTTATCTTTTGACTAGGTGTTGGATTGTTTAGACCATAGTTCTATTCGGATGCATCCAAAACCATTTTCCATGCGCCATTTCAGACTTATCAAAAATCTGGGTCTGAATACATTTCGGATGGGACATTTTCAAGTGTGTCATAGGGGGTTAGAAAAAACAAATCAGAGCTCATTTCAGATAGTCGCTTGCATTTTTCTAGTCGCTTGTAGCTCCTCAATCATTGCTCCAATGCTACCGACGGGAGGGTCCTTGTTCTCTTGAGCCCCCCAGGGGAAGTCCCCTAGCTCCTAAGCTATTGGGGTGTTTTTTTTTGTGGTTGTTTTCTTTTTTTTTTTTTGGGGGGGGGGGGGGGGGGGGGGGGGGGGGATATTTGGTGTGTACAAGCATCTTATTGCAGTTCTTTAGGGGGATATCGACTCTCAATTCTTCTTGAGTCTTATTGAATAAAATTAAAATTTGAGGCTTTTTTCACATGTAGATGTGACGAAAAGTAAGAAGAGAGTGGGAATATGTTGTGAAAGTGAAGCAATCACCTAAAGGTCAATGGACTTGCTAATGCAAGTATCATGGACACACATTTGATGAGGGGCCAAATCACATTAGGGCCCATGTCCTTGGCCCCAAAGGCTACGACAAGTCGAATGTGCACCTATTGATGTAAGAGATGCATGCAAAAAATTACATGCCAACCTGAGTGGAGAAGTATTAGTACTCATACCTGAGTGGAGAAGTAGTAGTACTCATACAAGTAATGAGCATGACATGTTCCTCTCAATGACGGAAGAGTGTAATGTAGAAGAGAATGTGGTATCCCATGCATCTCATTTTCAATAGGATGATGATGTTGTTGAGGAGAGAGTGCAACATGGATCAGCCCCTAAAAGACAAAAGACATTGTAATTTTCTAAGCTAGAATCGGTGAGCACAATCTAGTGGTCCCCTAACATTTTAGCAAATCTAAACCATGAGACATTCGATCCCTTTACCATTCTAGCTAAGACTAACCTAGTTACTTAAAAGTTTCATCTATTGAGCACCATGAAAATTTATCGAATTTTCCTTGTATTCATGTTGGAACCATATTGTATTCACCATTGAGATAGGAGAGATCCAATCCTCAAGCACCTATCAAGATCAAAAATCATAAAGAATTTTACGTCGAGCATGTCCTAGATTCAAGAACTTCTCGAGGAAGATTCAAATATCTTGTTCATTGAAAGGATATCACATCATTCAATGTTATGAGTGCACCTCTCAAGGTCAAGAAATTTCATAAGAACAATCGAATGAAGACTACAATAAAAAACATAATCACTACTTCTGGAACTCATTATTTGAAGGGGAGGTGATGTCATGGACTTTCAGAACTCTATACGAGTATGAGATGATTGGTGCTTTGTTTTGCTGCGTGTACATGCTTGATTCCAACTTGTATCATGGTCATGCACTACACCTTGGATCATGTGGTCTCCGATGTGAATACACCCTTTCTTGGAGAACCTTCGATACCCATATGAACTACTAGATCACTAGGGGAGCTCCTAGAAGTTACACCATCATCAATGACATCATCATGGAAGATTCTAGAACAAATCCTTAAACATGGAAGAGCTTCTAAAAGATGTCCCACATCATTGGCTTCATCATCAATGATGCATCATCATGGAACATTATGCAAGACCCTTTATCTTTCATCAAATGCCTATATAAGGAGGTTCTACCCACAGAGATCATCAATCCTATCAATGCCAAGTGACTTGTATAAGGAAGGTCTACCCTCAGGGAGCTTAAGGAGTCATAATTTCCAAGTGATTACTTTCTAGTTCTTGTCTAGTTCCTTGTTCTAGGCTTCACTAGTCTAGCTTCTAGTCTTCTTGTCTTGTCATCTTGTAATCTTGTCATATGAGATCCCATCTCGTGTTGTCTTGTATCCTCTTTGTCTTCATTTGCATCATTGTATTCCATAAATATTAGTCCCATGTTGTGGAATGAAAGGGTTGAAATATGGTGTTGAGGGGTAGAGGACTTGATGTAGTGCGTGTGTGCCTCCCCAAAATGGAGGCGCTGATATGGGAATGGAGGGCGATAGGCAAAAATGGAGGCGTAGCTTTTTTTTTTTTTGGGTTGGGGGGGAGGGGGGGAGAGAGGGGGGAGAGAGAGAGAGAGAGAGAGAGAGAGAGAGAGAGAGAGAGAGATTGGCGATCCTCAAAAATGCCCTACACATCGAGATCGACAGGGGTGCGCTGCTGACGTCTCCGTATCTCCATGTCATGGAATGCGTGAATCGTCTGAATCTCTCTCTGGTGGGGACAGGCTCTCCAGAGTGGGGGTATCGGTCGTTGGCGCTATCGTCTAAGCTCCTCTACTCTCTGTAATGTGACACCCTGCATCGAGCTTGGTCCTCGAGTGGCTGTAGGTTTGAAAAAATCTGTAATAGAAGTCTAGGGGGCCAAGTGTATGTCCATCCGTTGCTGGAGAAGTGATGCACGGCGGCGCTAGAGCTCTACTAGGAAGCGACCCACAGGGCCCTAGTCCTCCGTCTCCAATAAAGCCTTGATCTCTCTGGGCCCCCTAAGAGCTCTGGGTAGCGGTCTCTAATGTCCTCATATGCCTGGCATCTATGAAAGAGGCCGCGGAGAGCTACGTCGTGGTGTGCTCGGTTGCTCCAAACACCAAGGGAGTGGGCTGCTGCGTGAGGAGAGAGAAAGTAGAGAGAGAAACCTGCGCAGAAATTTGGAGAAGAAGATGGAGAAGCTGAAGTTGAAGAAGTCCCAATCAAGTTATGAGAGATTTGGGACCAAGTCTTATTGATAAGTGACTTTTAGGTCATTTGGGCATGTTCACACATGGCCAATGACCAAAAGTCATAAAAATAATGTAAATGCCTATAACTCCCCAATTTGGGGTCCAAAAAATACAACAAAAATATGTCTGGAAAGCTCTCGAAGAGAGCTTTCACATGGAAGGGTCAAAATATACAAAAGGAGAGTCCTTGGGGCCTTTATCCCCAACAACCTCCCACTTAAAGGACCAAGGAGGCTCCTTTAAGCTAAGTAACTCCCACCATCTGTATACATAGATGACGTTGTGCCTTGGGTAGACACTTCGTGAGAGCATCTGCAGGATTCTGTGAAGTATTGACCTTGATCAAAGTGATCAGGCCATCCTCTAACACCTCTCTGATGAAGTGATATCTCACATCAATATGCTTTGTGCGAGCATGAAACATGGCATTCTTTGCCAAACATATGGCACTCTGGCTATCACATCCAAGAAGAGGTGCCTTTTCAAGCATCCCAAACTCACTAAAGAGCCGAGCTAACCAAATGGCTTCTTTGGAAGCCTCTGTGGCTGAAATATATTCAGCCTCTGTAGTAGATAGTGCAACTATCCTCTGAAGTCTAGAGCACCATGAAATAGCTCCACCTGCAAGGATGTATACATAGCCACTTGTGGACTTGCGTGTGTCCACATCACCTGCCATGTCTGAATCACAAAATCCTTTTAACTCCAATGGACCCTTTCCATAACATAAGCATTTACTTTTGGTCCCTTTCAAATATCTCAAGATAGATTTGACTGCCTCCCAATGAGCTCTACCAGGATTAGCCATGAACCTGCTAACAACTCCCACTGCATGAGCAATGTCTGGCCGAGTGGCAACCATAGCATACATAAGTGAACCACAAGCTGATGCATATGGAACACTCTTCATGTAACTGGCTGCATCATCATTTTTGGGACAGTCATCCTTGGAAAGCTTAACATGTGGCTGCAATGGCACTCCAAGAGGCTTAGCATCAGCCACATTAAATCTGTCCAGCACTTTTTCAATGTACTTTTCTTGGGATACCTGCAAAGTATGCTGCTGTCTATCCCTTTTTATACGCATACCAAGAATATGCTCAGCTTCCCCAAGGTCTTTCATTGAGAATGCAGAGTTCAGCTGCTGTTTTAGAGCATTCAGAGTGCTCTTTTTCTTCCCAGCCAGCAGCATATCATCTACATACAGTACAAGAATAATTGGGCTGCCATCTTCATCCTTTTTCGTGTACAAACAATGATCTGCATGGCTTCTTTTAAACCCATGTTTGAGCATAAATGCATCAAACTTCTTATACCATTGTCTGGGGGCCTGTTTCAGCCCATACAAGCTCCTTTTCAGTTTGCATACCAGATGCTCTTTTCCAGGAATGGCATATCCTTCTGGCTGTTTCATGTACAGCTCTTCATCTAAATCACCATGCAAAAAGGCTGTTTTAACATCCATTTGGAATAATTCCAAATCCAAGGCAGCTGTGAGAGCAAACAACACACGTAAAGTGGTCATTTTCACCACTGGAGAGAACACTTCTTGGAAATCAATGCCCTCTTTTTGGGCATATCCCTTAGCAACCAGCCTTGCCTTATACTTGGGTTTGCCATCAACAGTTTTGATTTTGTACACCCACTTGTTTGGAATGGCTTTCCTTCCTTTGGGTAACTCAACCAAATCCCAAGTATCATTTGCATGCAAGGCCTTTATCTCTTCCTGCATGGCTAACTCCCACTTCTTCTTGTGCTCACATAGCTTTGCCTCTTTATAAGTAAGAGGCTCACTCTCATCTGATAACATAATATAATGTATAGAGGGATCATATCTATTCACTCGCCTCCTAGGACGTATAGATCTTCTTACCCAATGATCAACATTACCAGGCAATGGATCTACATCAGGAGGTACATTAACTTCTTCATTGTTAACAGGCTGCTGTACATCATTTCCAGCCCTATTTTCAGCATGAATAGGTGGCTGCATATGCCCTTCAGGAGCATCATTTTGCTGTCCAGCATCATCTGGCTCAATAACCACGGGCTCATTGTCATTTCCAGCCATATGTGGTGCATCCCGAGGGTCCATATCAGATTTAACTGGTGGCTGTACATGCTGAAATTTGACTCTTTTATGGTCATCTTTAGAGGCACAATTGTTTTTGAGCAGCCTTGCCTCATTAAATACAACATCTCGGCTGCGTATTACCTTCTTGAGTTGAGGTAGCCAAATCCTGTAGCCCATTTCACCTTCATCTCCATAACCCATGAAGATTCCTTTCATGGACTTTGCATCTAACTTGCTTCTCAACTCAAGCCTTATATGCACAAAAGCATCGCAACCAAAGATGCGTAGGTGGTCATATGAAGCTGGTTTGCCAGACCAAACCTCTTCTGGAATGCCATCTTTTAAGGACATATGAGGGGATCGATTGCAAACATGAACTGCAGTTTTCAAAGCCTCTCCCCAAAATCCATGAGGGAGATTAGCTGTGGACAGCATGCATCTCACCCTCTCACATAAAGTCCTATTATACCTTTCAGCCACACCGTTGGAAGAGGGCTGTATGGGACTGTTAGCTCCCTCTTAATACCAAGATTTTCACAAAATCTATTGAATTCAGCACTTGTAAACTCACCCCCATTATCTGTACGTAAGCATTTCAGCTTTCTACCTGTTTGAGTGGTCACAAATGCATGAAATTTCTTAAATGCAGCAAAGGCTTCATCTTTAGATTTTAACAAATATACCCAAAGCTTCCTAGAGTAATCATCTACAAAAGAAACAAAGTAAAGAGCACCCCCATAGATTTTGTGGGCATGCTACAAACATCAGAATGAACAAGATCAAGCACATTAGACTTACGAGAGACACCAGACTAGTAAGAATTCTTTACTTGCTTACCATATTGGCATTCATTACAAAAATCAAGTGTTGAGCCTTTAGCATCAAACTTGTCCAAATTACATAGTTTATCAAGGCCTTTTTGACTCATGTGACCAAGCCTTTTATGCCATAATTCCATATGTGAATGGATTTCAGCCAAAGCAATAAACTTGCCCAGCAAGGCTTTACCATGCAAGCAATAAAGAGTCCCTTTCTTTGTACCTTTAACAATCAGCCTAGAGCCTTTGATAAGCTTCCATGACCCCTTCTCAAAGAGGGTACTATATCCATGCATATCCATTTGCCCAACAGACAATAAGCTTTTCTTGATGCTTGGTACATACCTTACATCATGCAAAACCAGCTCATTGGTACCATCCACTGTGAGATGCACTGTGCCAATACCTTCAATTGAACAAGCATGGTTATTTCCAAGATATACATGTCCATGGCTGCCTGCATGAAAAGTAGTGAAACACTCCTTAATAGGAGTTACATGAAACGATGCACCTGAATCTACAATCCATGTTTGTGACAAAGCATCATTCACAGTAAGCAAGGCATCAATCAAATCCCTCTTTGTGATCTGCATATCTTGTGCATGAATATTAATAGTAGCAAGGCATCAATCAAATCCCTCTTTGTGATCTGCATATCTTGTGCATGAATATTAATAGAAGGATCAATAACTTGAGCATGCTCTGCTTCCATAGTAGCACAAAGTATATCTTCTGCATCTGATAGCTCCTCAATGATGACACTAGAGGCCACATTGGCCTTCTCTTTGTCTTTGTCCTTTGAGGTATCATGTGCTTCATTCTTGGTGTCCTTTTTCTTCCTGTCACCTGTGTTCTTCTTTCTTTCTAGTTCAGCTTTATAGAATCTGCAATCAGGCTTCTTGTGACCTTTCCTACCACATTGATAACAAGTCACTTCAGCCTTGCCTTTGCTTTTGCTCCTGTTCCTCTGTACATTTCCACTTTTCTTTTCTGTTCTTCCTCTAGCCACATTGGCTGAACCACTGCCCTCTCCACTAGCTTTCCTCCTGATTTCCTCATTCAAAATAGAACCCCTTACACCATCAAAGGTAAGACTGGGGCTATTCGAAAGTGAAACAACCAATGTTTCCCACGAATCAGGTAAGGTCATCAACAAGAAGATGGCCTTAAGCTTATCATCAAATGGAGGTAATCCAGAGTCCTGCAATTGTGAAAGAGTACCTGTAAACAAAGATAAGTGCTCAGCCGCACTTTTTGACTCATCAAGCTGCATACACACTAGCTTACGCATAAGATGCACTTGATTTACAGGCGTGGTATTTTCATAAGTGGCTTTCAGCTTCTCCCATACCTCAAAAGCAGTTGTAAGGCCTTTCAAATCCACTAAGATTTCATCTGATACAGCCATCTTGATGTAAGTGATGGCCTTCTTGTTTAGGTTCATCCATGCTGCATCTCTCATATCTTCAGGCTTGACTTCCTCAAGAGCCCCTTCACAATCTTTAAGAAACCATTCTCTCTTTCCACAAATCGAAACCATTACCTTCAAATCTCTTGATCTCAAACAAGCTTTTGACATCAGAGGAGGTAGAGGCCATGTTTGCACACTAAGAGCTTCAAAATTCACCAAAAAAGGTAAAATTCACCTGCTGTCCTGTGCGCAATTACCTTAGGAGACTATAGCTGAGAAATTAAGCCCAAAAACTGTTCAAAACTTGCAAAAAACAATTTCTGAAATTTTCTGCAAAAAATTTCAGAAAATTCCAGCAAGCTGTAATTGCATCAAAAACAACAAATTTGTTGTTTTTCAACCACAAAAGGCATACATAGATGTAAAACCAAGGCAATGGGTGCTTGTTTTCACAAAAGCCCCAATTTTTGCAGCAATATGACCTGTAAAATCAGAGAAATGACCTACTGTAATAAGTTTCCAGCAAGTATGCACTTCCTCAATCTTTGTGCATGTCCTCCCACTTGAAAAATGAGAGAATTTTTGCCACAAAAGACCTGTAGATGAAAAAATCAGCAATGTGGATGCTGAAAAAGACCTGTGGGGATACAAAAGGAAGAATAGAAGAGATTCTTCGCGATGAAACTCTCTAAAAAGCACAAAATTTGCTTCAGCTTTGCTCCGGGCTGAAGAAATCCTCCAAAAACAACACTTTTATCGCGAAAAAAGAAGGTTTTTCGCGATGAAATTCTCCCAAATGCAAGAAAACACCTTCAGCTTAACATAGGCTGAAGTGGAAAAGCACTTCGAGCAACTTTGTCGCGATGGAACAGCTCAAGGCTCTGATACAAGTTGAAAGAAGCCGCGGAGAGCTACGTCGTGGTGTGCTCGGTTGCTCCAAACACCAAGGGAGTGGGCTGCTGCGTGAGGAGAGAGAAAGTAGAGAGAGAAACCTGCGCAGAAATTTGGAGAAGAAGATGGAGAAGCTGAAGTTGAAGAAGTCCCAAACAAGTTATGAGAGATTTGGGACCAAGTCTTATTGATAAGTGACTTTTAGGTCATTTGGGCATGTTCACACATGGCCAATGACCAAAAGTCATAAAAATAATGTAAATGCCTATAACTCCCCAATTTGGGGTCCAAAAAATACAACAAAAATATGTCTGGAAAGCTCTCGAAGAGAGCTTTCACATGGAAGGGTCAAAATATACAAAAGGAGAGTCCTTGGGGCCTTTATCCCCAACAATCTACATGTGTAGTGCTCCTCGTCCTCCACCTCCTCTCGGCATATCCTGCATAATCTCTCGTCCGTGGGTATGTGTCGCTCGCCCAACCTCAATCTCGAGCTGGGTGTGATGATACTCTGAGCTACCCAATGGCCACTCTCTCTGCTGAAGCCATGTATGTATCCATGTATCGTGGTCTCTGGATGAAACCATCCGTTGTCACAGTCAAGAAGTGCTCTCTGTAGTGTTGCCTCTTTGTGAGAAGAGGCTCCCGTGGTGCTATCCATATCTCCCTGATGTGTAAGCTCCCAATCAAACTCCTGTCAAGAGACCTATGCTTGCTCCATATCCTCCAGAGTCGGACCTATGCTCGATTTATCCACCAATCTCCATAGTAGGACGATATGCAAAAGCCAAGTCTTCAACCTCTAGTAGACTATCTTCCAAAGATTGCTAGCGAACTTCGTATCTTAATCACTAGTAATTTCTTTGGGCAATACATAAAATTTATACAAATGTTCCACAAAGAACTAAGCTAATTTGTAGCTCTTCACAATGTAACGTGTTGGTATAAATCTCTCCATTTTCATGAGTTGATCAACATCGACCTAAATGGCATCATGATCCCTTGGGTCTAGGACAACAAAGTCACAAAGTCCATAGAAATGGAAGTCCATTTACTATCAAGAATCTATAACAAGTGTAACAACCATGCTTGTCTTAATCATTCATTCTTCAATATTATTATGCTGACATTGAGAATACTTACGAGTATTCCTCTCAACAAAGGTCATCATGTGTAGCCAGTAGTACTGGCCTACCAATGCCAAGGTTTGGTGTACCTCAAGATACCCCACACTCAATGCGTTATGACACTCATACAATACAAGAGTTGAAAAATCTCATCATCATCAGGCATACACATACACACACCTTGCTCTTCCTAAAAAGTAATCTATTCCAAACGGAGAACTTTTCCACTCTCTCTCTCTCAATAGCCAACTATCGCACAAAGCGAATCATAATTATCCATGCTACTCGAACAAGACCAAACTTGTTGTTAAACCTCACCAAAGTGGCTGTCACCCTAGCAAAGTCCCTTGAGAGAAAGATAAAAAACAATCCTTGTGTCAGTAAAGAAAGAGCATTGACCTCAATGATCCTGCTTAGGGGATTGGCCATCATGTTTTTGGCACCCCTGCAATACCTAATGTAGGATATTTGTATGTTTGTGTATTTGATGTGTGTTTCTGCTATGTGTTTATGTTCATTGTTTTTGTATGTGTGTATGTATTATATGTCTATGATATGTTTGCTATGTGTTTTGTGCATGTTTTGTGATATTGTATTATTAGGTAGTTTTGTATTAATCTTTACTAGGATACGATATGATATGTGTTGTATATTTTTGTTATTTTTATGTATTCTTAATTTTATTTTTACTTCTATTATTTTGTATCATTGTCTTATTTTTGTACTGTAATTATTTTATCATCTATAATTTACTTCTCAGTTTTCTTGTTTTATTTTCATTTGTTATATTCTTAAGTTTTAAATTAATATAAATAGTTTTTACATTTTTTATTTCATGTGGTTTCTATTTGTTTATTTACGTGATTACTAATCTATCTATATGTATGTTTCATTGTACTAATCATCATTTCTTATTATATCTATGTATCCTCAAGGTACTTAATGTATTATTTTTATCTCTATAACTCTATGTCAACAATCTTTGTCTCTCTCAATATTTTCTCTGTGCAATTACATCATCTCTGATATATGACACCAACAATCACAATCAGAACCTATACATAAGGCATTATACGATTTGTAAAAATTCCTCAGCTCTAGTGGTGCGCTATCAATTAGAACACGTAATTTAGTTTGTCAAATCATCTCAATACAAGCTTGTGTCAATTCAAAGGTTAGTTCACTATCAGTTCTTCATGTACATCATTATACTAATTATCAGTTCTGATTATATCTATGTTTCTTGAAGGTACTTAATGTATTATTTTTATCTCTATAACTTTGTGTCAACAATCTTTGTCTCTCTCAGTATTTTCTCTGTGTACAATTACATCATCTATGATATATGACACCAACAATCACAATAAGAACCTATACATAAGGCACCATGCAATTTATCAAAATTCATAAGCTCAAGTGGTGCGCTAACAATCAAAATAGGCACATATGTGAGTAAGGTACTTTAGTGGGCTTTAGTTTGTCAAATCATCTCAGTACAAGCTTGTGTCAATACAAAGGTCAGTTCATTATCAGTTAATCATGTACATCAATTAGTACCTTTGAGAATTGTAGCAATTGTTAGTTTAAAGTCTCAATTCATCAATTCGTTATAATCAAAGATTAGGTTCGCTAGTCTTCAAGTCTTCGTCAAGTTCACATACCTAATCATATCATTAAAGGTTTATCCGAGCAACGCTCTACCACTGTGAGGACATTAGATAGGCCATTCATGTTAATGTCCTCAAACATTCAATTTCTCAAGGTAGGGCTCAATCAATCATTATATCAATCCATCAAATTATCTTCAGACTTCAACAACATCATAGTAAAGTTAAGCGAAATATATTATTTCTAAAGTCAATGCACGTACAACTTGCACCTTCAGAGATCTTTTCATAGATGCTCATGTTGAACCATCGGAGAAAATTGCAATGGAAAAGGATATTGACGTTCCTACGTCTTGCAATAATCTTAACCACACTGCAAAATATCAACATGATGACATGTCTCCTACACAAGAATCTTTGCAATCTACAAGTCAACATGGGTCAATGAATGTGCAATGGATGATCAACAGTATAGGCACCATTATCATGCTTTTGAATGTAGCGTTATTTCTACATCTATTTCTTCTCGACGGATTCGGCTAAACCAACATGTGTTCCACTGTCCACAATGCAATTTTCAAGAACCTCAAAGCTTATCAACATTCTATGACCACTCTTACATATCATGTACTTTCACAACAAGATTTAGATAGTCTTTCACAAGTTTTGAGGAAGCATTACCTATCAACTCCACACTCTTTGTAAATTATCCCTCATTATTTTCTCTGTGTACAATTACATCATTTGTGATATATGACACCAATACCTAATCTCGAAATCAAACTCCTACATGAGTTCCATTCCTCTTGCCTTACGGAAATTGGGTTTATCGTGGAGATATTTCAGTGGGGATCCATACAGAACCTACAAAGGAAGTTGATAAATTCCAAAAAGGCATTCACCTAGCAAATCATACAAAGAATAGGCCAATCTAGCACAACCCTTACTTTATCATGGTCAATACGAATACCATCCACCATAATGATATGGTCGAGATAAAGTAGCTAAACATGAAAAAATTTGCATTTATTCTACTTCACATAAAGTTGTTCTTGCCTTAAGTTGCATAAGAGAAGAAGCAGGCGATATCTATGATCCCCCAATATCCTCCTACACATGCAACTCTTGTCTATTTGGCATAAAGGTGGTCTCACCTTAGGATGCATATGACAAGTCTCAGTTATTGTCTATGATCATGCAACATCTTGTTATACACGAGGATATCGTTGAGAAACACCACTATCCGCTTACCTAGATATTGATGAAAACAAAATGTTAATCATCTTCTAGAAGGTGAAGGTGAAGACTGCATTGGTCAGGCCAAAAAGCAAGAGCAAACAATAATAATTTCTATTTTGTGTACAAAAGGTGGTCTTGGGAGTGTCATCACGGTGTATCCATATCTCATGGTAGCAAGATCTAAGATCGAACCTAGTGAAATAACAAGCACTCAACGGTCAATCTATAAGATCACCCATCCTCAATAACAGATACTTGTTCTTGATGGCTACCTTATTTGTTGGTTTTTAGGCCCGCAATCAATATAGAGACAAAGAGAAAATAGAGGGAAGATGGAAAATAGACAACACAATAAGAGAGTTGGACGGAGCCAAGCTCCAAATATGTTCATTACATTCCATGATGAAGCCCTTAGTACATGAAGTTACAAGATAGCATTAAGAATGCAGAAGATCCATAACTCCACCTCCTTCAGGTGAAGAAGACTATCTTCTCTCCACTAGCTCGAAGTAACAAGCTCCAAAGATGATAATATATGTGCCTTCGGACTTATCGTTTTATAGGTTATGTCACAACATGCTTTTAAAAGCTTTTCTAAGTGTAAAAAACTAAAAAAAACAAGGTTCCCTAATTTTTGAAAACCCTAATTCCAAATTTCAAGAAAAGCCTAATTTTGGTTTTTCTTATTTTCTATGTTGTTTGGGCATATAATATATTATATATTGCGTTTGGCTTTTAAATAATGCTTTGTCTCATAAAAGTGCTTTTCATACTAATTTTCTGAAATTAGGATTTACAAATTCGACCCTCTATTTGCTTCCAAGTATGTGAATGTTATAAATCATTGGAAAGCTCTTGATGAGTACTTTCATGATATGTAATAAAAAAATTTGTCAATTTCTTACCATTTTGACTTGTTTGACTATCCATTTGACCATCTTTGACCATTAATTATTGTTTATTTGTTTATTTTTAACCTACAAGTGGGATCCCCTAGTGGAAGGTTGCCCCATAACACAATTTTTCTAACAATCCCCTCCTAACCTAACACTAGGGGAATATATCAAGTAGGTACACTATTGGTTATTAATTATCCAATTTAAGTTAGGTACCTCGAGTTTTCACATATCATGCAAGTATCCACCAACACATAACAAGGACTTTAGACATGAAGAGCACTCCTATAACACACATCACAAGGAGAACTCACATATCCCCAACTCCTCTCAACCATAGTTGTTACTGACGGGATTCTAACTTCTGATTTTTTACAAGAAACCAACTTATGACGAGTAAGGAAAAATGTTTATGACGTTTACCAACGTAACCCTTTTTTTAAGCATAAAATACATAGATAACAATCAGTACTTCAACATGAACATAAACATAATAAAAACATAGTGACTAGAATATGAAAGTAAGTGCAAACTCCAAAATACCATCTGATATTATGTAACGTGTATTGTGTACTATGAGACCATGAAAACAGAGCTAAAGCCTAAAACTTAGAATGTAGAGATAAAAGCATAAGAGTGATCAGTCATCATGCTATCCTCATCAATATCAACAAGATCATCATCATCATCACAGCCACCATCATGTGTAGATGAAGGACCCTCGTCCGCATGTACATATCTTTGAGTAATAGAGGTGATAGAATTGTGGGGAATTTCCTCACCCTCTACACTCTTTTGCATTGCAACCAACCTTTCATCATCATGCTCTTTTTCAATCATCTCCAAAGTAACTTCTTGCATTTCAAATCCCTTTTCTTTTATCTTCATTGCAAGTCCAAGATTAGTGTGAATATAAACATTTTTCTATGTTTCTTAGGAGAAGCTTACTCCTCTTAGTATGAATCTAAGAAAATGTGCTCCAATTTCTCTCACAAGGGGAAACACAAGTACCTTGTGAGAGAATACGAAGAGACAATGCTTGCAAATTGGGTGTATGCGCCCCAAAAGACTCCCACCACATCACACCATGATGCATTCTTTTTAGATCTTTAACAAGTTGTCTTCCAAATGTGCCAGAGATCGTCTTAAAAATATGTAACTCATCAAATAATACACCTTGTTTAACCACATCATTACGTGTATATCTTTCAATTGCATCCATCTGACCATCATTAACTTCTCCATCCTTCTCAAGATATTTCTCTCTCCAAACAGGATGCAAAATATATGTTGCACCATGAAGGGGAGTGTAGCATATTACATCTCTCAATGCATAATGCATTGACTTCCTCAAGTCTTACATTATCAATACCATCCAATTTTCCAATTTTCTCTATCATTCTATCTGTAAGCTCATATATGAACCCCATGGTGGCCCCTTCTCGATCAACCAACTGCAAACATTCACAATTTCGCGCGTACTCCTCCAAAAAAAAAGCACTTAACACTATGGAAGAAACATCCTCTATCTTTTGTGTCCTAGATACTTTCTTCCTATTGTATTCAGGAGAAGCAATCATAGACATTAACAATTTCACGTGCACTACTCCCAAAAAAAAAGCACTTAACACTATGGAAGAAAAAACCTCTCCCTTTTCTGCCCTAGATACTTTCTTGCTATTGTATTCAGGAGAAACAATCATAGACCGCAAGCCATTGTACACTCTTTCGCAGATTAGAGAGCATAATTAACATGTAGGCAAATCTAGTTTGTGCAAGGTTTATCAAATCTTTGGCACTAAATTTCCTAAAAAGTGCAAGTATGGATGGTTTCATTATGACAAAAGTTAAAATCTTCATTGCTTGAACCAAAATCGGCTTCACCCATGCTAGAGCACCAATATCTTCAAAGAGAAGATCAAGCCAATGGCATATGCATCTACTGTAAAATATGGGAAGCCATTCTTGCTCAACCAAATAACCTTCTCTCATACAATTGGACGCATTGTGTATACTTGAACCACGTTACTAGGTCCAACATCCATAATTGCATCTTTTAAAACTTCAAACATATACTTCCCAAATATACTTGGCATGAAGTATCAACTGATTTCTAAAACGTTGTGCCATAAATGCATGAAACCATTATGTTTATGATTGGCCTATTCGTGGTATCAGACCAAACAATCACATAATATGTTACATCCAAATTGCTTCCACTTCTCACGCATTTGAAGCAAATCATTTTCAATACACATGACCTCATCATATAATTGCTTTGAGCGAAGATGATGATACAAGGGAGGTTTGAAAGAAGGACCCGCATGCCCAATTGCATTTACCATATCAAGAAAGTAAGGACTCCTTACTTTCTAGAAAGGAATACTTCTTCCAAAAAAAAACACTTCTCAAAGCTTTGGTTGCCTCATCTCTTGCTCGGGACTCCCAAACCTTTTGCTATGGTCTTTGTGAAGTTTAGGCTCTTTCCATCCCATGCATGCATGAAGGTTCTCCACATGGAAATGCATACTCTTCATTTCCAACATCAGACGTCTCTCCAATGCTTCCCATTCGAGTGTTTGCATGTGATTCTTCATTTGAATGCATTCCAAAAGGTGTGCCACTTTCTTGACTCCCTTTACCTTGCATTTTTCTGCATGCATCTATTATGTAGTCGGGTGCACTATTACATTTATCAAACCCATACCCTTTCAAATCAAGTATGTGAGGCTCTAATGCGGTTAGCTCCACCATCCCAACAATGAGAGAAAAACTTGCATTTTCCTGTCTAATTCCCTTTTCGTAGAGATTTCACTTTCTTCACGTATTCCCATTCACCTCTAGCTTTTTGAGGCTTCTGCACCATAAAAAATGAAATCAATTCATAATCACAGATCCATAATTTCAATTCACAATCTTATACACAATAACTTGTAATTTGTAATTGATGCATGATGCATCATGTATCATGCATCTCTAAATTGAAATATGAACTTGCAGCATGCATTACGCATCTTACATAATGCATATGACTCGCTGCCGCTGCTATTTTTCTTTTGAAGTTAAAAGTGATATAGGGCATTTCCCCAGAGCCTTAAGCCTACAACCTACAGCCTACAAGCTACAAGATCCAGTTGGTGGCCTTTTTCCATACCTTCAGCCTTCCTGTAACCCTGTCACCAGCCTATGTTGCAGCCCAAAAGCCTCTGTCACAACCCGAAACTGGGTGCTGTAGCCTTCCCATAACTCTATGCACTAGGCTCTGTCGTAGCCCGCAATGGCTCCTCAATGCTCACGCTTCAGCATGTACAGAGAATGAAACCTGATCGAAGGTCGCAAGGCAAAATAATTGAACCCTCAATTTTCTGCGAAGGTCATGTCAGGAATTCGATTCTGACGCCACGTCAGAAAAATGTTAGGTACGAGTCGGGATTCACGTTACTGACGCGTCAGCATCCAAGTATGTTCTCAATCAAGTACTATTTGGAAGAATCGAGACAACTATGGGATGTTAAGTAATAAGAGTCTGCCTGATGATCTTTGTATGATTTAAGAATAAAAAAAGAAGCTTCTAGAAAAAAGTGTGTTTGTGTGTGTGTGTACATATGTATGGATGCAGGCATACCAACATAGCTCTATGTATGTATGTATGTATGTATGTATGCACGTACACATACCTGTGTATGTATGAGAAAATAATATTTTTAATACCAAGTGTGTGAAGCATACTAAATAAAGATGCATGATAGTGGGTGATCTTCTTTGAAGTATATGATGAGAGCATAGGTCTAGATAAACAATTTGAAAACCCAAACATGTGAATAACAAATGTGCCACAAGCTGATGATAACTATCCAGAAGAATACAGAACCACAAGTTCTGTCACCATCTAGTACACATCCACCACATGACGCCATAATCAGGTGATACAAAATTCCTGTTTCATATCTTTGCATGCAAGAAAGAACAACCCAATCTGATTGGATTTCTGTTATAAAAGGATTAGTTCCAGATACTTGCTATAAAAGGTTTTTTCCTCTATGCTTTTATGATTGATCAAAGTATTCCCATTAAAACAGAAGATTTTCTTTTAAATCTCTGAAGAATAACATCAATACGCTTAGAATGCTGAACAACAAATCAAGTTCAAATAAATCACAGATGCTACTACCTCCTGATACAGTTATTGATGAAACTGCTCTTTTAGATGCTTTCAGTTTCCCAAGAAGCTCTCCTGTGTCTACATGCAACTCACAGACCATTCCATCAGATCCCGCACTGTATATAATACTCCCAGACTTTCCAAAAGTGATAGATTTGACACCTCTATGCAAAAGACAAAAACCCTGATGGTCAATTTATAATAAACAGTGCTCAGTTAAGAAAAAAAAGACTGTGTTTTTACAATAGCACAGCATTACTTTGTAGGAACTTGCATCGAACTTACCCAGTGTGGCAATCTTGAACCTTCCATTTTAGCTTCCCAAGTGCAGCATCTATGAGGATTATATCACCGGAACCTGTTCCTAAGCCAATCAGAAATGATGCACCATGCCTCTTCTTCCCCTGATTATTAAAATCTCTCTCTCTCTCTCTCTCTCTCTCTCTCTCTCTCTCTCTCTCTCTCTCTCTCTCTCTCTCTCTCTCTCTCTCTCTCTCTCTCTCTCTCTCTCTCTCTCTCTCTCTCTCTCTCTCTCTCTCTCTCTCTCTCTCTCTCTCTCTCTCTCTCTTTTCAGCAGACCACACGGGGCTACACGGAGAGCACTTTATATACGCAGCAGATGTAGTTTCCCACTTGATCGCCCATCTCTTCAACCGTGCTTTGGTTGAGGGATTACCCGACTCATGGACTATGCATACCATTACGCCTATCCATAAGTCCAGTGATATGATGGACCCAGGGAACTACAGGACTATTATGATAGGCCATATCCTGGCCAAGATCTATGGGGCAGTACTAGAGGCAGAGCTCAGCACTTACGCTGAGGCAGCGGGGATCAGAGCACCCGGCCAGGCAGGCTTCCGCCGCACTTTCTCCACCATCGACCACATCTTCGTGCTTCGTTGCTTGATTGAGAGCGCGAATGCGAGGAAGCAGAGACTATACTGTTGCTTTGTGGATTTCCGCAAAGCCTTCGACATGGTCCCTCGAGAGAGACTACTACGGAGGCTCCAAGAGTTACAGCTTCCATCAGACATGCTATGGGCCATCCACGCTTTGTATGCACGAGTCACAAGCAGGGTACGCTGCCCCGGCGGTCTATCAGACAGCCTTGTTAGCACCATTGGTGTGAAACAAGGTTGCCCTCTCTCACCCACTCTCTTCGGTCTCTACATCGACGAGATCACGGAGTATATACAGCAAGCAGGAGGGCGAGGAGGAGACCTCGGAGGTACGCCAGTACATATCCTATTATATGCTGATGACATTGTCCTGCTCTCAGAGTCACAGGAGGGGTTGCAGTCACATTTACAGGCGCTCGATACCTTTTGCATGGAGAGAGGACTCACAGTGAACCTTGGCAAGACCAAGGTCATGATCTTCCATACCTCCAGGACAGTACGCCATCGCGCCTCTTTCACAGCAGCTGGAGGACAGATAGAGGTAGTGGACTCCTACGTCTACCTAGGTATCACCTTCTCGGGAAGCACAGGGGTATTCTCCATGGCACAGGCTGCGAGAGATAGATTGACGCGAGGTTATGCGGCACTTGCAGGATTGGAGAGACGCTGCTTTCAGACACATTTTCAGGAGCCCCGGACTAAGGGGTGGCTCTTTGACACTCTAGTGACACCCACATTGATGTACGCAGCAGCAGTATGGGCACCAGGGATCACAGAGGTGATGTGGACGCAGATTGAGAGGCCCCAGATCACCATGATATCACGATTGCTGAGCAGCAAGCCCTCCGTTCCACATGACATTATACGAGCTGAGCTTGGCACACCACCGATGCTAGTGGAGGCCCTCTTCCAATTGGTGACCTTTATTCTGAGAGTCAGAGAGCTCCTCACTAGCCGACTCACCAGGCTTGCATTTGAGAGCTCTAGACATTTGGCAAAGACACGGCATGAGAGAGTATGGTATGCACAGACTTACCGATGGTTAGCAAACCATGGCATGAGCATTACGGATCTCCCCCCTTTTCAGTATGACCTCTCTTCCCCCCACATTACCCTCTCTCGTTCGGAGAGGAATAGGATCATCCGTCAGGACCTACTACAGATACACGTCAGGGAGACATGGATAGCACCACGGGAGCCTCTTCCCACAAAGAGGCAACACTACAGAGAGCACTTCCTGACTGTGACAACGGATGGTTTCATTCAGAGACCACGATACATGGATACATATATGGCACCAGCTGAGAGAGTGGCCATTGGGCAGCTCAGAGTATCATCACACCAGCTCGAGATTGAGATTGGGCGAGCCACACATACCCCCAGGGATGAGCGACTATGCAGGATATGTAGAGAGGAGGTGGAAGACGAGGAGCACTACACATGTAGATGCCAGGCATATGAGGACATCAGAGACCGCTACCCACAGCTCTTCAGGGGGCCTAGAGAGATCAAGGCTTTATTGGGGACACAGGACGAGCGCCCTCTAGGTCGTTTCCTAGTAGAGCTCCAGCACCGCCGCGCATCACTCCTCCAGCAGCAGATGTAGATACACCTGACTCCCCCCCTCATACTTATATTACAGATTTTTTCAGACCCACATACACTCGAGGGCCCAGCTCGATGCGGGGTGTCACATTACACATGGCAAAGGAGCTTAGACGACAGCGTCGACGACCGAGACCCCTTGTCCGGAGAGCTCGTCCACATCAGAGAGAGATTCAGGCGATTCACGCACGCCATGACATGGAGATACAGAGACGTCAGCAACGCACCCCTATCGATTTGGATGCCCAGAGCATTTTGAGGATCGCCATGATGCCTTACCCATCGATGCATTATATCCTACACCCACTCCAGGCATTTAGGGGGTTGTGATACCATCGAGCCTCCCCTCCCTATGCATATCATATTTGTATCTCACCCATTGAGCATATAGAGTGCATACCCATAGCACCCCACACCCTTGATGCGAGCTACTATCCCTCCTTTTATACCCGTTTGCAGTACTCACACTTTATTTTCGTTTTGGATCACAGTGGATTGGAGTGGATTGGATCATACTGATGTATATGTTTTGTCTCATAGGCCGATTTTGGCCTCTAATAGAGGTTAAAAAGTCTCTCTCTCTCTCTCTCTCTCTCTCTCTCTCTCTCTCTCTCTCTCTCTCTCTCTCTCTCTCTCTCTCTCTCTCTCTCTCTCTCTCTCTCTCTCTCTCTCTCTCTCTTCCCCCCCCCCCCAAAAACAAAGAGACCAAAATTGCTTGCTATATTTCGGTCTTACAGTGATATTGATTTGGTGAAGCCCGCGAAGACCAGATTTACATACATGTGCATAGTCATGGAAAGATTATTAAGAGTCAGGCAAGCACTCGTGCAGACAGTTGTATCACCTGATTGGTTAGCTTGGGATGGACATACTAGTCCAAAGGCAGAGCTTGTACGACGCACATGTTTGGATGACAGTTTTTGGAGGGATGTGGAGGGATTAGTGCGGGCCTTACAGCCCTTATATTCACTCATACGCATAGCAGATAGAGAGGGCTGCACACTTGGACTTGTTTATGAGTTCATGGATCGTGTCGGAGAGTCTATACAGAGATGTCCTTATTTGACATTGGAGAGGTAAGTTGAAACTTGGGTAACCATATTTTATTTTTTGTATGAGCATTAAATCTTATTGTTTTCTAACTTGATTTGTTTTTTATCCGTAGGATAGAAGAAATAAAAGGAATATGGAGGAAGAGGTGGGATTGGTTCCATCGCGCTATACATGGGATGGCCAATTTACTACATGCTTTATGGAGATCTGCATCACAGTCATTGGATATGGAGCTTGTGAATGCTTGGAATGACTATGTAGATCAATTGTATGGACCTTCTGATGTGGAGCTACATGGGAAGTTGGAACTTCAGCTCACCCAATTTCAAAATAATGAA
The DNA here is from genome assembly GCA_020310875.1 of Ceratopteris richardii. NCBI lineage: Eukaryota > Viridiplantae > Streptophyta > Polypodiopsida > Polypodiales > Pteridaceae > Ceratopteris > Ceratopteris richardii. The sequence continues at coordinate 48,030 of MU260336.1, forward strand.
GGACTTTTTGGTAGAGACACGGCATGCTTGAGAAGCATGCAGTTGATGCCTGTGACATGGTATGGGAGAGATACGGTGTTGGTACACCTGAGCTAAAAGTCATTCCAATTTCCTCTCGAGTCTTTAACTAATAAGTTATAATTTAGTCTCATGAGTCATTCATCTTGTGTCTTTAATTTTTAATGAACTCTTCTTTTTTACCTTGCAGAGAAAGCTAGCCATCCGCATACTTTCACAAGACTGTAGTGCAAGTCCATGTGAAAGGAATTGGAATACATGGCCCTCTTCCATACAAAGAAGAGGAATAGACTATCTACATTACATTTGGAGCGGCTTGTCTATTGCCACTGCAACTTGCTTTTATTGGAGCGTGGTGGCCATTCAACAGAGGTGCGGAAGGTGAACATCAATGAGCTTGATATAGAGAGGGTCCATGATATACCTAGCATTCCGACAAAGGACCTTGATCTATATGACATGCTCTATCAGGAGTTGACAGTGCCACAGCATGATACGAGGGCATCTCGAACTCGTTCTAGTCATAGAGCACGTAGTGTACCAGGTCCATCTACTAGTAGGATGGAGGCATCTACTAGTCGAGCACCACCGGATGATGATGATGATGATGATGATAGTGATGATGATGACTTATGATTTACTTGATATTGATTGATCATTGTATTATTGACCGATTATTGTTTGACTACTTAGTGGTATCATGGATGATGGTATGATCATTGATGTATATGTATTATGGACATTGGATTCTGATATCACATATGAGTTATGACCGTCACCAATGTCATAATTTTGAGATGAGGTTGACTTTTTGACATGTTTTTATCATAAATTATAATTCTTTGAAGTCTGTTTTAGTAGTACCAATGTTACTTGTAACTTGTGTGTGTATATATATATATATATATATATATATATATATATATATATATATATATATATATATATATATATATATATATATATATATATATATATAAATGTATTTGTGTGATGTCAATGGTCATATGAGATGCGTTGAAGTTTGATTCTTGAAATAATGCAATTGCCTGGTGCCAAGTTCCAAGATGAACATTGCTAAGTAGTAAGTAGTAAGTACTAAGTAGTTACTAGTAAGTTGCTTGAATATGCATTGTGAATTTGAGTTTTAGAATGAGTCATGATAATGATTATTTGTCGACTCAGACATCATACATGTGCAATGTACATCTGCCATCACTGCATTGTGAACAAGGATTCGAGAATTTGGAATGAATCATGAATATTCAATACATATTACATAAATTAACATAATACATAGTATATATGTATATACTATAGTATACATCTAGTTTACTATATTTGCAAAAAGAAAATGAAAAAAAAAAAGAAGAAATGGTTCGCAACGTCCAGGCCCAAACGTTGCGATGTTGCTAACGCGTTAGCAACATGTTGCGAAAACGTTGCTAACAACCTTGCACTAGAGGCCGCATTGGCCTTCTCTTTGTCCTTGTCCTTTGAGTTGTCATGTGCTTCATTCTTGGTGTCCTTTTTCTTCTTGTCACATGTGTTCTTCTTTCTTTCTAGTTCAACTTTATAGTATCTGCAAAAGCTTCATGTGACCTTTCCTACCACATTGATAACAAGTCACTTTAGCCTTGCCTTTGCTTTTGCTCATGTTCCTCTGTACATTTCCACTTTTCTTTTCTGTTCTTCCTCTAGCCACATTGGCTGAACCACTACCCTCTCCACTAGCTTTCCTCTTGATATCCTCGTTCAAAATAGAACCCCTTACACCATCAAAGGTAAGATTAGGGCTATTCGAAAGTGAACCAACCAATGTTTCCCATGAATCACGTAAGGTCATCAACACGAAGATGGCCTTAAGCTCATCATTAAATGGAGGTAATCCAGAGTCCTTCAATTGTGAAAGAGTACCTCTTAAAGAAAAGTGCTCAGTAGCACTTTTTGACTCATCAAGCTATATACACACTAGCTTACGCATAAGATGCACTTGATTTATAGGGGTGGTATTTTCATAAGTGGCTTTTAGCTTCTCAAAAGTAAGGCCTTTCAAATCCACTAAGATTTCATATGATACAACCATCTTGTATCTTGATGTAAATGATGGCCTTCTTGTTTAGGTTCATCCATGCTGCATCTGTCATATCTTCAGGCTTGACTACCTCAAGAGCCCCTTCACAATCTTTAAGAAAGAGGATGCCCAACATTGTCTCTTTCCACCAATCAAAACCGCTACCTTCAAATCTATTGATCTCAAACAAGCTTTTGACATTAGAGGAGGTAGAAGCCATATTTGCACACTAAGAGCTTCAAAATTTCACCAAAAAATGTAAAATTCATCTGTTGTCCTATGCGCAATTACCTTACGGGACTATAGCTGAGAAATTAAGCCCAAAAACTGTTCAAAACTTGCAAAAAACAATTCCTGAAAATTTCTGCAAAAAATTTCACAAAATTCAAGCAAGTTGTAATTGCATCAAAAAACAACAAATTTGTCGTTTTTCAACCACAAAAGGCATACATAGATGTAAAACCAAGTCAATGGGTGCTTGTTTTCACAGAAGCCCCAATTTTTGCTGCAATATGACCTGTAAAATCAGAGAAATGACCTGCTGTAATAAGTTTCCAGCAAGTATGCACTTCCTCAATCTTTGTACATGTTCTCCCACTTCAAATGAGAGAGAATTTTTGCAACAAAGGACCTGTAGCTGAAAAAATCAGCAATGTGGATGCTAAATATGACCTGTGGGGATACAAAAAGAAGAACAGAAGAGATTCTTCACGATGAACCTCTCTTAAAAACACAAAATTTGCTTCAGCTTTGCTCCGGGCTGAAGTAATCCTACAAAAACAGCACTTTAATCGCAAAAAAAGAAGGTTTTTCATGCTGAAATTCCCCCAAATGCAAGAAAAAGCCTTCAGCTTAACATAGGCTGAAGTAGAAAAGCACTTGAAACAACTTTGTCGCGATGGAAAAGCTCAAAACTATGCTACCAGTTGAAAGAGACCGCACAGAGCTACGTCGTGGTGTGCTCGATTGCTATCAATCAATAAGGAAGAGGAGAGGAGAGACCACAAAATACAACTCCAAATAAGGCAACCGCATAATGAGACGATACATGTGGAGCAAGGAAAAGATGTACGAACCAAGAAAGAACGAAGCATCCCTAAAACTTGGTTGAATGTGGATGTAGCTCAACTCAAGGCAGTAGTACAACAGATGATACAAACTGCTATGGATACTCAACAGCTAATGCTTGAGGCTGACATAGATATGACAAAACCTTGAGGAAGAAGAATCAGTTCCAAAAAATAGATGAGAATTTATCTGCCAAATTAATTCAAGCACAAAAGATAATATTAGAGAAGGAGGCAAAAACTAATGAGGCAAAGAATCAATGTGCCATACTAGAAATGGAAAGTCAGAAGCTGCAAGAACAACTTAAAGAACTACAAAGCAGGTATGAGGCTAGCGAGGCACAAAAAAGGCACGAATAAATACTCGAAGTAAAATCAAACGCAAAGAGAGTGGGCTGCTCCATGAGGAGAGAGAAAGTAGAGAGAGAAACCTACACAAAAATTTGGAGAAGAGGATGGAGAAGCTGAAGTTGAAGAAGTCCAAATCAAGTTATGAGAGATTTGAGACAAAGTCTTATTGATAAGCGACTTTTAGGTCATTTGGGCATGTTCACACATGAACGATGACCAAAATTCATAAAAATAATGTAAACGTCTATAACTCCCCAATTTGGGGTCCAAAAAATATAACAAAAATATGTTTGGAAAGCTATCGAAGAGAGCTTTCACATGGAAGGTGTCAAAATATACAAAAGGAGAGTCCTTGGGGCCTTTATCCCCAACAGGGAGTACCATCAAGGATGATTTGGGCCATCTATGCACTCTATGTGCAAGTGATTGGGAGGGTTCAGCGTCAAGGAGGTATGTCTGAGGCCATTGTTAGCACCATCGGTGTTAAACAAGGTTGTCCACTCTCCCCCACTCTATTTGGCCTCTACATCGACGAGATTGAGGACTACGTCCTCCGAACTCGAGGAGTGAGTGAAGACCTTGCCGGTACACATGTCCACATTTTATTATATGCCAATGACATCGTATTGATTTCAGAGTCACTCGAGGGATTACAATGTTGGAAATTTAGTAGGCCCATAACTAATACCACAAGTCCAAGTTCCATAGGTCCAAGATCTACAACATAGAATCCAACAATCTTCCAATATTGACAAAACATGAACATACCACACTTAATCATACAAATGATGAGACAAAGATAGAGAAAGATTAGACAACATGTGTAAAGTGATGGATGAGTGAATGTACAAATGTAACAAACATATTCAGATGTATGGACAAAAATCTGAATATATATGAGATGTATGACCCGATAGGTTGTAGAAGAGTGAAAGTGAATATGAGTGACAGAAAGAGGAAGGATCAGTGTGAAACTGATAATCAGCAAACCCTCGTATGAACTAAGGCTATGGAAGACCCTAAGTAAGATACGTGTGTGAAAGATCACATACTTACAAAAGTAACAAAGAATGCTAACAAGTTTGCTGCCAGAAATCCTCAAACTCATATGAAAATACCTTCTCGAACACCTCATCCAAATATGCATAAAGCATACATGTACTGATTCTCTTGTATCTATGCCGAATAGGACTCCTCCTCATATGGATGCCACTGTCTCCATAAACTCCAAGTAGTACTTGAGTGCATAAAGAGAATATGTACCTGAATTCTTAACATAAGATGTAAATCTTATGTTAACCACCATCCAATGTCTTTGAAGTAACCCGAAATCTTCATGTAGAAGACAATCTTCAAATACATCATGTGAATGGCCGATCCACACCACCAAGCTGCTAATAGATAAGTCCTCTCCATAAGCAAGAGTGTGAGCACACTCTTCTTCTGCAAGAAGAACTCCATAGCCACTCCTCAACATGCTCCAAGATAGCAACATGGCTGCCCCATGTGCTAAAAGCACCACCTCTAAAGCTGGCGTTGCAATTGGTGTAAGATATATAGACAATGAGCCAAGCACTTGTTATTTAGCTTTGAGTATATGTTGAAAAGCACCTATCAAAAGCGATCGCTCCAATAAAGCACAACGTGATCGCTAAGAAAAAAAACACCATTGTCCACGCTGTCCATCGCTATCACGCTCCGTCCGTTCGCTGTTTATCCCAAAAAGCATGAAAGAAAACATGTTTTCGTGCTGACGCTGCTCACGAGTATCGAACCCGGACCATAGGGATGGGAGGATATCGACGTAGCCAAGGCGCTGGTCGCCATTTGCTTCTAGGACTTATAAGAACAGCTACTCATGCTGTGTACTGTGAGCAATCTTGACCAATAGGACATTGTTTTCCAACATACAGTGCCACTTGGATGCCCTAGATGAGTTTTGTACACAGGGGCTTGACAGTAAACCTTGGCAAGACCAAGGTCATGATCTTCCACACCTCCCCCATGGTGAGGAATGGAGCAGATTTCACAACTAGCAGTGGACAGATTGAGGTGGTCACTTCCTATGTCTACCTCGAAGTCACATTCACGAGCTTGCCTGACCCCTTCAGCATGAGATAGGCAGCCACCGATAGACTCACACGAGGATATGCAACTTTAGCCATGTTAAAGCAGAGATGTCACGAGGCACACTTCCAGGAGCTCCGCACGAAGGGGTGACTATTTGACACACTTGTCAGACAAGCTATGATGTATGCTACGACAGTTTGGGCCCCAAGCCTCCTAGTCACCCAGTGGAGTGAGGTCGAGAGGCCATAGGTACGTATGATCTTGTGACTATCTTGCAAGAAAAAGTCAGTGCCACATGATATCATCAAGGAAGAGCTAGTTGCACCAACCATGGTAGTAGATGCACTATTCCAGAATATTTGCTTTATTCACAGGATGAGGGAGCTCCCTACATACAAACTCACACACAGAGCTTTTGAGGCATCTATTCAGATATCAAAGTCGAGATATGAGAGAGCTTGGTACACTCAAGTTAGAGACTGGTTTGATAGTCATGGACTTGATATGGACAGATTGCCTCCTTTGCAGTATGACCCAAACTCACCTCACATCCATGATCCATCTCTTGTGTCGTGAGAGGAATGTTGTGCTCAGACAGGATCTCTGGCAGCTCTACATTAGTCAGACATGGCACACACCACACATGGGATCGAGACTATCGCACTATCAAGACAAGTTCTTAGACATACTAGCAGACCGTTTCATCCAACGACCATGCTACATGGATACTTACATGCCTGATAGCTCAAGGGTAGCGATTGGCCAGTTCAAAGTCTCATCACATTGACTAGAGATTGAGAAGGGCAGAGCCGCAAACATTCCCAGAGAGCAACGGATATGCAAGGTATGCACAGTAGAGATGGAGGATGAGGAGCACTTTGTATGCAAATGTAGCGCATATGATGACATCAGAGGCAGATACGAGACTCTGTTCCAGTTCAGAGTCTCATCACACTGACTAGAGATTGAGAAGGGAATAGCCGCAAACATTCAAGAGAGCAATGGATATGCAGGATATGCAGAGTAGAGATGGAAGATGAGTAGCACTTTGTATGCAGATGTAGCGCATATGATGACATCAGAGGAAGATACGAGACTCTGCTTACAGGGAAGCCCATCCTCCAAGAGATCATGGACTCAAGAGACTAGCAACAGCTCAGGTGATTCTTGTTAGAGATAGAGTCATAGAGATTCCCTACTCCAGCCTACTGTAGCAGCCCATACCAGCCCATACATGAGGGAGACAGAGTCATCTCACTAACTTCTTTATTCAATAACGTGGAGCAGACCTCCCACCCTCAGCTCACACACTGAGAGGGATGACTCTTCAGCAGGCTCAGACCTCTCAAGCTAGGAGACGACCTCGTGCTATAGGATATCGGGCCCCAAGACTTCACCGACACAAGATTGCGGAGATCCAGGCTCATGGCCATCGCGCCATGGAGGAGAGACAATCCGAGATGATGGTTGATCCCGCTACATCCACCAAGGTGGCCCTAACTCCACCTCCACCTATGTATTGTTGGAAGTGAGGTAGGCCCTTAGCTCATGTCATAGGTCCATGGTTCCATAGTTCCAGTCATGTACAACATTAATTCCAGCAATCTTCCATATTGACAAAACATGAACATACCACAACTTAATCATACAAATGATGAGATAAAGATAGAGAAAGAATAGACGTCATGTGTAAGGTGTTACGTAAGCCAGCGCTTACTCATAGTATCATATATACCAATGTTCAATGTACAATGTGGGAGCATATCTCTCAACCACTCTATGTGATGAGAAATAGATGAATGAGTGAATGTACAATGTAACAAACATATTCAGATGTATGGGCAGTAATCTGAATATACATGAGATGTGTGACCTTATATGTTATAGAAGAGTGAATATGAGTGACTGAAAGAGGAAGGATCAGTGTGAACGGAAATCTTCAAACTCATGTGAACACACCTTCTCAAACACCTCATAAAAATATGCATAAAGCATATAAGTACTGATTCTCTTGTACCTATGCCGAATAGGACTCCTTCTGATATGAACGCCACAGCCTCCATAAACTTCTAGTAGTATCTGTGTGCATAAAGAGAATATGTACCTGAATACTTTAACATAAGATGTGAATCTTATGTTAAACTCCATCTAATGTCTTTGAAGTAGCCAGATATCTTCTTGTAGAAGACAATCTTCAACCTAACATCTTCTTGTAGAAGATGATCTTCAAATACGCCATGTAGATGGTCCCATCCAATGTCTTTGAAGTAGCCAGACAGCTTCTTGTAGAAGACAATCTTCAGCCTAATATCTTCCTGTAGAAGACAATCTTCAAATACATCATGTAGATGGGCGATCCTCACCATCAAGCTGCTAATGACCAAGTCTTCTTGCCATGAACAAGAGATGACCTCCTCTCCATGAGCTAGAGTGTGAGCACACCCTTCATCTTCTCCAAGAAGAATCACTAAGAAGAACTCCATAGCTGCTCCTCAACATGCTTCAAGTTAGCACCATGGCTGCCCCATGTGCTAGAAGAAACACCACCTCTACTGAGGTCCAAGCTCTAGAAAGCTTGTGTTCATCCTAGGTGAAGGATGAAAGATAATGAGGCCAATACTCTTTATATAGTTTTGTGAACTCTTGAAAAGCTTATAATAAAGCTTCATAGCGAAAAACAAACGCGATCGCTAATTGATCTCCATCCGTTGTTCGATGCTTTTCAGAAAGCGTGTCGCCTGTTTGCGTGGTATTTTTAATATAGAAAAGTTGTATAAAAGCTTATTTTCTGTGCTGCAGCTCACGGGATTTGATCCATGGTCACAAGGATGAGAGGTTGACGAAGTAACCACGCTGCCCGTCGTCCTTTCTTGTACAAGGAGTAAAGAGGAACTGTAGACATTCTGTGCGCGCCCGTTTCCTTTAAGAAGGACTAAGAGTGAGCTCTTATAAATGGAGTACAATTTGACCAAAAAGAATTATTGAGACATTGTTTGACCAATAGGATATTGATTCCAACAATCCCCCTGCAATGGCATATTGGTACAAACTGAACTGAATCTGCAAACTGTCACAATCTGCAAATTACCACAAGCTTCAAGCTTGTACTTCCGACACTTCTGAAAAAGTCTTCTTCAAAACTGAATTTGACTTTTTTTTCAGAAATCTGAACTTGCTGAATATGAACCATATTACTTGAGAAAATATGCAAACTAGATATCCAATAGTGTACACATCAAACAACCATTGCTTGACAAATGTAGCATGAAGTGTCTCTACACCTGCTATCTCCTGTCTTCAAAAACCTGAAAACATACACTAGGATCCATATATTTGCATTTACCTTCCAAAAGGATTTCTCAACGTACTTCTGCTGTGTCATGTAAATACACTAAAAATCAAGAACTGAATCCTGGAACCTGTGACTGTCAACTCACAACTTAGTGTATTATGAACACTGCCGGTTCATCTCTGACTCTACTCAAGTCATGTCAACTCATCTCAATTGAAATCAACTGAAATATGAGTAAAAATCTATGATGTCATCATGTCTTCATCCTTTAAATCCTTCATACCTCTTTCCTTCAGAACTTGGTATAAACATATATGTGCGCACTTCTGAAATAAACCTTTCTGAAATATCAAGCTTCTCTTCAATAGAACTTTGGAACCTTCAATAGAACTTTGGAACCTTCTCCTGAACAGGAACATCCTAACAGGAACTTTCTCCAAACATTCTTCTTCTTCCTTCTTTTTACAAAGCTCGAACATAAAGAGAACTTGACAAAGGAAATATAGGAATACCTGTAGGTATGAATCTGCATTCTTTCACATATGGCTTGAAAATAAATCTTCATGTTTCATCAACCCCTGGATGACTTAACACTAGTATCCAGTATTCTTCAAAGTATATCAGACTTTATGAAATGTGGAACGTCTTCCTTCTTCAATAAATCTGATCTTTAGTAATCCATACTTGTATCTGAAACAAAAGTTTAGGATCCATAATCTTCTGTAACATAACAAGTATCTTCTTTTTCTCTGCAACACAAATCTGATAGAATCTGAATCTTTGACTTACTTCTTCCAATGCTAAGAACCTTATCAAACAAAGGATAGACAATTGAATCATAAATACTCAAGATCATACAAGATCTATCCAAGATCAATGATAATCTGCTGTCATCAAACCTTCATGACTGAATGTTTGATTTGCTACCTCAATGTCTCTAAGTGTCCATGCTTCTCAAAAAGTTGTAAAACTTTTCTTCAAACAAATCCTTTAAGGAATCTGAAATTCCTACTTGAACCATAAGTGGACAAACTTCTCACCTTGAGAACTCCAAAAGCTGCAAGTTGATACTTCATAACTTTCATATTTTACCCGGGTGAAATGTGATAGTACCTGCTTGATTTTCTTTTGGCTAACTCCACTTTTCAATCAAGTGATAGGATATGATGGAACACCTTTTTGAATACAAGCATGTATCCAAAAAATCAAGACAATCATAAAAAGTAGATTCTTCAACTGACTGGTACATCAACAAGTCTGAATTTTCTGAAGTTTTCTGAAAGTACTGAATATGAGGTAACCTTTTCCAAACATAAAACCTCAACCCAAGTCTTCAACATCTGCTACAAAAAACTCTTTTACCTCAAGAGTTAGATAAAGAAGAAATACACTTCTCTGCAACTTGTCATATATCAAGTAGCTCTATATTGACACTCCAAGAATTCTTTGAGGGAACATATAAGCTGCCTGCTTAAAAGCTTCATAACTCATATACATATGAGTCACAACATATATCTGCTGCTTTTCTTTCTCTCAATGCAATTCTTTGTCAAATCTACTAAATCATGACCAAGTGTAATGCAAAACAAGAAACTGCTTCTTCTTTAAACAAGATGTTCTCGTAGACTTGTCTTTGGATGTAGAGGATAAAATAGGAAAAGTATATGGAAAATATGAGAGAAAAGGAAGTCTTACTTTTCTTTTGGAAATGATGGACTTTCTTCTTCTGCATCTTTCTTCCACCCGATGATGTCAACATCTTCAAACTTCTCTTCCATACCTTTTGTTCTCTTCATCTTGAAGTAGCAAACACTCTTGACTTCTTCGAATGAACTTTTCTCTTCCTCTAGTGCTAAGAGTAAGAGATAAAACAAACATGGTATATAAATGGAAGTTGAATATAGAAACATGTTTTATCATCTCCTCATATCTCTGAATCAAAATTCTGCTTCAAATGTCTGAAATGACTAAATTCACCAATCGTTGTCTGAATGATGAATTGCCCTTCTAGAGTTACCTTCTCTAGATACATTTGTACCTTGATATCAAACCAACTTACAACAGAAAATTGGCTGAAAAAACTCATCTCATCTCTGCACTTGTCTTCTTAGATGAACTTTCTTGCCATGAAAGAGATCTTTCAAAAACTCGATACCTGTTTTGATGTAGCTAATGCTTTCAAATGATGAAAGCGTATAAAAGCAATCCTTGAATTTCTTCAAATCTCTTCATAACTGCTCTTCTAAGATATGACCTGCAAATGATAATCTAATAGTAGAAACTGATACCTGTGATTTGATGTTGATCTGATTCCTTCATCTTCTCTAAACCATTGTTCTTCCTTGAATTTGAAGTAGTCTTCTCTTCATCAAGTCTGGGTCTTCAAACAATACTTTTGTAAAGTATTTGCATACTCTTCAAAAATATTCGGCTGCTAACAGATCATCAACTTCATACTCCACACTGATGAATGTAACTGAAGTGTCTAATTCTCAAATCTCTACTCATCTAGATTAAGTGTGTATGTCAAATGTCAAATATTAGAAGATGCTTTCAAATCATATGTTGTAAATCTGGAAGTCTAGGAACCTGGGATTATGAATGAGCCTTAATGCATTGATGCCAAAGATCTAAAGTTCTGTAACCAAAACCTTAGTGCTCTGATACCAAATGTTGGAAGTGAGGTAGGCCCTTAGCTCATGTCATAGGTCCATGGTTCCATAGTTCCAGTCATGTACAACATTAATTCCAGCAATCTTCCATATTGACAAAACATGAACATACCACAACTTAATCATACAAATGATGAGATAAAGATAGAGAAAGAATAGACGTCATGTGTAAGGTGTTACGTAAGCCAGCGCTTACTCATAGTATCATATATACCAATGTTCAATGTACAATGTGGGAGCATATCTCTCAACCACTCTATGTGATGAGAAATAGATGAATGAGTGAATGTACAATGTAACAAACATATTCAGATGTATGGGCAGTAATCTGAATATACATGAGATGTGTGACCTTATATGTTATAGAAGAGTGAATATGAGTGACTGAAAGAGGAAGGATCAGTGTGAACGGAAATCTTCAAACTCATGTGAACACACCTTCTCAAACACCTCATAAAAATATGCATAAAGCATATAAGTACTGATTCTCTTGTACCTATGCCGAATAGGACTCCTTCTGATATGAACGCCACAGCCTCCATAAACTTCAAGTAGTATCTGTGTGCATAAAGAGAATATGTACCTGAATACTTTAACATAAGATGTGAATCTTATGTTAAACTCCATCTAATGTCTTTGAAGTAGCCAGATATCTTCTTGTAGAAGACAATCTTCAACCTAACATCTTCTTGTAGAAGATGATCTTCAAATACGCCATGTAGATGGTCCCATCCAATGTCTTTGAAGTAGCCAGACAGCTTCTTGTAGAAGACAATCTTCAACCTTATATCTTCCTGTAGAAGACAATCTTCAAATACATCATGTAGATGGGCGATCCTCACCATCAAGCTGCTAATGACCAAGTCTTCTTGCCATGAACAAGAGATGACCTCCTCTCCATGAGCTAGAGTGTGAGCACACCCTTCATCTTCTCCAAGAAGAATCACTAAGAAGAACTCCATAGCTGCTCCTCAACATGCTTCAAGTTAGCACCATGGCTGCCCCATGTGCTAGAAGAAACACCACCTCTACTGAGGTCCAAGCTCTAGAAAGCTTGTGTTGATCCTAGGTGAAGGATGAAAGATAATGAGGCCAATACTCTTTATATAGTTTTGTGAACTCTTGAAAAGCTTATAATAAAGCTTCATAGCGAAAAACAAACGCGATCGCTAATTGATCTCCATCCGTTGTTCGATGCTTTTCAGAAAGCGTGTCGCCTGTTTGCGTGGTATTTTTAATATAGAAAAGCTGTATAAAAGCTTATTTTCTGTGCTGCAGCTCACGGGATTTGATCCCTGGTCACAAGGATGAGAGGTTGACGAAGTAACCACGCTGCCCGTCGTCCTTTCTTGTACAAGGAGTGAAGAGGAACTGTAGACATTCTGTGCGCGCCCGTTTCCTTTAAGAAGGACTAAGAGTGAGCTCTTATAAATGGAGTACAATTTGACCAAAAAGATATTGAGACATTGTTTGACCAATAGGATATTGATTCCAACATGTATCACATCTTACACCCGCCCACTAGCTTTGGATGGAGCTAATTAGTCGTTTCAGATGCATTCTCATGCTTGTTGTACTACCCTTTTGCATATAGACTATCATAGACATCGCACTCCATATACAGTTGTGCACATTGCTTGCCAAAACATTGTATTTTGCACACCATTAAGGGGAGAGGGAGAGGGAGAGGGAGAGGGAGTAGCACTAAATGTTTCTTACTATATAGGATTATCCAAAATATGTGAGTCTACCTATAAATGAAAATCTATTAGAACTCAATTTTTTCTCCCTGTCCCTAATGTATTCACTCATTTTCCTCGAAATGTTACGCAGCCTTTACCATAACACGAATTTGTGGAGACACATGCACGTGTTACTGCCTTGTGCATGCACACTGTGTTCGAAAACCATGCAGCTATTATTGTGAGACTTACATACCTATTTCATAAGAGGGTTCCATTCCATACAAGTATAATCGACAGCAAGATGACCATCACTAGAGATTGACTGAACTCCATTGGTGGATATGCGCTCCGAAAAATCTCCTTTAACAGAGCCACTGACAGTGTCACATATCTACGCAATCCCATGCAGTTCATAGCCTTGAAATCTTTTCTTCGTTAAAAAACGGATAAGTGCATGGATAAAATGATAAACTACCTTTATTCGTCCATTGCCTGCACAGAGGCGCAAGATAATCGCCTCTTGGACTAAATGTAGTCAGTAGGTTCTTTAGAGTAGGAGCCATCGTCTACCATGAAAGCGTTGGTGCTCTAATTTTTTTTTGGTTCCGCAAAGTTTTACAATGACTCTGAAGAAGCACCTATGCTCTGTCTTTTTTTGTTCCAAGGTTTTACAATAACTGAGAAGAAAGCACAGCACCCCTCCGCTGGTTTTTTTCTTCCGCAATGTTTATAAGAGAGCTGAAGTTCCACAATAGTGTTTTTTGTTAAAAGCAGAATACTAGTAAAATTGTATGCCCTCGTAGGGGTTCTCACATTGACTTGATTTTATTTTAGGTGAAAGGAGATCACTCAAAAAGAAAAGTAATCAAAAAAGTATATAAACCTCATATGATACCCCGATAGTCTCACTTTGAGTGAATTTATCGAACTTAAGGTCATCCATGAGCACATGCTGATTTGGTGACGGAATTCTCGATGACTTTATTGGACTTCAAGTATATGTGAATAAAATAGAATATAATATAAATTTAAACGTCTTGTGTTAATAATGTTCATACACACACACACACACATATATATATATATATATTAAAAATTAAAATAAACATACAAAAAGCCTTATTTTTTAATATTATATTTTTCATATATATAAATCAAAAGATATATATGATTGTAATTTTGGTGACCCAAACAACTAATGCTAATAGTCACCATTCCATTGATCACATTATTCAGGTCACCCAAGAAGCACAGAATTTAGCCAATTCATAACTAGACTTCCTAATGTGCTATCTTTATCATTCCCTCAAACCCAAGTTCTTTCTTTTTAGAATTTCCCTCTTGTATTTTCCAATTATCTTATTTATGTGTGTGTATCCATCGACTTCATATGTATTTGTCACTTGAATTATAGTGAAGACATAACGACCATCTTTTTTTCTCTCCAAAATAGAAGGAGCTTTTCCTAAGGTCAACCAGAACACTTTTTGGGGAAATGTTTTAGGGACTTGTTGAGGCCATCCAACTAGAACTAAGCTTCCTTAAAAAGCTAGCACCTCTCATTCTCAATACCAAACAGTAAATATAATTTTGGGCACATTGTTTTACCATTAAAAAGCTGGAGTTGACTTTTGCTTTTGAAAGGGATTCATATTGTTTGGAATTTAATACCATGGTTTTCATTAATGAATTACAAACACATAATTTATGAATAGAATAAAACCCTTTTCAAAGAAAAATGATGCAAAATATTCCATGAATGACTATGCGTGAGCGCATATTGTTTCTCTTCGAAATGTTAGAGATCTCTTTCATTGATTACCAAAAGATGGTATAGTAGTTATAATTGATCCATGAGACCTATTACAAATAATAACTTTACCTCATATCTCTTAAGTAGGTAAAATTTCAGATATTATTTTATGAAAGGATTTATAGTCTCTATGTTTTTTGTTCATTCGAAAAGTTATATAAAGTAATCTCGTTTGATTTTCTATAATTCTTTACATGAAGATTCGTGCTATTAGAGCTTTCACCTTCTCTGGAGGACCCATGATCTAGCTAGGAACATTATGATTCATTATGCATGATAAAGGTTTAAATATAATACTCCATTGATAATTACTTGATGATGCGTTTTTTTCACCTTTTGTGTTTGATTAATACTTTTGAGATTTTTAAAACATATATTTTAATCAATTGATTATCTTTTCATTATATTCTCATTATTGTTATTATTATTATTATTATTATTTATTAAATTGCATTTTTCAATATTTTGTTGTTTTCACTCATGGTACATTATTGATCCTTTTTCTGTTATGTATCTATGTTTTTGTGTACCATCTTTCGTTCATAAATTTGAGTTAACTTAAGCTTAAGAAGGTATATGTCCTTGCCTTTGTTTTATTTTTATTGTCTTTATTGTTATTTCCACCACAGCTTTGTTGAAAATGCAAACAATCATTGGCTATCATTAAAGGAATTGACATTAGAATATGAACTAGAAATTGGATTAGATTTGGGACTAACATGGGGTATTCAAGTGAGCCAAAAAGTGCAAGATCAACATTGCAAATTTAATTCATTTAATTCTTGTTGACTAAACCAAACAAAAATCTAATTATCAAGCACAAGTATGTTGAATACACATACATCTCATAGTTTGAGGTCCCTTTTTTCATCATAAGTGTCCATTTGAAAGGCTAACTAATTTTCATACACTGTTATATTTTTAGGCTACTTGCTACCCGACCATTATCCATACTTTTGAGGACAAGCGTCCCTATGGACCAAGGTTCTAAGATCGAATGTGCCAAGGCCCTAGTTCTAGAACCCTCTCTAAGGTCCATGTACCTTTCATATGGCTATTGTGAAGGTATTAGATAAACCTTAGACTGTCATGGCTCCCTAAAGCTTAAGACCTTGGTCCATAAGTTCCCTCATCCTCCAAGATATGGCTAATGGCCAGCTAGAAAATAGCCTAATGATATAACAAACGCTAGCATTAATATGATTCAAATACCTCGTATTATTTCAGATATTTCTTGTTTAGAAAATAAGGTGTCATTTGCTCTAAGTTGTTTAGATTTTCTCATCTTTGTTCAAGATTGTCTTTGTTTGTAATTAAATTTTATCAACTAATCTCTTTGCTTGTTCAAAAAGAATATTCATTCAAGACAATTTTAGAGAAGGTAAGGACTTTCTTACTTCGTAAGAAGTTCATTTATGGTTCTTAAACTTATTTGTTCAAACTGATCATTAGTAAATTCAATAGAAAAGGGCACTTTCTTATTATCAATGATAGTTTTTTCAAGGGTTATTTCACTCTTTATTTATAGCTTTATTCTAATTTTTTTGTTCATTTTCCTTTTTCTTTTCCTTTTTTATTTTTGTACATATTCTAGAAACTTTTATTGTTATTGGTTTGTGAAGCTCAGTTTGTTGGCTTTATTAGAATTCGTTATTTAGAAAGACCCTTTATTAAAGTTTGAACCTACTCTAGGGCATTTATGATGTGAGTCGGGGTGTCATAGCTATTTTCCAAGCTTAAAGTTGAAATGTTTATACATCTTGTTTTGGAAGAACATAGACAATGAAGATCCACTTTTTGTTTTGTTTTAACCTTTTTTTATTGTTCTTTTATTTATATTTTCTCTTTTATCTTTTCCGTTTATTTATTTTTAATTTTAATTTCTCCTTTTTCCATCTTTATTAGTATCTCACTCTTTTTTATTTTATTTTATTTTATTTTAATTTCATAATGTTTTTAGTTTATTGTTTTTAATCTATCTATTCTTTGAAAGTTTTTTCTTATTTATTCACATGTATGAATGCTTCACTAACTCTAAAGTAGTTAGGGGCAAGCGTCCATAGTAGGCTTTAAATGGATTATTTTTGTGCAATGCACTTATGAACCCTCTATTGATCATGTGAATTGCAATGTGTACATTTTCAGCCCAAAAATTCAATGGTAATGCATTGTTGTGAAACACAGTGTGTGCCATTTCCATGACACTTTAGATCTTTCTTTCACCTATTCCATTTTGAGATGGAGTATGAGGTTGAGTTTCTTTCCTCTTGATTACCTTTTGTTTCCACCTCAAGCTAGAAGCTCTATTGTAAAGTCTAACTTTTGGCCATACACCTCTCCATTTCCATGAGAGACCTTTTCTTTCTTTCAACAACTCGATTTTGTTGAGGTGTATACGGCACTATACACTGATGTTTTATCCCACTCTCGACTTACATGCGTGTGACACTACACTAACACGTTTGATGACAATGAAAAGGATTCCTAGATATTTGCAAAAAAAAAGAAGTATGTTCTTGACTTTCCAAGAAGACAAGATAGCTTCAAGCTCACAAATTATGTAGATTTGGATTGGGCAAATGATTATGATACTAGAAAGTTAAACATGTTATTGTTTCTTTACTGGTAATTCTCTTTTGTCATAGTTAAGTAGAAAAACAAAATATTGTATAGAACTCTTTAAGCATGTTTTATCGAATGTATTTGGATCCAAAAGCTTTTCAAGGATTTGCATTTTGAAGATTCTTCTCCTACAATCATTTATACAGCTAATCAAAGTGCTATTCATCCAAGAAAGCATATTGAAAGGATAAATTGAGCTTCAACATATTCCTACTCAAGATAATGTGGCTAACATTTTTACTGAAGCACTACCTCGAGAACGGTTTGAGTAACATAGACATATACTCAAACTAAGATTCCCTTGCAAATTAGACTAAGAGGGGATCATAAGAGATTCGAGTGATCAATTTATAATTGTAATTGAATATGACATACAAAAAATTCTAGGGTTAGAAATCATTTTTGATTTAGAAGTTTCTGAAATTAGACTACATATTCTTATTGTATATGTAAAAAGCTTTCCAACCATAGCCCATATGCTCCTATACTTCATCATCAAGCTCTAAAATTATTAAACCCTAATTTCAGCTGAAAAGCAAAATTTTAAGTACAAAAAGCACATTATAAGTTTGATAACCAAAAATTGAAGCACTAAAAAGTAAAAAGAACTTGTGAAAAAAATAATAAAAATGCTCACTTTCTTTTTCAAAAAAGCAATAGATTTTGGTGCAAATAACACTTTTATTATCTCAGCTCATGAGCTATTCAAGGAAGGAAGGGCCTTGCTTGTTAGATTCTAAGCTGAAGGAGAATGTTACACTATTATTCTTGGAGAAGCATTCTTGGTATGAAAAGAATGAGACAATGATCAATAGAGAGAAAAAGAGAGAAACATTGGAAACAAGCTTGCCATAGATAGCAGCTATTTTGTGCATCTTACAATACAATGGCCTCTCAATAATCCTCTTTATGCTAACCTCTTGGTTCAAGTAAGGCTACATGGCTCCACTTGGACCCACCTCTTACAAGGGTTTGCAAGTAGTTGGCTAATGAGACACTTCTCATCAATGATTCAAACCTTAATAAATGTTAAAGGTACACCTATAAAGACACCCAATAGATGGTCAACCAATCTTTGATGATGCACGATTCTATAAATTGGGTAAAATGCCTATAAGATCTTGATGCAAGCACCTCAAATTGTGAACTTTTTACAATAATAAACACCATAGAAGGAAGAAAGTCATGAAATGGCATATTATACATGGAGTTGTAATGCTCACAAGGCTAGGTATACGGACATAGCAACCTTGGCTCCCTTCAAGTAATATAAAAAGATACATGGATAATATCCAAGACACATACACGTGTACACACTCATAAACACAATTTGTAATACAAAAAAAAGTCAAGTTAAACCGGGTTTTCAATGAAGATGACTTATTGAATGCAACTCAAGTGAGATCGAACTTCTAAGATCTTAGTCCAATTAAATTGAAGAATGACACAAACCAAAAACTTTTAGACTTAAACAACTTAAAGATCAAATATATATACCAGAATGAATCCAGGCAAACCCCAAATTCACCCTCAAAAGAAAGTGCAACTATAAGCTCATGGTAGTCAACCACAAAACTATATAGCATGTCAGCTCCATTATGCACAGTATCGACTCAATACTATGACATCCCCACTAACGTCATCGGTGCCCAATAGTGGGTATAGAACTCACAGTGAGCACATGCTCACACACGCACTCCACAACACACATACACACCACGAGCATGAACTCACAAGAAGCTCTGCGAACTGAGTTTCTATCACTTCCGGAAGTGATGGGCAAACTCAGCCATAATGAAGCCTAGCACAAAATGCAAACAAAAGATGGGAAAAATTACAAAAAATGCATAGCAAAAGATCAAATATACTAATTAATCACCTTGTATTGAAATTTGAAAATAGGAAATAATTGGCCAGCCAATTCCATACAATTGTGCACATTGCTTGCCAAAACATTGTATTTTGCACACCATTATGGAGAGGGAGAGGGAGAGGGAGAGGGAGTAGCACTAAATGTTTCTTACTATATAGGATTATCCAAAATATGTGAGTCTACCGATAAATGAAAATCTATTAGAACTCAATTTTTTCTCCCTGTCCCTAATGTATTCACTTGTATTCCTCGAAATGTTATGCAGCCTTTACCATAACACAAATTTGTGGAGACACATGCATGTGACTATTTACTGCCTTGTGCATGCACACTGTGTTCGAAAACCATGCAGCTATTATTGTGAGACTTACATACCTTTTTCATAAGAGGGTTCCATGCCATACAAGTATAATCGACAGCAAGATGACCATCACTAGAGATTGACTGAACTCCATTGGTGGATATGAGCTCAGAAAAATCCCCTTTAACAGAGCCACTGACAGTGTCCCATATCTGCGCAATCCCATGCAGTTCATAGCCTTGAAAACTTATCTTCGTTAAAAAACGGACAAGTGCATAAATAAAATGATAAACTACCTTTATTCGTCCATCGCCTACACAGAGCGCAAGATAGTCGCCTCTTGGACTAAATGCAGTCAGTAGGTTCTTTAGAGGAGTAGGAGCCATCGCCTGCAATGAAAGCGTCAGTGTTCTGATTTTTTTGATTCCGCAAAGTTTTAGAATGACTCAGAAGAGGCAACCCTGCTCTGTCTTTTAGTGTTCCAAGGTTTACAGTAACTGAGAAGAGCGCACGGCACTCCTCCCGCTGGTTTTCTTGTTAAGCGATGTTTATAAGAGAGCTGAAGTTGAGATTGTATAAGAGAGGGAACCCTGCTCTGTCTTTTTTTGTTCCAAGGTTCACAATAACTGCGAAGAGCGCACGGCACTCCTCCGCTAAAAGGAGATTCCGACTAAAATTGTAAGCCCTCGAAGGGGTTCTCACATTCACTTGACTTTAGGTGAAAGGGGGTCACTCGAAAAGTGATCTCACGAGTATATCAAACTCATATGATTTATCGAAGTTAAGGTCATGAATGAGCACATGGTGATTTGGTGAGTGAATTCTCGATGACTTTATTGGATTTCAAGTATATATGAATAAAATAGAATATAATCTAAATTTAAATTTAAAATTCTTAATATAATAATTTAAATTTAAAAGTCTTAAATATATATATATATATATATATATATATATATATATATATATATATATATATATATATATATATATATATATATATATATATATATATATATATATAGATAGATAGATATAGATATAGATATACATAGAGAGGGAGAGAGAGACATATATACATAAAGAAAGTATAATATATAAATGGAAAAATAAAAATTAAAACAAACATACAAAAAACAATATTTTTTAATATTATATTTTTCATATACATAAATCAAAAGATATATGAATAGTTGAAATTTTGGTGACCCAAACAAACTAATGCTAACAGTCACCATTCCATTGCTCACATTATTCAGGTCACCCAAGAAGCATAGAATTTACCCGATTCATAATTAAACTTCCTAATGAGCCACCTCTATCGTTCCCTTAAACACAAGTTCTTTCTTTTTAGAAATTTCCCTCTTTTGTTTTCCAATTATCTTATTTATATGTGTGTATTCATCGATTCATGTGTATTTCTGTCATTGTAATTATAGTGAAGACATAATGACCATCTTTTTTTCTCTCCAAAGTAGAAGCAGCTTTTGTTCGAGATAGACATCTGCGGAAGCACGCGAACAGCACAAGGAAGATGAAGAAGCTTGGAGCACAAACACACAATACTGAATGTATTACTAGAGAATGTACAAAGATTAGTAGCCCATTAGGGCAATAGGCATATATACAAGCCGGGGGAAAAAAACCTCCTAAAGAGGGAAAAAAGTGCCCCGGCAGTCCTAGAGTGTTCACACACATCACTACCTAAATATATCAACAAATCCCCCCTGGGAGTGATGCGGTGAACAAGGAGCTGGCACTCATGTATAAGGAAGTGCCAAGCTATGTGGAAATCACTCCACAAAAGGAAGTAAGCCCAAAGCTTTGCGAAAAGCTTCAAACTTCTCCCTAGGTAGAGCCTTCGTGAAAAGGTCTGCAATGTTCTCCTGCGTGGGCACATATGCCAAGCTGATCTCCCCAGCAGAGAACCTCTCCCTGACATAGTGATAATGCACCTCAATGTGCTTAGTGCGAGCATGGAACACAGGGTTCCTCGCAACTGCCAATGCGCTCTAACTGTCAGTGAAGATGGTGGTGGCAGAAGACTGGCCAACACCCAAATTAGCCATAAGGCATCTGAGCCACACACACTCAACAGTCGTTGTGAAAGCTGCCCTATACTCAGCCTCACAACTGGAAGTGGCCACAGTAGGCTGCTTCTTGCTCAACCAAGATATACATGAGCTACCAAGCATGAAGCAAAAACCACTGGTGGACACACGAGTGTCATAGCAACCAGCCCAATCTGAGTCAGAAAAAGCATGCAAATCTGGCGGTAGTGATCCCCCCTTGGGATAAAACAACCCAAGTAGCCTAATACCACTCAAGTAGCGAAAGATGCGCTTAACCGCTTTCCAATGCGTGACTCCTGGGCAATGCATAAACTTGCTCATCTGTGAGACAACAAACTGAATATCTGGCTGAGTAATGCATAAGTAAATCAAGCATCCAACAGCCTCCTGATAGAGAACAACATCAAATGCATCTTCAGCATCATGAAGACTCAATAGTAAACCTGTCTCCATAGGAGTGGCAATAGGCTTACAGTCTTCAAGGCCAAAACGCTGCAATAATGTGTCAATATATTTCGTTTGACACAAAGCCATTCCACCATCAACGTGCATAAACTGAATGCCCAAATAGTGATGCAAATGCCCCAAATCAGACATCTAAAATGAGGCATGCAAATCAGCCTTAAAATCAGCAATATGTGTCTCAATAGGACCAGTGAGCAGCATGTCATCAACATAGACAACAATGATTAGAAGCACATCATTAGCACGCTTAACATATAAGGTGCTTTCAGTTGGACTGTTCTCAAAACCATGTGCAATCAGATAAGCATGTATCTTCTCATACCAAGCACGTGGTGCTTGCTTTAAACCATATAATGCCTTCTTTAACCTGCACACCTGGTTTTCATGCCCTTTCTGCACAAAGCCACGGGGCTGAAAAACATACACTTCTTCATGCAAGTCACCATTCAAAAATATTGTTTTAATGTCCAACTGATGTACATTCCAACCATGATGGGCTGCAAGTGCACAAATGCTCCGAACAGTAGTCATACGGCATGTAGGTGCAAAGGTCTCATCAAAATCAATGCCTCTTTCCTGTGCATAACCCTTTGCAACAAGCCTAGCCTTATACCTGTCAACTGTACCATCAGGTTTACGCTTCAGCTTGTATACCCACTTAGTGCCAATGGCCTTCTTGCCACGAGGCAAGTCACATAAAGACCATGTACCATTCTTCATTATAGCATCATATTCAGATTGCATAGCAGCCATCCAATTTTCTGAATTTTGTGCTTCATCAAAGGAAACAGGCTCATTCTCATCACAGAGACTAGATGCAGCCATAGCATAGCAATCTGATGCAAAGGAGGCACTATGAGAGCCTAAACGAGTACGATATGACAAAGGTGCATCTTATTTGCTGTCACACAAAGTCTGCACCAGCCATTTTGGCATAGTTTTTGCCTGCTCAATATCAGCTCTCTCATCAACAAGTGCATCATGTAAATCTGCATCAGAAATGGAATGATCTACATCATCATATGAAACCTGCAAAGGCTGAGAAGTTGCCTCATTAGGACCAGCACTAAACTGTCCACCTGTAAAAAGAGGCATCAAAGTATCATACATGTCTTTGGAGCTAACAGATAAGGTACATGAAAGCAATGGTTGAATAGCATCTTCCACAAAGACAACATCACGGCTAACCAGAATGCGTTTAGTCTGTGGATGATACAGACGATAGCCTTTACTTTCAGAACTGTACCCAACAAAAATACATTTTACTGCCTTATCATCCAATTTTCTGCTATGTTGTTCAGCCACTAATGCATATGCCAAACAACCAAAAACACGCAGATGAGCAACAGATGGCTTGCGGTCATGCCAAGCCTCATATGGAGTGATAGACTACAACGCTTTAGTGGGACACCTGTTCAGTACATATGCTGCACACATGACAGCCTAAAGCCAGAAACTATGTGGTAAAGCCTGACTTTTGACCATGCACCTCGCCATCTCCATGAGTGACTTGTTCGTTCTTTCAGCAACTCCATTCTGTTGAGGTGCATACGGCACTGTACACTGGTGTTTTATCCCATGTTCAACTAGAAATGCATTAAAATCTGAAGACATATATTCCCCCCCTCGATCAGAACGGAGGGTGCCTATTTTACATGCTGACAGATTTTCAGCCAAAACCAAAAACTGTTTGAAGCACATGAACACTTCGGACTTTGCTTTGAGTGGATATACCCATGCATGCCTGGAAAAATCATCAATGAAAGTCACGAAGTAAAGGTAATTTCCAAAAGAGGGTGTCTGCATAGGACCACAAACATCACTATGTACAAGCTGCAATTTCTGCGTAGCCCGAACTGAACCATCTTTTGGAAAGGAAGAACGCTGCATTTTGCCCAAAATACAGCCTTTACAAACATGTTTTCCAGGTGCCTCAAGTTTGGGCAAAGAGGACACCATTTCAGATTTCTGCAGGCGTAGCAAACTAGCAAAATTCAGATGACCAAAGCGTGCATGCCAAAGCTTTGCATCTGACATAGCCTGAGAATCATGAAGTGCACATGCGGAATCATTCACAGATCTTTCATAGTCTATGAGCTTATACAGCCCACGACATAAAATGCCAGAAGCAATAATCACATCGCCATTTGAGAGATCATGGACTGTACACCTGTCATCAACGAATTTCACAACCAAGCCAATCTTGGCTAATGCATAAACTGATAACAGGTTCTTTTTGATCCCTGGCACAAATAAAGCATCTGACAAAGTGAAAGAACTACCATCAGCAGTAGTCAGAATGATCTTACCAACTCCCATAACAGGATAAGAGGAGTTATTGGCGCATGTGACAGTATTCCCTGTAGGGGCAGGCTCGAGTGAAGAGAAGAAACTGCGCTGCAAGGTAATATGTTTGGTCGCCCCACTGTCAAAGTACCAAACATCTGAGTCTACTGCAGACATGCACTGATCATGAGAAGATGGGTCAAAACTGCAGACAGTAGTAAACGCCCATTCTTCTTCCTTCACAAGATTTGCAAACTCTGTCTTTTGTGTAGAGGCCTCTGCAACAACCATTCCAACCTCTTTCTTCTTTGCCTATGTAGCAGCCAGTTTTGGACAGTTCTTTATGATATGATCATTTCCTTTACAGTACTTGCAAAACAATTTCTGCTTTTCTGATTTCTTCTCATCTTTATCCTGGTTCTTCGATTGTGCAACATTTGCAGATTTCTGCTTACTAGTAGAAGAGCTCCATTTTCCTTTGCCCTTCTGACTAGCCAGGAAAGCTTGATCTGCAACACGCATAATGGACCTATTCTGCCTGGACTGATCTTCCTGCAACAGAACAGAGACTAATTTCTCAAATGACAAGGCATTCGGATTGCCTTTCATCATCAACCGAAGAGTAGAGGCAAAACTCTGATATGAATCAGGATGACCATTTAGAACGGTCTGCACAAGTGAGCTATCTGGTATAACCTCATCAGCAGAAATCAATTGTTCCTTCAGGTCTTTGATCTTTGTGAGAAAATTGTCCATAGAATCACCTTCATTCATGTGCTCACTCTCCAACTGTTTTCGGAGGTAAGTAACACGAGCCTCATTCCTAGCCTGGTACAAAGTGGTAAGTGTATCCCAAGCATCCTTTGCTGTTCTGCAAGAGCGAATGTGAGGAATAATGGCACGTTTGACAGACAAAGCTATCAATGCATGTGCCTGGGCATCTTTGCCATCCCAACGAATCTGCTCTTCAGTAGGTGCAACAGAAACAGCAACACGAACAGGAATTTGTGGAATATCATCTTCGACACCATCTTCATCAGCTCCAGCACCTGTATTTGTAGTACTTATAGTCGCAGGTGTAAGAGGACGTCTTTCAACACCCTGCACAATGTTCCACAGTCCTTTTGCAACCAGTACATGTCGCATCATATAAGCCCATAATGGGTAGTTGGTACCATCCAACTTATCCTCAACAGCCAACATACGGAATACATCACTGCTTTCAGCCATGGCCGGTGACTAAAATACCTTGATGCAGAAAATTGACTGTATCTCAAAAAGTTGAATGGAACTGCCTAGACGAGTTCTGCTAGACCTGTAGCAGACTTCGAGACACTTAAACTGACGAACAGAAACTAGTATATACCTTTGGCACAAAAGGACGAAATAGCCTGCACAAGCGCTACGATAGTGCGTTCGGAGGCCGAAACGAGCTCAGATCACGATTTCGGCACCACAAAGCCAAGCTGTTTTGATCTCGAAAACACCCTGAGTATGCTCACCAAATTTCGTGCGAATCTGAGACTCCAAACGGAGGAGTGTCGACGGCGCCCTAGAAGAAGTGACGACCTACTTTGGTACCAATTGTTGGAGATAGACGTCTGCGGAAGCACGCGAACAGCACAAGGAAGAAGAAGAAGCTTGGAGCACAAACACACAATACTGAATGTATTACTAGAGAATGTACAAAGATTAGTAGCCCATTAGGGCAATAGGCGTATATACAAGCCGAGGGAAAAAAACCTCCTAAAGAGGGAAAAAAGTGCCCCGACAGTCCTAGAGTGTTCACAGACATCACTACCTAAATATATCAACAGCTTTTCTTACCCAGAACACTTTTCGGGAAATATCTTATGGACTTGAGGCCATCCAACTAGAACTAAGCTTCCTTAAAAAGCTAGCATCTCTCATTCTCAATATCAAACAATAAATGTTATTTTGGGCACATTGTTTTACCATGTAAAAATCTTGAGTTTGACTTTTGTTTTTGAAAGGGATTCATATTGTTTGGAATTTCATATGGTTTTAATGAATTACAAACACATAATTTATGCACAGAATAAAATCCTTTCAAAGAAAAATAATGCAAAATATTCCATGAATGACTATGCGTGAGTGCATATTGTTTCTCTCTGAAATGTAAGAGATCTCTTTCACTGATTACGAAAAGATGGTAAAGTAATTGTAATTGATCCATGAGACCTATTACAAATAATCTCTTTACCTCATATCTCTTAAGTAGATAAAATTCGAGATATTATTTTATGAAAGGATTTATAGTCTCTATGTTTTTTGTTCATTCGAGAAGTTATATAAATTAATCTCGTTTGATTTTCTATAATTCTTTACATGAAGATTCATGCTATTAGAGCTTTCACCTTCTCTAGAGGACCCATGATCTAGCTAGGAACATTATGATTCATTATGCATGATAAAGGTTTAAATATAATACTCCATTGATAATTACTTGATGATGATTTTTTTTCACCTTTTGTGTTTGATTAATATTTTTGAGATTTTAAAATATATATTTTAATCAATCAATTATTTTTTCATTATATTCTCATGGTTATTAATATTTTTTAATTTTACTTCAATTGCATTTTTCTATGTTTTGTTATTTTCACTCATGGTCCATTGTTGATCCCTTTTTTTATGTATCTATGTTTTTGTGTACCATCTTTGGTTCATAAATTTGGGTTAACTTAAGCTTGTGAAGGTATATGTCCCTGCGTTTTTTTTATTTTTACTTTCTTTATTGTTGTTTCTACCACAAAGCTTTGTTGAAATTGCAAACAATTATTGACTATCATGAAATGATATTATAATATAAACTAGAAATTGGATTGGATTTGGGACTAACATGGGGTATTCAAGTGAGCCAAAAAGTGCAAGGTCAACATTGCAAAGTTAATTCATTTAATTCTTGTTGACAAAACCAAACAAAAATCTATTTATCGAGCACAAGTATGTTGAATACACATACATCTCATAGTTTGAGGTTCCTTTTTTCATCATAAGTGTCCATATGATAGGATAAATAATTTTCATGCACTCTTCATGTCTTCTCTTTTCAATAAAGTGTGTAATGATTTGGTTAGCCATAAAATTATAGCTAGATTCTACATTGCAAAATATGTATATTTGTGTGCTTCAAACTCTCTAGTACACTTTTTTCTTTTTTCTTTTTTATTGTGCAATTCAAATAGGTCACAATAGTAGAAAAATAAGATGAATACATGGGAATGTTATTATATTTTTAGGCTAATTTCTAGCCAATCATGATCCATACTTATGAGTGTTACCGTTAATGTCCATGTGAAAGGCCAAATGGCCACGAGAAACTTTCCCCATATCCTTCCCCCTAAGAACTCTCAAATGAGATTATCTCAAAGGTGGGAAACCGTCTGAGTGGTGCCTACTATCTCCCATGTACACTTAACTTTCAAACTATCACTCCCATAACATACAACATCATCCAAATGACCTAAGTCCATATGATGTATACTCTATGTGTTGGAGATAGACGTCTGCGGAAGCACGCGAACAGCACAAGGAAGAAGAAGAAGCTTGGAGCACAAACACACAATACTGAATGTATTACTAGAGAATGTACAAAGATAAGTAGCCCATTAGGGCAATAGGCGTATATACAAGCCGGGGGAAAAAAAACCTCCTAAAGAGGGAAAAAAGTGCCCCGGAAGTCCTAGAGTGTTCACACACATCACTACCTAAATATATCAACAAATCCCCCCTGGGAGTGATGCAGTGAACAAGGAGCTGGCACTCATGTATAAGGAAGTGCGAAGCTATGTGGAAATCACTCCACAAAAGGAAGTAAGCCCAAAGCTTTGCGGAAAGCTTCAAACTTCTCCCTAGGCAGAGCCTTCGTGAAAAGGTCTGCAATGTTCTCCTGCGTGGGCACATATGCCAAGCTGATCTCCCCAGCAGAGAACGTCTCCCTGACATAGTGATAATGCACCTCAATGTGCTTAGTGCGAGCATGGAACACAAGGTTCCTCGCAACTGCCAATGCGCTCTGACTGTCAGTGAAGATGGTGGTGGCAGAAGACTGCGGACACCCAAATCAGCCATAAGGCGTCTGAGCCACACACACTCAACAGTCGCTGTGAAAGCTACCCTATACTCAGCCTCACAACTGGAAGTGGCCACAGTAGGCTGCTTCTTGCTCAACCAAGATATACATGAGCTACCAAGCATGAAGCAAAAACCACTGGTGGACACACGAGTGTCATAGCAACCAGCCCAATCTGAGTCAGAAAAAGCATGCAAATCTGGCGGTAGTGATCCCCCGTTGGGATAAAACAACCCAAGTAGCCGAGTACCACTCAAGTAGCGAAAGATGCGCTTAACCGCTTTCCAATGCGTGACTCCTGGGCAATGCATAAACCTGCTCATCTGTGAGACAGCAAACTGAATATCTGGCCGAGTAATGCATAAGTAAATCAAGCATCCAACAGCCTCCTGATAGAGAACAGCATCAAATGCATCTCCAGCATCATGAAGACTCAATCGTAAACCTGTATCCATAGGAGTGGCAATAGGCTTACAGTCTTCAAGGCCAAAACGCTGCAATAATGTGTCAATATATTTCGTTTGACACAAAGCCATTCCACCATCAACGTGCATAAACTGAATGCCCAAATAGTGATGCAAATGCCCCAAATCAGACATCTGAAATGAGGCATGCAAATCAGCCTTAAAATCCGCAATATGTGTCTCAATAGGACCAGTGAGCAGCATGTCATCAACATAGACAACAATGATCAGAAGCACATCATTAGCACATTTAACATATAAGGTGCTTTCAGTTGGACTGTTCTCAAAACCATGTGCAATCAGATAGGCATGTATCTTCTCATACCAAGCACGTGGTGCTTGCTTTAAACCATATAATGCCTTCTTTAACCCGCAAACCTGGTTTTCATGCCCTTTCTACACAAAGCCATGGGGCTGAAAAACATACACTTCTTCATGCAAGTCACCATTCAGAAATGTTGTTTTAATGTCCAACTGATGTACATTCTGAAAAAACTTGGAGAAGCTTGTCGAAGGTAGAAAAGTGTGTTTCGAAGCGATGAAGTTTGGTCAAGCCAACCGGCACAAGACCAGCCCTTGAGCTTTTGGAGACTCAAATAGACCTTATAGGCATGCTATAAGTGCAAAGAAACACACTATGTACCTTGGAGCATCAAGGAGAATGAGTCGATACAAAACAGATAGGTTCGAAGGTCGACTAGCTCAAAAAACTTACTATCTATGGAAGAGACAATGAACTTCAAATGCCCATAGCGACCAACGTGATTACAATTAGAAAAAATCCTTTTTATGGGAGTGATACACATAGGGTTGAGTGTATGGAATGCACAAAATTATAAGGAATAAGCAAAATATGCTATAGGAATGAATGCGACATTCACCGGTGGTACTTCCTATTTTTCAGGAATACGCAGAGATTGACCCCGAGGCAGAAAAACTAAGATTTCTCCAAATCTGCTGAACCAAATGCTTTGAAAATCTACAGGCATAAACTAGACACTAATACCTTTCCAATGAGTATTTTTGCACTCAATTTGGAGCTCTGAGGAGAGAGCAGCAGCCTCTGCAAGATTACTGTTGGCGAAGAAGATGATGCAGAAAATTGAAGGAGCAAGACAATGATGGTCACAAGTGTATGTATATTGCTCCCATGTATAATACAAGTGATTTCAACTCCTTATATAGCCTCTAAGAGCGTTCCACGACTTTTACAACTTGAATTTGAATTCAAATGAAGGTGGGAATGGTTGTTGGAGGGAATCAATTCATTTCCCTACAATCTAGGAAAAGTGAAGATCTTGATTGATCTACTTTTAGGTGACTTGATTTGCTTGATTGAATGCAACTTCAACCACCAAAATTTCATGGGATTTTGGATTTATATTTCTACCTTTACATGTGTCAAGCTCAAGGCTTTTACAACGGTAAATGAGCCATCAAAATATTCTCAAAAAAATACAATAAATGAGCATATGAAAAAGAACTCTCCAACGGATATTCTTTCGACACGATAGCCTTTGATGTAGATCAAATCCACCTCAAGCATAGTGTAAGCTTGATGTTCTAACACATTCCAACCATGATGGGCTGCAAGTGCACAAATGCTCCGAACAGTAGTCATACGGCATGTAGGTGCAAAGGTCTCATCAAAATCAATGCCTCTTTCCTGTGCATAACCCTTTGCAACAAGCCTAGCCTTATACCTGTCAACTGTACCATCAGGTTTACGCTTCAGCTTGTATACCCACTTAGTGCCAATGGCCTTCTTGCCACGAGGCAAGTCACATAAAGACCATGTACCATTCTTCATTATAGCATCATATTCAGATTGCATAGCAGCCATCCAATTTTATGAATTTTGTGCTTCATCAAAAGAAATAGGCTCATTCTCATCACAGAGACTAGATGCAGCCATAGCATAGCAATATGATGCAAAGGAGGCACTATGAGAGCCTGAACGAGTATGATATGACAAAGGTGCATCTAATTTGTTGTCACGCAAAGTGTGCACCAGCCATTTTGGCATAGTTTTTGCTTGCTCAATATCAGCTCTCTCATCAACAAGTGCATCATGTAAATCTGCATCAGAAATGGAATGATCTGCATCATCATATGAAACCTGCAAAGGCTGAGAAGTTGCCTCATTAGGACCAGCACTAGCCTGTCCACCTGTAAAAAGAGGCATCAAAGTATCATACATGTCTTTGGAGCTAACAGATGTCTCCTTAGTACATGAAAGCAATGGCTGAATAGCATCTTCCACAAAGACAACATCACGGCTAACCAGAATGCGTTTAGTCTGTGGATGATACAGACGATAGCCTTTACTTTCAGAACTGTACCCAACAAAAATACATTTTACTGCCTTATCATCCAATTTTCTACTATGTTGTTTAGGCACTAATGCATATGCCAAACAACCAAAAACACACAGATGAGCAACAGATGGCTTGCGGTCATGCCAAGCCTCATATGGAGTGATAGACTGCAACGCTTTAGTGGGACACCTATTCAGTACATATGCTGCACACATGACAGCCTCAAGCCAGAAATTACGTGGTAAAGCCTGACTTTTGACCATGCACCTCGCCATCTCCATGAGTGACATGTTCTTTCGTTCAGGAACTCCATTCTGTTGAGGTGTATACGGCACTGTACACTGGTGTTTTATCCCACGTTGAGCCAGAAATGCATTAAAATCTGAAGACATATATTCCCCCCCTCGATCAGAACGGAGGGTGCCCATTTTACATGCTGACAGATTTTCAGCCAAAACCAAAAACTGTTTGAAGCACATGAACACTTCGGACTTTGCTTTGAGTGGATATACCCATGCATGTCTGGAAAAATCATCAATGAAAGTCACGAAGTAAAGGTAATTTCCAAAAGAGGGTGTCTGCATAGGACCACAGACATCACTATGTACAAGCTGCAATTTCTGCGTAGCCCGAATTGAACCATCTTTTGGAAAGGAAGAACGCTACATTTTGCCCAAAATACAGCCTTCACAAACATGTTTTCCAGGTGCCTCAAGTTTGGGCAAAGAGGACACCATTTAAAATTTCTGCAAACATAACAAACTAGCAAAATTCAGATGACCAAAGTGTGCATGCCAAAGCTTTGCATATGAAATAGCCTGAGAATCATGAAGTGCACATGCCGAATCATTCGTAGATCTTTCATAGTCTATGAGCTTATACAGCCCACGACATAAAATGCCTGAAGCAATAATCACATCGCCATTTGAGAGATCATGGACTGTACACCTGTCATCAACGAATTTCACAACCAAGCCAATCTTGGCTAATGCATAAACTGATAACATGTTCTTTTTTATCCTTGGCACAAATAAAGCATCTGACAAAGTGAAAGAACTACCATCAGCAGTAGTCAGAATGATCTTACCAACTCCCATAACAGGATAAGAGGAGTTATTGGCGCATGTGACAGTATTCCCTGTAGGGGCAGGCTCGAGTGAAGAGAAGAAACTGCGCTGCGAGGTAATATGTTTGGTCGCCCCACTATCAAAGTACCAAACATCTGAGTCTACTGCAGACATGCACTGATCATGAGAAGATGGGTCAAAACTGCAGACAGTAGTAAACGCCCATTCTTCTTCCTGCACAAGATTTGCAAACTCTGTCTTTGGTGTAGAGGCCTCTGCAACAACCATTCCAGCCTCTTTCTTATTTGCCTATGTAGCAGCCAGTTTTGGACAGTTCTTTATAATATGATCATTTCCTTTACAGTACTTGCATAACAATTTATGCTTTTCTGATTTCTTCTCATTCTTATCCTGGTTCTTCGATTGTGCAACATTTGCAGATTTCTGTTTAGTAGTAGAAGAGCTCCATTTTCCTTTGCCCTTCTGACTAGCCAGGAAAGCTTGATCTGCAACACGCATAATGGACCTATTCTGCCTGGACTGATCTTCCTGCAACAGAACAGAGACTAATTCCTCAAATGACAAGGCATTCGGATTGCCTTTCATCATCAACCGAATAGTAGAGGCAAAACTCTGATATGAATCAGGAAGACCATTCAGAACGGTCTGCACAAGTGAGCTATCTGGTATAACCTCATCAACAGAAATCAATTGTTCCTTCAGGTCTTTGATCTTTGTAAGAAAACTGTCCATAGAATCACCTTCATTCATGTGCTCACTCTCCAGCTGTTTTCGGAGGTAAGCAACACGAGCCTCATTCCTAGCCTGGTACAAAGTGGTAAGTGTATCCCAAGCATCCTTTGCTGTTCTGCAAGAGTGAATGTGAGGAATAATGGCACGTTTGACAGACAAAGCTATCAATGCATATGCCTGGGCATCTCTGCCATCCCAACAAATCTGCTCTGCAGTAGGTGCAACAGAAATAGCAGCACGAACAGGAATCTGCGGAATATCATCTTCGACACCATCTTCATCAGCTCCAACACCTGTATTTGTAGTACCTGTCGTTACAGGTGTAACAGGACGTCTTTCAACACCCTGCACAATGTTCCACAATCCTTTTGCAACCAGTACATGTCACATCATATAAGCCCATAATGGCAAAATACTGTTACAAGGGTGACAGAGCGAGACAACCGCAACCGCAAAAGAAGGACAAACAAGAATTTTGGCTGAAATGACGGCAATGCAGGAAATTACGCAAGAGTCGGTAAATGAAGGATGCGAAAGCAATAAAAAGTAGAAGACAGAAAGAGAGAGAACGCCCGTCGCTCCGCTAGACTGGTGGGAGCTGAGTTTACTGTGTTAAACAGAAAGAGAGAACGTCTTGGAGGGATAGTTAACAGGAATTCATTCGAGAGAGACAGAGAGTTAGATACGTCAAGAGAGAGTAAGAGTTCAACGGTTGTGTCACCATTGTACTTTGTAAGTGTATAAGCATTGAGTACTTCTTGAGAAGAAAAGATTAATTGCTATCGGCAGTTTTTCGGAAGGAGTCTTTGTTCTGTTGAGTGCTGTAATGAGTAGGGTTGATTACATCGCGAACTGAAGTATTTGGAGACTACAAGTATCTCATTTAGCCTGTTGTCTGTTATAGTGAATCAATTTGGGAGATTGCGAGCATCATATTTTAAGACTATGTATGAGATATTGATGAATACATTGAGTTCTGTTCCATTCCATTCGTAATTAACTATTCTGTGATTCCCTTGGTTAAACAGATTTCCATTCGGTAGTATGGTATTGTGAGTCTATTTGATGATCAGTTATATACGATTCTGTATCTCTTCTGTCGCGAGATTGTGTGTTTGACGCCCTGCGTGAGACTGTGTAAGGTCAAGGTAAACATCTACGTTTAATATCTTTTCGGTTAAGTGACCAGATTTGAAACAATAATCTGCGTTCACTGATAATTCGATAAGATCTGTATGTGGACAGTAGTATTGGAAGATTTATCAATTGCGGTAGGAATTTGTAACTTGAGTCAGTATACGAAAAGTTTGGCGTAATCTCGATTATAATTGTCTGTATTCGGTGTACTTATCTGGCACAAGGAATCATCATATTGAGAAGTATTTAATTGCGGAAAAGTGCGTATTCTAGTAGTTATAAGTCACGGCAAGTCCACTGCGTTATTACCATAGTAGGTTCAGTCTGAACGTCCCTACACTCACTGTACCGAAGAATGGTCAGTATTCAGACTCACCCGCTGTGCTAAGACGTGAGGGAGTATTTATAACTGTGTGAAGCATTGGGAAAATAGTACAGGGCCTCTGTCTAACAGACCCCTACCACTCCCAAGAACCCGAGGACCCGATAATACTCTTCCGAAAGTTGGATAGAAGTATTATCGTTTAACATTGGCGATCCTGCTGGGGATGTGGCATTGAGATTGCCTGGTATTTTGTTCAAACTAAATTTTGTTGGAAGGACAGTAGCAACAGAATCAGATTGTTGCAATACTGTTTGTTCGTAATACTATATGATTAGTACGGAAATGCTACATGCCAATTACTCGATCAGGTGAAAAGTATCCCAAGAATCATCAGTTAGGGGTATTAAGAACAACTTTGGGAGGTACTAGTGCAATTAGACCTGACCCAGTTGTCGAAAAAGTGACGAACGATAACACTGATTCCGGTGAAATTACGGTAGAACGTAGTACATCTCTAGAATTGTCTGGTGTTACTACGGTGCAGACTGTCGAAAATACAGCAATTTTGGAACCTATCAAGACGCAGTTGGAATCTAGTCTAAAAGTTTTCGGAATAGATTCAGATACGATTAGAAACACTTTAGGGAAGGAAATTAATACAGGCGAATCTACGCTGTATCCAGTCACAATTTTGAATCCTTCCGGTGGAATTTCGGTAAGAAAAACACAATTTTCCGGTGCCGATTCAGCAGATTCGGCTGAATCTTCAGCTCAACTACAACGTTTGGAAGCAAGTCCTCCTACTCTAGATATCAAGGAGGAAGGAAGATTATTTGAAACAGAAATTCGCAATATAGTAAGTAAGCTAATTGCACCGGAAAGTGTGCCATTTGGCGAAACAAATTCCGGTAGTTCAGAAACTCAAACCAGAAATACAGAAGGAGTGTATAATACATTTACGATGAATGAACAACCGCAACGACAGTTAGGTCAACCCAGATTGGCTCCAACGGGAGTAACATACACAAAGTTTAGTGGGTTTCCAGGAGATGATCCAGATGCTCACGTACGCACCTTTGAAATCAGTTACGCTGTCCTCAACCATCCACCGGATCCGGCATACAAAGCAATTGTTTTTCAATCTACACTTGTGAATGAAGCAGCAAGATGGCTTACTGAATATGATATTAATCATTTCGGTACTTATGAAGCAGTACGAGACGCTTTTCTACAGCGATTCAGGCTGAAAAAGAATCCTGCAGAGATCTTTGAGTATTTACAGAACAATAGACAGAAACCAAATCAAACTGTACAAGAGTATGCTACCCTTTTCAGAACTCATTTAAGACAGTTACCCCAGGCTCATGCTAATTTACCAGACGATGTTATTACACAGTGGTTTATCAATGGCTTACTTCCTCAACTTAGGCAAATCATGATTATAAGATGTGTAGGAGCCATGACCCTCGATGCAGTGATAGCAATGACCCTTCAGCTGGAAAACAAAGTTGGTGGATTTTCAGAGGATTTGGAATGGATTAAAACAAACAAACATGTGGCTGAAGATATAACTAGGCAAGTATATTGCACCATCTGCAAGAATTCAGGACATACTAGTGCCCAGTGTGCGTTAAATCAGACCTATTGCGCCATCTGTAACATTGTGGGACATACCACTGAGAATTGTGTATACAATGCTAGAAGACAAGGAGCAGCAACAGTTAATGCAATTATTCAGGAACAAGGGCAGTCATCCAATCAATATGTACCCCCACATTTGAGACACAATCAACAACAAGGGTATCGACATTATCGAGGACAGAGGAACAACAACTATAACACACCGCGCTGGCAGAATGGACCACCACCGGAAAATCAAAATTTACCACCACCTCGATGTCATTTCTGTGGATTTTTATCAACACAGAGTTATGCTAAAACCAGAAGCGAAACCGATAAGGCAAACCAGCTACCGGATGAACCCACATTATGCATCACAGGTAAAGGCTGAACTTGATAGGTTATTAAAAGTGGGATTCATAGTACCAATAGAACATGCGGAATGGATTTCACCGATTATAATTGTACCGAAGAAAAACAAGCAATTGAGAATTTGCGTAGATTATCGGAAATTAAATGCTGCAACAGTACCGGATCCTTTTCCGATTCCTTTTTTGGATACTATGCTTGACAAAGTAGCAGGACATGAGATGTATTCATTTCTAGATGGATACAGTGGATATAATCAAGTAAGAATGGCTGAAGAAGATATACCAAAAACTGCATTTATTACAAATTGGGGTGTCTTTGCTTGTACCGTAATGTGGTTTGGATTGAGGAATGCGCCAAGCACATTTCAAAGATGTATGCAGGAGATATTTTCTCCTTATCTCACCTCATTTATGCAAGTATACCTTGACGATTTTTCAATTTTCGGTAAGATGATCGCACATCTAGTACATTTACGATGTTGCTTTCAGAGATGTAGAGAATATAGATTGTGTTTAAACCCAAACAAATCTGTGTTTGCGGTTTCATGTGGTAAGTTACTTGGTCACATCATATCAGCACAGGGTATTCAAGTTGATCCTGATAAAATTTCAGCTGTATTAGAAGCTCCGGTGCCTAATACACCTAAGGAAGTAATGCGATTTATGGGTCAAGTGAGATGGCATGGAAGGCATTTACGATGGCTTGCTCATGTGGCAATACCACTGAACAAATTAATTTCCAAGACTCCAAGGCAATTCGAATGGACTCAGGAATGTCAGATAGCATTTGATCGACTGAAACAATTATTAACACAGGTTCCGATTTTACAGCCACCAGATTGGGATCACCCATTTCACGTATTTGTTGATGCATCTGATATAGCAATAGGAAGTGTATTGATGCAACAAACAGATAAATGGTTTAGACCAGTATACTATGCTAGCAGAAGATTAGCACCTGCAGAGAAGAACTACTCGGTAACTGAGAGGGAATGCTTAGGATTAGTGTATTCAGTAAAGAAATTCAGACATTATTTGCTGGGCCGAAAATTTACATTTCATGTCGATCATGCTGCACTTGTTTACTTGGTTCGACAGCAACATATAGGTGGCCGCTTAGCACGATGGGTTTTACTATTGCAGGAATTCGACTATGATGTCGTTCATCGGCCAGGTAGTTCACATGCTTTAGCAGACTTTTTGTCACGCTTAGATTCAGGTGAACCTCTGGATGGTATAAATGATACAACGCCAGCCATATATACTTCAAAACCAACTACTGAGGAATTGTCAAACCAACCAGTACCAACTACGTATTATGATCAGTTATTGACCTTCCTTTCAAATGGATGTCTACCTTCTGAAGTCCCCACAGCTACACGCCGAAAAATTGCAGGTTTTAGTCGAAGATTCCGGTTAGTTGCTGGAGAACTTTATTATGCAGATTATACAGGAACCTTACTACGGTGTGTTCCTACACACGAAGTAAATTCAGTCATCAATTTAGCTCACTCAAGTCCAACAGGAGGACATTTTGCAGCAGATCTTACTCACCGAAAAATTCTGCAAAGTGGACTTTGGTGGCCAACTATGTACAGAGATGTATTGGAATTTATCAAAACTTGTGATAGCTGTCAAAGAACTGGACAACCACTACAACGCCATTACTTTCCACTTCATCCAGTACTTCCTTTAGAACCATTTCAGAAATGGGGTCTAGATTTTATTGGTCCAATCACACCTCCCGCGGTATTCAGTAATAACAGGTATATATTGACTTGCACAGATTACGCAACTAGGTGGGCAGAAGCATGGCCTTTACGTTCGGCTACAGCAGTTGAAGTAGCAAAATGTCTATTAACAGATGTTTTTCCAAGATTTGGATTGCCACTAGAGCTTGTTTCAGATCAGGGCACCCATTTTATGAACAATTTGATGAAAGCATTAACAAAGTCATTCCAGATCAGTCATAAATTCAGCTCACCATATTATCCTCGTGCAAATGGATTGGCAGAAAGTACCAACAAATCTTTGCTGAATATGCTTCAGAAATTGACTAGAGAAACACCGGAAAGATGGGATCAGTTGCTACCTGCAGTCTTATGGGCCTATCGCACTACATATAAGGTAACCACCGGCTTGACACCATTCAAGTTAGCCTATGGACTAGAAGCAATAGCTCCGATGGAAATTGTAATACCAAGTTTAAGAGTAGCAATGTCTCAGAAGCTTTTACCCGAAGAGTCATTGGTATTTCGGTTGGAAACACTTAGAGAATTAGATGAGCACCGATGGCTCAGTTTCTTAACTATGAAAGAAATCCAACTAAGACAGGCCAGGACACATGACCGTAATTTAAAGACTCCAGTATTTTCGGTAGGACAGCTTGTTCTTTTTTACAATGCGAAGTCCAATAGATCAGCAGGAAAATTCAAGTTACGTTGGTTCGGTCCATTCAAGATTTCAGAACAAGTTGGTCCGGCTACTTTTCGATTGACTACATTGACTGGACAACCACTTCCAAAAGCGATAAACGGTTCTAAGCTACGGCCGTATCAAGTAACGTCACCACGGCAATAACAAGGGTACACAGCGTACCGCAATTTCTTAATTTTCTTTTTGTCTTTTAGTTCCTTTTTGTTTTAATTTGGTGTAATCAATAAAGTAAGTGTAATCGCCGTACTTTAATATCTATTTATGTCAAGCCGCCCGCTCCTTTTTCTCTCTTTGCATGCATGCACACCAGATATAGACAATACTGCCCGTTTTGTGTAATTAGTACCGTTTAAAATATTCTCTGTATAAATTTCTTATATAACTCACTCAAACTCGCCGGATAGGTAATATAGTATTTTGCGATCACGGCTGTATTTTCTGAATACTTGTGTTTTGCGTCTTGTATCTGTGCGTAATGGAATCCCTAGCAAACTATACAGCTTTTGCTGATGGTATCCCTGCTGAAGTAGGAAATTACCTGCATGTACGAGGATTGGGTAGTTTCGCCGAGCTGCCCTGGCACTCAGTAGAAGCTCACCCCTTCTTCGCACAGATCATTTCTGCTATCGCTCGAGTATCTCCCACCGAAAAACAATGGGTTTTCCTCTCCTTACCTTCTAGAACTGTGATCACATTCCAAGCGTTTGCAGAAGTATACCATTTGACTCCACAAGGCCGCGAGAATCTCCCCATGATTTCGGTAACCCGAATGGCAGAATTGTTCCCTCGTTATTCATCTAATGAATACGCCATTCTCTGCCGACCAGAACCCGAAAGAACTGCATTACAATTCCTAGTTGCTATACTCAATTTTTAGAAACGTACCTATGGTATCTCTCGACCATTTTATTCTGCCATCGATATAGCTGCCCGAGAACCTGTTAACTTTGCGTCGTTTTTCTTTCAACGTATTCATAAGGAGTGCGTCTC
Organism: Ceratopteris richardii; assembly: GCA_020310875.1. Lineage (NCBI taxonomy): Eukaryota > Viridiplantae > Streptophyta > Polypodiopsida > Polypodiales > Pteridaceae > Ceratopteris > Ceratopteris richardii. The sequence goes on from MU260336.1 coordinate 88,268, forward strand.
AATTATGAAGCAAGTTAACAAAGGCAAAACCCCGAGGTCTCGACTGCCACACATTCTGTCATTTCTGTTTCCAACTATAATGCAAGCACAACCACCACCAAGAGGACCAGTACTACAGATTGAAGAATCAGCGCAACCTTTAGATGAAGACGAAGAAGATGAAGAAGAGATTAATCAGTTATTCAGAAGTAAACGAATCAGAATCAGTTCTTCTGAAAGTAAGATTGCAGGTTCAATCGAACAAGACAAAGAAGTACAACAGGAGGTCGATCAGCATTCAGGTGGAGTAACACAAAAGGAAACCGAACAACAGCAAGAAGTACAACACGACACAAAACAACAACACGAAAAACAAGACAAAGCAGTAGAGAATGAAGCTGATCAGCAAGACAAGGAAGCAGAAATAGAGGCCAAGCATCAAGATGAAGAGAGGTTCCATGATACAAATACGTCTATGCACCAGGAATCATCAGCGTATTCATTAGCATCTGAGCATCTACAAACACAGAAGCAAACTGAAACGGAAGCAATGTCAACTGATAAAGTCTGTCAACAGCAGCAGCAAGAGAACCAACAAATCCATGAACGTCAACCTACTAATGATGCACTGGATAAGCTCCTGAAGGCAGCAGAAACAACAGATGTCGGCTCCTCAGTGAATGAACAACATGATGCAAATAAGGTAATTAGCTCTAACGCAGCTCGTCCCATTTTACCACCGCAAAATGAAGCACATCCCATCCAAGACCACCCCGACGATACATCATCATCTTCCCCTAACTACTCACCACCGAATTCTCAACAATTACGCACCGATACGTTTGCCCAACCACGACAACTTCCACAAACACAATCTGTCCAGGTATTTTCCAAATTAGCATCAATTGGGCAGTTTCTTATTAACCTCTCCCAGCAATTACCTGCTCAGATAAGAGCTGATACAGACAATATCTACAAGGAGTTGCAGCATAAAATAGAAATACTAGAAGCCGATATCACTCCGCTTCAAGAAGAATTATACATAGTAAAGGCAGAAAATCAGGCCCTACAAGAACAGGTGAAACAGCTGCAAGAACGACTCAGTGACCAAGAAGATATAACAAAACAACGGGATGGAAACAATAAACAATCAAAAAGAAGTGTTAACAGAAGCCACTGCAGAAATCAATAAGTTAACACAGAACTTCAAAGATGCAGAAGATGTCAGAGTAGCATTAGGCAACTTACTGGAAGAAACTAGATTACAGCTAGCTCAAAAAGAATTCGAGTTGGATACTACAAAAAACAGTTTATCAACAGTTAACAATATACTGCATAAGTATCTCGTTGAAGAGCCTCAGAAACAGAAAAGACTAGCAGATACGAAAAGGGCAAGAGATGCATATCATAAAACGATCCAGTTCCTTAACCAACAGTTAGAAAGGCTCGACAATCAAGTACGCAACCAAAATGATTACATCCATCGAATGCAGCAACAAGTAATAGATATGAAGACGGCCAGAGATGCAGCATTGGCAAATGAATTTTATTTACAGGAAGCATTCTTACAAACAGAGGCTGAAAATTTACTTTCGGAAGCTATTGCGCTCAGTTCGGTGCGAACAGATGCCCAATTATTAGAACCCGACACCCTGAAAAATGTATTAGAAACGCTTAAGAAAAAGATTGCCCGTATCTTTCGATCAGCTAGAAGTATGTATTTAGAAGGTCTCATAGCAGAACTATAGATTTCGGGCCTACAAATCCGGTGTTGTACTGATATATTTTATTAAAAGTCATGATTTTTTTGTGCATAATACTTTTCGCACATGTAAAAGACGTTCCAAGTCCAGCATCGATCTCCAGAATGATGATTTTTGATTCTAGAATTTCGGTAAGAAGCATCAAGTGTCATGTCCGAATGAAATATCATCATTCCAGCAAATGGCAGTTCAAGTTCTAGTACTTATAAAATGCGTATGCCCGGCAAAGTATTTTTCTGTATAGTATTCTGCAAACTCTTAAACTTCTAGCACATTATTTTCGGCAAGTCTTACAACCATGTCTGAATCGGATATACTGAGATGGCGACTCAAGAAGCGCGCACTTACACAGAACCGTGTTGTGACTACAACAGATACTACATTACAGGATGACGAAGATGACTCAAGAATTTCGGCAACATCACCGGGTCTGCATAATAACATATTATTTTCCACAGAATTCAAAATAGAGTTTGACATCCATTCTAAGGGAAATGAGAACTGGTTACGGAGGATCGGACTCCTACAGTTTGCTAAGTTACCCTGGGAACAGTGGACAGGTAACGACGATGCAGAGAATCAGTTACACATTATGCGACAAACAAAAGGTTTCCTTGAAGATCAGGTACAATTTTCACCACAATTAGTTTCGTCAGTATTTCAATTACCGTTGTATGAAGAAGCAAATTTTCCCAAATGTTCTTATAACGACCTGAGAAAAGAATTTGGTAAGGGCGAAGGTCGTAGACGCTATTTTATGATGAAGAATGCCACATATACTCGTCGTGGCCAATTTAAATGGTACTTAGAAAGGCTCTGCTTTATAGTCAGATTTGACCTTATGTCTAGAGAAAATTTTTCGCCTCTAGTACAAGTAGAGAAAGGAGGGAAAGTGAGTTGGGCTCACTGGTTGTACAATCATTTACACAAACAGTTTTTTGTTGGGGACAAACGTAGGTCCCAAAAATACACTCGTTTACCAGTGTATTTAGCTGCCATATTCAGTTTTGCCCAATCTGTAAAAGATAAACAGTTACACTGGTCCCCCTCTTTTTACCCCGAACACCACACAGAGCCTCAGGAAGAAGCCCAACCCTCCACCTCGTCTGCATCTTTACTCCACACAGGTAACAGCACACAGAATCAAACAGTAGGGACGCCATTTCGGCTGTCCCTTAGAAGACAAAAGGCAGACAACGTGCCCACTGCCAGTCCAGAGCAAGCACCGGATGACCCCCAACCCGATTTTGTTACAAGAATGCAGAATCAACTCCAAGAGGTTTCCCAATATTTACGGCAACAGGAACAAGCAATTCAGCACCGAAACGAGTTGTTATTAGCAACGATGACTAAGTCCAACTCAGTAATGACACAGATGCAAAAAGAATTGGACGACAAAGATGCGTTAATACAGGTGTTACAACAAAACAACCAGCGTATTACGGCCGAATTGATCACCGAAAAAAAATATGTCCAAGACCTTAATCAGTGGCAGCAAGCTATCCAAACACAAATTCAAACCGAAATGTCCAGTTTTTCTACCCTGAATGCTCACCTGCAAGCCGAAAATGAACTTTTGCAGTCAAGAATACAAGTATTGCAGGAGTTCGAAAAACAGATATTAAAAGATGAGGGTGTAGAACTAAATGCCACATTGATGACAAATGTGGACATAGATTTATTAAGACAACAGTTGGATAGCCATATTCAAAATCGCTGGACACTTTTTCGCAGGAGATGGCTAGCTATACTTGTTCCGCAACTAGAACAAGTGCGATCAGAAAGAATTGGGGAGTCAAACCCTGGCATGGGCCGACAGACACTGTAAAAGGATATTTCAGCCAGGTGGTGATAGGATACTGTATGGGTATATGGCTTCTGCAGAAGACATGGATATTTTCAACAAGCATGGCACAGATATATCCAAGTTGGTAAAAACATGCACAAACTTTCAAGAAGAAGAGGATTCAACAGCACAGAGGGTACTTTGATTCCATACACGAAGCGCTTAAAGCACATGATCAAGAGGGTGGGTCCAGGTAACAACGAGATCAAGAGTAGATTCTCACGCTTCAATTTGGAAGATGTCCAGACAAAGTGGAACTATCAAGGACACCTTGGCGTTGCAATACTGGAGTTTCAGAAGGATATAATCGTCTATGTAAAACATGAGTTTTTGAGGCAACAGCATATAAGAAAGCAGGACTTCATGAAAAGGCAACTAGACCAGCTATACGAGATTGAGGAAAAAGAGAAGGATAGTACAGTGATCCTTTCGGGGTTAAAAGATATTTGCTGAATCACCAGCAGGATATTGGCCTTATGAACGTTTAGCCAGAGCCTTTCTGGATGCATGTAACGAAAGAGAACAGTGGGATAGCCCAGGCAAAAGGATATTACCAACAGTACTGCACTTGCAGGTTCGAGTCCACCGTGCGTGCCAGTGTTACAAGGCTGACGGAGCGAGACAACCGCAACCGCAGAAGAAGGACAAACAAGAATTTTGGCTGAAATGACGGCAATGCAGGAAATTACGCAAGAGTCGGTAAATGAAGGATGCGAAAGCAATAAAAAGTAGAAGACAGAAAGAGAGAGAACGCCCGTCGCTCCGCTAGACTGGTGGGAGCTGAGTTTACTGTGTTAAACAGAAAGAGAGAACGTCTTGGAGGGATAGTTAACAGGAATTCATTAGAGAGAGACAGAGAGTTAGATACGTCAAGAGAGAGTAAGAGTTCAACGGTTGTGTCACCATTGTACTTTGTAAGTGTATAAGCATTGAGTACTTCTTGAGAAGAAAAGATTAATTGCTATCGGCAGTTTTTCGGAAGGAGTCTTTGTTCTGTTGAGTGTTGTAATGAGTAGGGTTGATTACATCGCGAACTGAAGTATTTGGAGACTACAAGTATCTCATTTAGCCTGTTGTCTGTTATAGTGAATCAATTTGGGAGATTGCGAGCATCATATTTTAAGACTATGTATGAGATATTGATGAATACATTGAGTTCTGTTCCATTCCATTCGTAATTAACTATTCTGTGATTCCCTTGGTTAAACAGATTTCCATTCGGTAGTATGGTATTGTGAGTCTATTTGATGATCAGTTATATACGATTCTGTATCTCTTCTGTCGCGAGATTGTGTGTTTGACGCCCTGCGTGAGACTGTGTAAGGTCAAGGTAAACATCTACGTTTAATATCTTTTCGGTAAGTGACCAGATTTGAAACAATAATCTGCGTTCACTGATAATTCGATAAGATCTGTATGTGGACAGTAGTATTGGAAGATTTATCAATTGCGGTAGGAATTTGTAACTTGAGTCAGTATACGAAAAGTTTGGCGTAATCTCGATTATAATTGTCTGTATTCGGTGTACTTATCTGGCACAAGGAATCATCATATTGAGAAGTATTTAATTGCGGAAAAGTGCGTATTCTAGTAGTTATAAGTCACGGCAAGTCCACTACGTTATTACCATAGTAGGTTCAGTCTGAACGTCCCTACACTCACTGTACCGAAGAATGGTCAGTATTCAGACTCACCCGCTGTGCTAAGACGTGAGGGAGTATTTATAACTGTGTGAAGCATTGGGAAAATAGTACAGGGCCTCTGTCTAACAGACCCCTACCACTCCCAAGAACCCGAGGACCCGATAATACTCTTCCGAAAGTTGGATAGAAGTATTATCGTTCAACAATACCTTGATGCAGAAAATTGACTGTATCTCAAAAAGTTGAACAGAACAACCCAGACGAGTTCTGCTGGACCTGTAGCAGACTTTGAGACGCTTAAACTGGTGAACAGAAATTGGTATATACCTTTGGCACAAAAGGACGAAATAGCCTGCACAAGCATTGCGATAGTGCGTTCGGAGGCCGAAACGAGCTTAGATCGCGATTTCGGCACCACAAAACAAAGATGTTTTGATCTCGAAAACACCCTGAGTATGCTCACCAAATTTCGTGCGAATTTGAGACTGCAAACGGAGGAGTGTCGACGACACCCTAGAAGAAGCGATGACCTGCTCTGATACCAATTGTTGGAGATAGACGTCTGCGGAAGCACGCAAACAACACAAGGAAGAAGAAGAAGCTTGGAGCACAAACACACAATACTGAATGTATTACTAGAGAATGTACAAAGATAAGTAGCCCATTAGGGCAATAGGCGTATATACAAGCCGGGGTAAAAAAAACCTCCTAAAGAGGGAAAAAAGTGCCCCGACAATCCTAGAGTGTTCACACACATCACTACCTAAATATATCAACACTATGGAGTAATAGCATGTAAAGCAAGTGTAAAAGTGCCAAGCTTATAGGCTTGACCATACCATAATGGAGATAATAAACCATAAAATCCTCTGAAATATAGAACAAAGTCCCATAACAAGTGACTCCAAACCCATCTAAAACTAAATGATAGATTGCCCTCATACCACTCTAGGTCTTCCTAACCTTGAGTGTAATCACAAGTAATATTTTAACTTAACTATCTTGTGAACTATGCAAATCCATCATCTAGCTCATATATAAGAGTTTCTTGATAGTAAAATGCAATCTCTACATTTCACCGACCAAGAAACCTGTGGTTTGTCATCCTTTACCATTGGACTAAGTTCTATTGGAAGAGAATCTATTGGCACTAGTGCAAACTCTAATATTTCTCTTCCCTATAGTTTGCCATATGAATGCAGAAAGCATTCCCTTTGAGATTCAGATAATCCCTAAGTACCCATCCTCCTAACCAATGTTTACACATCATACTCATGATGTAAGACCAATTAAGAGCTTGGTACCCCAATAGATTAGATATCTCCATATCTCCTAGAAACCCTAAAGAGAGAAGTCATAACTCTATTCCCAATCTAACTAATGTCAATAACTAATCATCTCATCTAGTCAAGGACCATCACTAGGAATAATCATAACCACTTCTCTCTGGGGTCTATAGCTGAGACTCAATCTAACCATCATGATTAATTGATCTCCCTCTTGTCTTTGATAGAAGAGTTCCACTTCTATCTAGACAACCAAAATGAGAAAGTAAAACTCTCTCTTTGTCTCTCTGTGTAATCTCCTCTAAGGAAAAGAGCTCTAGCAGTGGAACCTATTCCACTTTTCCTTTCCCTTTGAAAGAGATTATGTTGAATCCATTTAGTCTCTGCTCATAAGTGAGAACATGTACATAAGTTCTCCATATTTTCCTTCCAAAATAGTGGAGAAAGAAATCCCATCTGAAGGAAAATTATACTAAAAAGTAGAGTAAATGAATTCCCTCTAAAAATAAAGACTAAGAGATGTTTCCCAAACACCTCTACTCTCTAAAGGAAAACATACTCTATTCTTCTCCTATGAAGAAATCATGTTTTCCTTTCCTTCTTTCTCTCTCAAAAAGTATAACATAGGGCTTGACAGGCCCATGGCATGCACGCCATAAACTCATATATGAATTCCATAACCTGCAAAAACATTAAAGCATTTGCTAGCAACCATTCCCGGTGTTGCATAGCCATATGGTTTCTGTAATCTTCTTTCCTGCAAACAATAAAAAAGTATACCTCTTGCCTATCGATCCATACTTTAAGAATTTAAACAATGATCAACATTTGATGTATGCAATCCAATTTATGCATGTACATAGAGAACATGTCATAACATAAAGTAAAATGACGAAAGCATAAAGCATACGTCCCTGAGTAGTCTGGTTTTGGAGTTGCATGCATCCAGTTCTTCTCGATGAGCTTCGAGATCTCTGCATCTTCCTCTTCAAGTCCTAACATAAGCTTTGAAGTGTCCGAAAACATCGGATCACTTCGCAAAACACAAAACATGGTCATGTGATTACTAAAATAATGCAAATTTAGTCAAAAAATGCATTAGTAATCCTTCTTTAAACCTGCAGAAAACCACTTTAGGACCTGCAAATGTTCATAAACTGGAATATATAGCATTTGCAAAGAAACCGAAGTGAAATTACTCAAATCGCCTTCCTGGTTAGTAAGATATGGTTCCCGGAAGGTAATTGCCAAAAACTGTTCAGACTTTGCAGAGCTGTTCAGACCTGCAAAAATACTTATTTTCCAAATTTTCTTTTCATAAACTGAAAGTAGACCTTGTGCTCTTCGAAAGGAGCCATAGCACGTCCAATTTGGAGTTTTCTAGCTCAAGATATGGCCATTCCAAGTGGGCCATGCCAAACTAGTGGACTGTTGGAGGGGCTGGAAAAAGTGTAAAAATGTGATTTTTGGGGTGCCCAAAAGCATTCTTCCATCATGCAAATCCTAAAATTCTCTCCATAACCTCAGAGAGTGGTATATGAAGATGCTTGAGCCTATTTTTACCTTTCCAAATCCTCCCTCCATGGATGCTAATTCGCTCCCCAAAAGTAGGCATAAATCAAGATTTTTGCTTTTATGCAAAAACTTAAATGGGAGCTCTTAGCAAGCTTCTAATCCACTCTAAATGTGGATTCTCTTGGATTTTATATAATAATCCATGGAAGGCCTCTTAAATTGTCTGTTTCCTTACTCCCAGAAGTGGAGTTTGGCAAAATTTAACATCTAAATTTTTTCCAAAAAGTGCGGGAAGGGGGTCTTTGAGGAAGTAAAATTCCTCCTTAACTTATCATTTTGATGAATCTAATGATTCGCCATAGAAGTCCAAACACATACTCTCAGTATATATACTTTTTCCCATCCATCCGTAGCTATCGCACCTATTTTTCCCCTTCCAAAATGGGAATTTCTTAGATTTAGGTGCTGAAATTTTTTGTCAAACTGTGATGGAAGGGGGTTTTGTGGAGCTTCAAACTCCCATCAAACTGAGGTATCTTTTGGAATTCTTAATCTTATCTGGAAGTCAATGCACTATAGTATGTGCGTACATGATTTTTCCTACTAAACTATGAAAAATCCCGCTTCATTTCCCCTTCTCAAAATGGCTACTTATCCAAAATAGCTCCTGAAATTTATGTACAAATCATGAAAAATGGCTATTTTGGAGGTATCTAAAGCTTACCCTTTCTTGTATTTTGAGGGAATCCTTGACTTTAGCTGAGAGTACATATCTCATACTCTCCATACATATGATTTTCCTCCAAGATCTTTGTTGATATATTTAGGTAGTGATGTGTGTGAACACTCTAGGACCGCCGGGGCACTTTTTTCCCTCTTTAGGAGGTTTTTTTCCCTCGACTTGTATATACGCCTATTGCCCTAATGGGCTACTTATCTTTGTACATTCTCTAGTAATACATTCAGTCTTGTGTGTTGTGCTCCAAGCTTCTTCTTCTTCCTTGTGCTGTTCGCGTGCTTCCGCAGACATCTAACTCCAACAATTGGTATCAGAGCAGGTCGTCGCTTCATCTAGGGCACCGTCGACACTCCTCCGTTTGCAGTCTCAGATTCGCACGAAATTTGGTGAGCATACGCAGGGTGTTTCCGAGATCAAAACTGCTTCGCTCTGTGGTGCCGAAATCGTGATCTCAGCTCATTTCGGCCTCCGAACGCACTATCGCAGCGCTTGTGCAGGCTATTTCGTCCTTTTGTGCCAAAGGTATATACCAGTTTTTGTTCACCAGTTTAAGCGTCTCGAAGTCTGCTAGAGGTCTAGCAGAACTCGTCTGGGTAATTCTGTGCAACTTTTTGAGATACAGTCAATTTTCTGCATCAAGGTAGTTTAGTCACCGGCCATGGCTGAAAGCAGTGATGTATTTCATATGTTGGCTGTTGAGGATAAGTTGGATGGTATCAACTACCCATTATGGGCTTATATGATGCGACATGTATTGGTTGCAAAAGGATTGTGGAACATTGTGCAGGGTGTTGAAAGACGTACTATTACACCTGCGACTACAGGTACTACAAATACAGGTGCTGGAGGTGCTGGAGCTGATGAAGATGGTGTCGAAGATGATATTGTGCAAATTCCTATTCGTGCTGCTGTTTCTGTTGCACCTACTGCAGAGCAGATTCGTTGGGATGGCAGAGATGCCCAGGCACATGCATTGATAGCTTTGTCTATCAAACATGCCATTATTCCTCACATACGCTCTTGCAAAATAGCTAGGGATGCTTGGGATACACTTACCACATTGTACCAAGCTAGGAATGAGGCTCGTGTTGCTTATCTCCGAAAACAGTTGGAGAGTGAGCACATGAATGAAGGTGATTCTATGGACAGTTTCCTAATGAAGATCAAAGATTTGAAGGAACAGTTGATTTCTGCTGATGAGGTTATACCAGATAGCTCACTTGTGCAGAAGACCGTTCTGAATGGTCTTCTTGACTCATATTAGAGTTTTGCTTCTACTCTTCGGTTGATGATGAAAGGCAATCCGAATGCCTTATCATTTAAGGAGTTAGTCTCTGTTTTGTTGCAGGAAGATCAGTCCAGGCAGAACAGGTCCATTATGCGAGTTTCAGATCAAGCTTTCCTGGCTAGTCAGAAGGGCAAAGGAAAATGGAGCTCTTCTACCAGTAAGTAGAAATCTGCAAATGCTGCACATTCAAAGAACCAAGACAAAGATGAGAAAAAATCAGAAAAGCAGAAATTGTTTTGTAAGTACTGTAAAGGCAATGATCATATCATAAAGAACTGGCCGAAACTGGCTGCTAAAGAGGCAAAGAAGAAAGAGGCTGGAATGGTTGTTGCAGAGGCCTCTACACCAAAAACAGAGTCTGCAAATCTTGTGCAGGAAGAAGAATGGGTGTTTACTACTGTCTGCAGTATTGACCCATCTTCTCATGATCAGTGCATGTCTGCAGTAGACTCAGATGTTTGGTACTTTGACAGTGGGGCGACCAAACATATTACCTCACAGTGTAGTTTCTTCTCTTCACTCGAGCCTGCCCCTACAGGGAATACTGTTACATGTGCCAACAACTCCTCTTATCCTGTTATGGGAGTTGGTAAGATAATTTTGACTACTGCTGATGGTAGTTCTTTCATTTTGTCAGATGCTTTATTTGTGCCAGGGATAAAAAAGAATCTGTTATCAGTTTCTGCATTAGCCAAGATTGGCTTGGTTGTGAAATTTGTTGATGACAGGTGTACAGTTCATGATCTCTCAAATGGCGATGTGATTATTGCTTCTGGCATTTTATGTCATGGGCTGTATAAGCTCATAGACTATGAAAGATCTGTGAATGATTCAACATGTGCAGTTCAAGATTCTCAGGCTATGTCAGATGCAAAGCTTTGGCATGCACGCTTTGGTCATCTGAATTTTGCTAGTTTGCTACGCCTGCAGAAATCTAAAATTGTGTCCTCTTTGCCCATACTTGAGGCACCTGGAAAACATGTTTGTGAAGGGTGTATTTTGGGCAAAATGCAGCGTTCTTCCTTTCCAAAAGATGGTTCAGTTCGGGCTACGCAGAAATTGAAGCTTGTACATAGTGATGTCTGTGGTCCTATGCAGACACCCTCTTTTGGAAATTACCTTTACTTCGTGATTTTCATTGATGATTTTTCAAGGCATGCATGGGTATATCCACTCAAAGCAAAGTCCGAAGTGTTCATGTGCTTCAAACAGTTTTTGGTTTTGGCTGAAAATCTGTGAGCATGTAAAATGGGCACCCTCCGTTCTGATCGAGGGGGGGAATATATGTCTTCAGATTTTAATGCATTTCTGGCTGAACGTGGGATAAAACACCAGTGTACAGTGTCATATACACCTCAACAAAATGGAGTTGCTGAACGAAAGAACAGGTCTCTCATGGAGATGGCGAGGTGTATGGTCAAGAGTCAGGCTTTACCTCATTGTTTCTGGCTTGAGGCTGTCATGTGTGCAGCATATGTACTGAACAGGTGTCCCACTAAAGCACTGCAATCTATCACTCCATATGAGGCTTGGCATGACCGCAAGCCATCTGTTGCTCATTTGCGTGTTTTTGGTTGTTTGGCATATGCATTAGTGCCTGAACAACATCGCAAAAAATTGGATGATAAGCAGTTAAATGTATTTTTGTTGGATACAGTTCTGAAAGTAAAGGCTATCGCCTGTATCGTCCACAGACTAAACACATTCTGGTTAGCTGTGATGTTGTATTTGTGGAAGATGCTATTCAGCCATTGCTTTCATGTACTAAGGAGACATCTCTTAGCTCCAAAGACATGTATGATACTTTGATGCCTCTTTTTACAGGTGGACAGTCTAGTGTTGGTCCTAATGAGGCAACTTCTCAGCCTTTGCAGGTTTCATATGATGATGCAGATCATTCCATTTCTGATGCAGATTTACATGATGCACTTGTTGATGAGAGAGCTGATATTCAGCAGGCAAAAACTATGCCAAAATGGCTAGCGCAGACTTTGCGTGACAGCAAATTAGATGCACCTTTGTCATATCATACTCGTTCAGGCTCTCATAGTGCCTCCTTTGCATCAGATTGCTATGCTATGGCTGCATCTAGTCTATGTGATGAGAATGAGCCTGTTTCTTTTGATGAAGCACAGAATTCAGAAAATTGGATGGCTGCTATGCAATCTGAATATGATGCTATAATGAAGAATGGTACATGGTCTTTATGTGACTTGCCACCTGGCAAGAAGGCCATTGGCACTAAGTGGGTATACAAGCTGAAGGGTAAACCTGATGGTACAGTTGACAGGTATAAGGCTAGGCTTGTTGCAAAGGGTTATGCGCAGGAAAGAGGCATTGATTTTGATGAGACCTTTGCACCTACATGCCGTATGACTACTGTTCGGAGCATTTGTGCACTTGCAGCCCATCATGGTTGGAATGTACATCAGTTGGACATTAAAACAACATTTCTGAATGGTGACTTGCATGAAGAAGTGTATGTTTTTCAGCCCTGTGGCTTTGTGCAGAAAGGGCATGAAAACCAGGTGTGCAGGTTAAAGAAGGCGTTATATGGTTTAAAGCAAGCACCACGTGCTTGGTATGAGAAGATACATGCCTATCTGATTGCACATGGTTTTGAGAATAGTCCAACTGAAAGCACCTTATATGTTAAGCGTGCTAATGATGTGCTTCTGATCATTGTTGTCTATGTAGACGACATGCTGCTCACTGGTCCTATTGAGAAGCATATTGCTGATTTTAAGGCTGATTTGCATGCCTCGTTTGAGATGTCTGATTTGGGGCATTTGCATCACTATTTGGGCATTCAGTTTATGCAAGTTGATGGTGGAATGGCTTTGTGTCAAACGAAATATATGGACATATTATTGCAGCGTTTTGGCCTTGAAGATTGTAAGCCTATTGCCACACCTATGGAGACAGGTTTACGATTGAGTCTTCATGATGCTGGAGATGCATTTGATGCTCTTCTCTATCAGCAGGCTGTTGGATGCTTGATTTACTTATGCATTACTCGGCCAGATATTCAGTTTGCTGTCTCACAGATGAGCAGGTTTATGCATTGCCCAGGAGTCACGCATTGGAAGGCGGTTAAGCGCATCTTTCGCTACTTGAGTGGTACTTGGCTACTTGGGTTGTTTTATCGTAAGGGGGGATCACTACCCCCAGATTTGCATGCTTTTTCTGACTCAGATTGGGCTAGTTGCTATGACACTCGTGTGTCCACTAGTGGTTTTTGCTTCATGCTTGGTAGCTCATGTATATCTTGGTTGAGCAAGAAGCAGCCTACTGTGGCCACTTCCAGTTGTGAGGCTGAGTATAGGGCAGCTTTCACAGCGACTGTTGAGTGTGTGTGGCTCAGACGCCTTATGGCTGATTTGGGTGTCCGCAGTCTTCTGCCACCACCATCTTCACTGACAGTCAGAGCGCATTGGCAGTTGCGAGGAACTCTGTGTTCCATGCTCGCACTAAGCACATTGAGGTGCATTATCACTATGTCAGGGAGAGGTTCTCTGCTAGGGAGATCAGCTTGGCATATGTGCTCACACAGGAGAACATTGCAGACCTTTTCACGAAGGCTCTGCCTAGGGAGAAGTTTGAAGCTTTCCGCAAAGCTTTGGGCTTACTTCCTTTTGTGGAGTGATTTCCACATAGCTTGACACTTCCTTATACATGAGTGCCAACTCCTTGTTCACCGCATCACTCCCAGGGGGGATTTGTTGATATATTTAGGTAGTGATGTGATTGAACACTCTAGGACCGCCGGGGCACTTTTTTCCCTCTTTCAGAGGTTTTTTTCCCCCGGCTTGTATATACGCCTATTACCCTAATGGGCTACTTATCTTTGTACATTCTCTAGTAATACAATCAGTCTTGTGTGTTGTGCTCCAAGCTTCTTTTTCTTCCTTGTGCTGTTCGCGTGCTTCCGCAGACATCTAACTCCAACAATCTTAGCCCGTTAGCGCTTCATTGTCTTTCTCTCAAAGTGTGAAGATAGAGCACAACAAAGTAGCCGAGAGCCAGCCGAATCATTTTTCAAACAAATATGTTCTATAAATAGCTTTCAAAAACCTCCAATAGTGATTTTCATCACTCATGTACCATATGTAACATAGAAAACCCCCTTTTTGTAATCATATGCTCTATTTTGTGCAATCCGAGGAGTCCTCAAGCTTGAGGAGCTTAGGTAGAATGATCCTACCAATGTTTGTTGTTTTTAGACATCGTTGGCCCTTTAAAATAGCACTTAGAACATATTTTTTAACTATGCCGATCACTATATGTGAAACCGGTCAAAACTAGTCTAAAAACTATAAATAGAGCTAGAGAGCTCATTTTTGAGGTTAGCTTGTTTGAGTAGAGAAGAGCTTAGAGCTATTTTGAGCTTGTAAGAGTATTCTTGAGTAATAGAGTTGATTTCCTACCTTCCATTGTGTCTTGCTTGTCTCTTCATTGTGTGTGTGTGTATATGTGTGTGCATCTCTATGCTTCTCACCTTCACTCTCACTTCATCTCATATTCACGATCTTCATATCACTCCTATCTCTTCTGCGGATTGACACTAAGGAGGTGGAGCTTCTTAACATGTTTCTCACCATTGTGCTAGAGCAACACCAAATTTGGCGCCGTTGTCGGGGATCAAGTCTAGGACGAATGTGTGATGGTAAGAGTATAGGAAGAAGTGGCGTTGGAAGGTAAAAATTTCAGTTTTTGTTGTTGTTTTTACTTAGTTTTTAGTGTTTTTCATCTCCTCTACACTCCTCCTTCACCGACACATCACCATCTTCCACTCAAAAAAATCAAAAAATACATCATATCCACCCATTCTCCTCATTTCCCCTCATTTGTGCATGTGAGAGAGAGCGAGAGAGAGAGAGAGCTTTTGTGCTTCAGTTTTCTTGCAGGTACAAAGCTCCAGTGCATCAGGAAAGCTTCCAAAAGGCAAAAAACAACTTTTTGTCAGATTTCTGTCATGTGTGTCAAACCATCGCAATGGTCTGCCAACTTCGATATTTTTGGTAAGTGAGTTCTCCAAGAGGTAGGCAACAAAACTGCTTGCAAGAATCCACAAATGCATTTGCAAAATCTTTGATTTGGTGGACCATCACATTGGCTCACGCCATCACGATTGTGTCACACCATCGCGATTGGCTCACGCCATTGCGAAGACTCGGCCGGACCATTGCGATGGTCTCACACCATCACGACAGTTCACTTGAACCATCGCGAAGGTCCTAGACCATCGTGACAATCTGGTCGACCCCACGTCATCGTGATTGGCTCATGCCATCACGTCGATGTTGCCACGTGGCAAGCTAGACCATCGTGACGATACCCGCAACGCCTCGAAATCTGAACCATCACCATTGGCTCAATCCATCGTGCCTCATGACCATCATGACAGGCTCACGCCATCTCGATTGTTGTGTTGATCGTTGACCGACACCATCGCAATTGCTCACCGATTAGACCATCCGGACAATTCATTCACGCCATCGCGATTGCTGACTTCAAACCATTGCAACGGTTCGCGCCTTCGGACCATCACGGTTGTGCCACCCCATGGCGACGGTTCACCTGAGCCATCGTGACGGTCCCAGACCATCGCGATTATCTTAGAAGTTCATAGAAGACCCCTTAGCTCATATTTGAAGAAAAACCTATTGGTCAGTTTTCACCCCCGAGGGCCTGAATGCTCATATCTTTTTCATCCAAAGTCCGTTTTTTGAGCTTTATAGCTCATTAGAAAGCTCTTTATGAGTACTACGTGACGTCAACTGTTTTTTTTTTAAGAAGACGTTCATTTTTAGAAAGGATAATTTGAGGTTAACATTGTTGGGACTAGAAAAACCAGGGGGCAGCATAAAAATTTTTGGGCATGGGAAGAAAGGAGCTTTAAAAGTGTAGATACTCAAGTTCTTGATCGTTCATTTGAGAATTGGTCTAATAGTGAATTTTTACAGGTCTAGCAAGGGCTTTCAAGGACAGACAAGGCGAGGCAGTGAAGAACGTAAAGCTTGGGAAGTTCAACTTCTTGGGCAAGAGAGCAATCAAAGCAGCTGACTCGAGGTTGGAAGAATACTCACCCCCTCAGTCAATTATTAGCTTAGGCTAAACGGTAGCATTGTGGATTAGATTAAAGACGATAGGAACGATCAAGTTCAAGAGACTAAATTTTTTAAGTCCAAGACTAAAGTAAAGGTGTGTGATACGAAAACCTAAAGGAAAGAATAAAGTTTGATGGAACGAGAACTCTAAGTACCACAGAAAGTGGATTCCTGACGTATACATTGGATACAAGACAAGAATATAAAGAAATTAAAGAAGAACCAAGCAATTAACAATAAGGAACATTGATGATCAAAGAGTGCCACGAAGTAAATTCATGAACCTTAGATCGGGCAAGCATATAGGTAAGTTAGACCGACGAAGCCTTAGATCATCAGAAACAAGTGTAGGAACTACTACACGTTCGTGGGCCAAGCAATTGAATAGTTATCTCTACAAGTTGAGCTCAGATACGAGTGAATCGGAAATGGCTTTTAGTACACAAAGACCATAAGGTAGTTCAAACATAGCATATCTGGAAAAACCCGAAGGACCCTATAGGACTCAATTAGAATCTCTCCGAACCAGCCGCTTAGGTGCTCGCATCTATGAGGATGGTTTGTGAAGACAAGTGGTGCAAATGCACAATCCTGATCAACCCATAGGATTGGAACGTCTAGTGGTGAAATTTGAGTGAGATGCGTACATAGACAAGGAAGGAACAATGCACATTATAAGTACTCAACCAAATAATACGAATGAATTTGGCATAATTCAATTAGAGACGGAAGTGAGAGCCTAAGGAAAAGAACCAGTAGGAGAAGAACCTAGGACACCTAGAGGGAAGTTTGTACTAAAAAGAGTGCTAGTTCCAAATTGGATCCCTCAGGATAATGGAATCATAGAATTGTTCCTAAATAAAGAAACTGATAAAGCATTTTGGACGTATAGAATGGAATGACCTAGTGAGGTAGGCTCCATCATAATCTAAAAATTCAAGGACCAAGATACACCTGGAAAGGTGGTATACTTGGACGATACCTCAGAGAGAGTATTTGTAGTGCCAGACCATGCGAAAAACACCTACACATGGAGAGGAGATTTAGTGTTCCCTCCATCTCAAACAAATGTAAACACTAGCCATCAGGGGACTGGAACATCCTCAGCCCATACCAACCAAAGGGAGAAGAACAAAGAGAGACCAGAAGTAAGTTTCACTCATCCCCTAGGGAGAGATAGAGCCACCATGGACACTGAGAGAGTGGAAAGACAAAGGAAACCTAGAATACCAGGTGGTAGATATGATTTCCCTCTATCAAGACCACGTGAGCACCCAACGGTACTTAGACCCACTCAATTAGTAAAGTCAATGAAAAATTACTTTGATGGGACAAGAGATCCCTATGACCATGTTGCTGAATTCAAGCAAGTGCTACAAGCAGAACAAGTAGAAGACATGTTTACACAATACAATGCTTTTGGACTAACATTAAAGAATACTGCTTTAACTTGGTTTAAACTATTGCAACAAAGCTAATTTAGAGACATCCATCACTTTTTAGAGTCATTCATCACAGAATTCTCTAAAACTCGAATCGGACATGATATGTCTTCATTGATTCATAGTTTCAAACAAACCCCTCAGGAAACGGTTAGACTGGCAGGATGTAGGTTTAGACAATACGTGGAAAGATGTCCTATGCAAGAGTTACCCTCACAGGCCAAGCAAGTATCATTGTTTTTAGATGGCCTCTTGAGCTCTAAACTACGCTCCTATGTGTACTTGAAGGAACCCAGAACGCTAGAGCAATGTGTGAGGATTTGTATAGACATTGAGGACAATCTTGGAGACGAGTTGGAACTTTCAAAGGTCTATAAGGACTCAGATTGTTCTTCTCTAGCATCCACAAAATTGTCTTGTTCAATAGAAGATGTAGCAAAAAAAGTGGCCCAGAAACTAGGAGTTTCTAGCAAACAGATGCCTAGGTTAACAACAAACAAGCGTTGTTACACCTGTGGTGGTGATCATACGGAAAATGTGTGTCCCAATGCAACACAACCACAAGCCAATCCTAGTGGCCAATACTGTACGATCGAAAGACAATACACGAATCACACAGCTCAGGACTGCCCTTACAACAAACAAGCCATAACACAGAAGTACCTGCAAGCATACCCGCAACCAGGTAGGTATCAAGGTCAATATAATACTCAGCCTCATTACTATAGGCCTCCTCAAAATTATCCTTATCAGGCTCAACAGAGACCTCAACCTGTTTTAGCTCAGCAGCTACCCCACAGCTAATGTCATCTCAGTTAAATATGCTGCTGCAAAAGAGAACCTCAGTAAGGCTTTAGTGCCTTCGTCACCCTTGATCACGGAGAGTGATCCGAACTCAAACAGTTTTGACTCTATGCATATAGATAGTCCACCCCCGTATTACATAGAGTCACCAGAACACGTGGAAACATATCAATATGATATTCCACCATTGGAACCCAGTTGGGAGCCCGATTATGCTAACGTAATGTACACCAATCCTAATCCTCGCCCCCAATTGAGACAGCAAAGACCACAGGGCCCTAGAGGACCATGCTTTAGGTACCAAGGAGATCATTTCATAAAGGATTGTCCACATCCTCTGATAGCACGACAGTCATAGTATTACAACATACAAGGCTTTTGTGCCAAGTGTGGTAAAGAGCATGTCATAAAAGATTGTCCAAAGAACCATGCTAATGCTTCAAATGTGATACCAATCAACGTGATAGGTATTGTACACAATGCAGATGGATCCGACCCTACATACGTGCCTATCCAAGCTATAACAAGAGCCCAGGCACTCTTACAGAAACAACTACTTAATCAGGAGAAAATAACTGGAACCAGTGAAGTTCGAGAATCTAGGAATAAAAAAATGAAATCACGCAAAGATTCGAGAGAAAGTATTAAGAGAAAATGGAGTAAAGAGATAAAAAAGTTGGAAGGAAGTTTAAAGGAATCGAGAGCCAAAATCCTAGAATTGACTTCACAAGAATCAAACCAAGAAAATCTAGCTCAGAGATCAGGATCAGTTTTAACGGAACCCATAGCAAAAAACCTAGACATGATGTTTCACGCGTATCAAGCTAGAATAAATGAAGGACCTCAAATAGCTGAAATGAGTAAGAACTATCCTCGAGAAGACTTAGAAATTGAGAGAACTAAACTTTGCATGAAGATGATAGAACTAGCACAAGTGATGTTTGATGCCTCTAGATATCTTAATTGGAATAACATGGCAAAACCTGAGTTACACTTTCAAGGACTGATGGAGAGATTAGAATACCTGACTGATAGCAAAGAGAAAAAGAATCAGCATAGGAACCCTATTGCCTTAGAGACAGAGGAAAAGAACACACCATCCCTATCTCAAGTACCCAATACAGAAAGTGAAGACAACCTGTCTTCCATATATAGGTATTCACATGAATTTCTAAGAGAAATCCAAGAAGAGAAGTGGAGAAAAGAACAAGGAACTCATCCTCTTATTCAAGAAATAGATGACTTGCAAGAGCAATTTCCCCAAGACATTCCCTCTAACTATGACGATGTAGAGGAAGAGCAACTGAGTGAAAACAAAGGTTTTGAATCTATTTCTTTGCAAGAACTACCTCACTTCACAGGACCTTGCGAAGCCAAGTCTATTAGTATGAGAGCACCTACAATATTAGTGAGGAATGAAGAATCAGTGATTCCTCGGAACACGGAAGTGGTAAAGAATACTAAAGTACAATGTCATCTCACTCTAGAGGAGTTGTTGAAGGTTAAACCAGAATTGTGGGAACATGTAGCAAATCAATTCCCTGAGCTTGCTACTACTCCCTCACAAATAGGATCACACAAGAAGGTACCAAAGATACCCATAGAAAGGATCAAGGATGTAAGGGAGGGAGAGAAAGGTAACACTTATCTTCCAATAACCCATCAGGGCTACACCACCAAAGCCATCTTAGATTTAGGAGCGGGAGTAGCCATCGCTACCATTGCTTTATGGAAACGTTGGGGTAAGCCAGCATTGAGACCTACCAGGATGAAGCTACAAATGGATGATGGACATATAGAAAAACCATTAGGCTTACTAGAAGGCATACCTCTCACCACTTGTGGTGTGGAATTTGAACATACCTTTGCCATTTGTGATTTTGCAAAAACTCATGCTTAGGAGATGATTTTAGGACGACCATTCATGCATTAGTTGCAAATTGTATAAGATTGGGGAACTAATTCTTTGTACTTACAACATTTAGGAGTGACTACTAAAGTCAATCTTAAAGACTATTCCCATAGAGATGTGCCCCCAATACAATGGAATACCATCCATAAGACACAAGAAGAAACAGAATTTGTGCACTCTTTGGAATCAGACCCCTCTTGGTTGCACGAGGATACTCATTTATGGATGTGTAAAGTAGCAAAACAAGAGGAAGAACGGTTAGAAGCCAAGACCTTAAGTTCATAACAACATCCACGAACCCTTCAAGACCGAGCTTACGCACCTGTCGTATTTCCAAACAAGGAATTCGAGCCTCATGGTTGGGCAGAAATGTTAGCAACAATGGATGTAGCCATCAATGAAGAACACTGGACACCCCACTATGATGAGGATGGCTATGACATTTTAGTCTTTACAATAGAGCCAATCATGTGTGATTTCCTTATAGAAGAATGCCAACCTAGCACTAATGCATTTGAGGACGCAAGTGACTTCGATCTAGAGTCAATCATTATGGACCCTCCTTCTGCATCACACAAAGAATATTTTTACAAAGTAGAAGGACACGCTTAGAGACATGAAGAAATTATGAATTGTGTGAGGATGACCACACAAGCCACCAGTAAAAGTGAAGGAAAGAAAAGGAAGAAAAAAGAAACCAAATCTGAAGAAGAAGAACCACTCATGGAAGTACCAGAAAATTTCAAGAAATATGAAATAGAAGATAGACGAATCATGATATGAATGCCTAAAAGAAAAGCTGGCGATGGAGAAGATAATTGAGAGAAAACCAAAAAAATCATAGTTGCCATAGAACGAGAAGAAGAAAAATGTACATACATTGGGCATGATTTGAGGAATGAAGAAGAAGAAGAAGAATTAATAGCCCTATTACGCGAATATAGAGACGCGTTTGCTTGGAGTTACAAAGACTTGAAAGGAGTAGACCCGGATATATGCTCCCATAGAATCCCTATGACTCCAGATGCGAAGCCTACGAAACAGAAACCTTACACGTACAATGATAACTACACTACAAAGATTAAAGAAGAAATAGATTGTTTGATAGAAGTAGGATTCATTTATGAAATTGAGCATACCGAATGGGTATCCCCCATTGTGGTAGTGCCCAAGAAGAATGGGAAATTGCGTGTGTGTATTAACCTTAAAAAAGTAAATGCCGCCATAATTAGAGATAGTTATCCTCTTCCTATCACAAAACACTTATTGGAAAGAGTTGCAGGCAAGGAAGTTTACAACTTTCTTGATGGATTCTCAAGCTATAATCAAGTAGCCATTGCTCTAGAAGATCAACACAAGACGGCTTTCGCCACAGAATGGGGCATATTTGCATTTCGTGTGATGCCATTTGGCTTGACAAATGCACCCGCCACTTTCCAGTGACTCATGTGTCACGTTTTCAAGGAGCTCTTACGTAAGAATTTGGAAGTGTATGTTGATGACCTATGTGCTCATTCAAATGTAAGGTAGGCTCATATCCCAGAACTAAGGCAAGTATTTGACAAATGTCCAGGATATTAGGTTTGGTTGAGCCTAGAAAAGTGTGTTTTCATGGTCAGATAAGGCAAAATTATAGGACACATTGTGTCAAAGAATGGAATTTCGACAGATGAAGAAAAAGTGAAGGTAATTGTAGATCTACCTAGGCCAAATAAAGTAAAAGAGGTACATACATTTATGGGTCATTGCGGTTATTATAGAAGATTCATACACATGTATGCAAACATAACCAAGCCCCTTTACTCTCTTTTAACCAAGTTTGAATGGATAGATGAGTGTGAGAATTCATTCAATGAACTTAAATGACGTTTGTGCTCAACACCTATATTGACAACCTCAGATTGGAGCAAGCCATTCCATGTACATGTGGATGCATCCAATTATGCCATAGGATGTGTGTTAGCACAACACACGAATGAGGGTAATATAGATCTCCCATAGCTTACGCGAGCAGACAGTTGAATGCAGCAGAAAGAAATTACACCACTACGGAATGAGAAGCATTAGGAATGATCTACGTAGTAAAGAAATTCAGGAATTATTTGTTGGGAAACAAGTTCAAATTCTTTACGGATCATCAAGCATTATTCTACTTAGTCAATAAGCCATTTAACACGGGACGACTGATACGTTGGTTTCTATTACTCATGGAGTACGACTTTGAAGTAGTAGTTTGGAAAGGAAAGACACATCTTCGAGCTGACCATCTTTCAAGATTAACCACAGGAGAAGTTCCTCAAGGAATAACGGATGAGTTACCAGATGCATACTTGTTTAACCTTGAGATAGCACCAGAATGGGCTAAGCCGATAGTCCCTATTCGCACATATGGACCCAAGAACCCTAGGATAAGGATCAAGGAAGGAGAGATTACCAAGTCACAAAGATACCAAATCATGGCAGGAAGCATATATAAACAGAATATCAAAAGATTCTTGCTTGTTGTGTAGATGAATTAGAACATGCAAATTGGTTGCAATTAGCACACATAGGTGCAATAAATCAACATCATTCAAAACATCGTACATTGCAGACTCTGCATAGATTAGGAGTCTATTGGCCTTCTATGGAAGCCGACGTCTACAAGTTGTGTAAAGAATGCCCTATTTGTTGTGAAAGACCACGAGTAGAACAAGCGTACTAGAGACTACACACCAAGGTGTTGCAGGAGGTCATTTTGGCCCTGATAGGATAATCAAGGCCATACTCTTTGGAGGATTATGGTGGCCCACTCTTCACATGGATGCACATACCTATGTTAAGAGATGTGATGTGTGCCAAAGAACTCAGTTTCCTACTCGTAGAGATGAAATGCCATTGAAACCCATGATGGGAGGATGTGCATTTTCTAAGTGGGGTATAGACTTTGTAGGACCCATTAACCCCCCTGCAAAAGGTACACATGTTGAATAGATTATTGTTGCGATAGATTATCTTACCAAATGGGTAGAGGCCAAGACCATAAAAAAGAATGATGCACACACAACTACAAAATTCTTATTTGAAAATGTCTTTATAAGATATGCATTGCCTACAGAGTTAGTGAGCGATCGAGGAACTCGCTTTCTAAATCAGGTCATTGAATATTTGTTACATGATTTTATGATGATTCACAAGAAATCTGCACCATATCATCCTCGGGCCAATGGTCAAGCAGAAAGCACTAACAAGATCCTTTGTAATGTACTGATGAAACTTGTGAACAAGAAACATTCAGATTGGGACAAACAGTTACACCACGTTGTTTGGGCATATCAAGTGGCCTACAAGACAGTACTCAATGCAATTGAGATGGTTTTTGGTCAGAATGTTGTGCTTCCTTTGGACTTCTTGATACCGACCCTTAAGGTTGCACAAGAACATGAGTGGACCGGCCATGAATTATTAGCAAGAATAATGGACTTGGAATGATTAGGAGAAACCAGGCTGAAAGCAGTAGCAGGTATATATGCAGCAAAGAAGCGATAGAAAGCCTATTTCGATGCCCATGTGAAAGATAAAGGCTTAAAAGAAGGAGACTTAGTCCTAGTGTATACGCTGAAACAACATGCACGGAAGTTAGAAAAGCGAGGTTATGGACCTATGATCATTAACAGACTCTCGACAAGTGGAGCAGTACAATTAGCCACCCTAGAAGGAGACATAATGCCTAATTACATTAGTGGTTGTCGAGTCAGGGTATACCAGGAACCTCTTACAGAGGATATGCTTAGACGACTCACATTGGCAAAGAAGCGTAAGGAGACAAGTGGAGCAGTACAATTAGCCACCCTAGAAGGAGACATAATGCCTAATTACATTAGTGGTTGTCGAGTCAGGGTATACCAGGAACCTCTTACAGAGGATATGCTTAGACGACTCACATTGGCAAAGAAGCGTAAGGAGGAAGAAAATAGATTACCTACTAAAGCTCAGGCAGAAGCTATAGAACGCATTAAGCGCATAAAGCTAAGAAAAGGACTAGGAAGAGAACATTATAACCATCTGGAAACAACACCCAAATACACCATGGCCATGTGTCAAGCAAAGTCAACCACTCACATTGGTTCCAAGGTTTAGGAGGCCCATTGGCAGATGCAGATTTCCTTTCTGAGGCTTATTTGACTTTTGATACCCGTACGTGGTGCAAGTACTAGTTTTTCTCAAGAGACTTTGAAGCATTACAGAACACAAAAGACTTAAAGCATGTTTGGGCAAGAGCGCGTCACTAAATACTTCAGTGATCCATTAACTAAACCAAATTTCTATAGATGCTATTATCTAGTAACCACTTTGATAGCTTCTGAAAACAAGGATTTGTCGGGTACATTCATTTTGTTGTCCTTGGTAAATGATCCGCCATTTAAGAAGTTTTACCTTTCTAAAGATCTGATTAGAGCTGCAATCAAGATACATGGAACGCACACTCCAACAGAGCAAGAAAGGCTAATTCCAGAGCCAATGAAATGTGGAGATGTCATCAAGTGGGAAGATATTTCAGCGATCACACTTGAGTTCTCTAAACCATTGAGGATATGTATGCAACATTTCGCATTCCTTGCTCACGACCGATTCACCATGCCCCACGAATGTATTTGGTTTGGACTGTATTTATCTTGTATTGGACCCCAGAGAGTTGACCTCGCCAACGGGACTATTGATGAGTTGCACTTAGCACAACATCGATGGGAGAGAAAGAAGGTTATCCATGGATGCTGTGCTCTCACGAGAATTATTTATATGTGTTTGGCCTACGACTTACCAATAGAGCACGAGGCTTTTGTGTCGAGTGTGGTAAAGAGCATGTCATAAAAGATTGTCCTAAGAACCATGCTAATGCTTCAAATGTGACACCGATCAACGTGATAGGTATTGTACACAATGCAGATGGATCCAACCCTACATAGGTGCCTATCCAAGCTATAACAAGAGCCGAGGCACGCTTACAGAAACAACTGCTTAATTAGGAGAAAATAATTGGAACCAATGAAGTTGGAGAATCTAGGACTAAGAAAATGAAATCATGGAAAGATTCGAGAGAAAGAATTAAGAGAAAATGGAGTAAAAAGATAACTAAGTTGGAAGGAAGTTTAAAGGAATCGAGAGCCAAAATCCTAGAATTGACTTCGAAAGAATCAAACCAAGAAAATCTAGCTCAGATATCACGATCAGTTTTAGCAGAACCCATACCAAAAAACTTGGACATGATGTTTCGCGCGTATGAGGCTAGAATAAATGAAGGACCTGAAATAGCTGAAATGTGTAAGAACTACCCTCGAGCAGACTTAGAAATTGAGAGAACATAACTTTGCATGAAGATGGTAGAACTAGCACAAGCAATGTTTGAAGCCTCTACATATCTTTATTGGAATTACATGGCAAAACCTGAGTTACACTTTCAAGGACTGATGGAGAGATTAGAATACCTGATTGATAGCAAAGAGAAAAAGAATCAGCATAGGAACCCTATTGCCTTAGAGACACAGGAAACGAATACACCATCCCTGTCTCAAGTACCCAATACAGAAAGTGAAGCTCCAAAAGATTCTCAAGCTATAATCAAGTAGCCATTGCTCCAAAAGATCAACACAAGACAGCTTTTGCCACAGAATGTGGCATATTTGCATTTCGTGTGATGCAATTTCGCTTGACAAATGCACCCGCCACTTTCGAGCGACTCATGTGTCACGTTTTCAAGGAGTTCTTACGTAAGAATTTGGAAGTTTATGTTGATGACCTATAGGCTCATTCAAATGTGAGGGAGACTCATATCCCAGAACTAAGGCAAGTATTTGACAAATGTTGAGAATATCAGGTTTTTCTGAACCCAGGAAAGTGTGTTTTCATGGTCAGACAAGGCAAAATTCTAGGACACATTGTGTCTAAGAATGGAATTTTGACAGATGAAGAAAAAGTGAAGGTAATTGCAGATCTACCTAGGCCAAATAAAGTAAAAGAGGTACAAACATTTATGGGTCATTGCGGTTATTATAGAAGATTCATACACATGTATGCAATCATAGCCAAGCTCCTGTACTCTCTTTTAACCAAGTTTGAATGGACAGATCAGTGTGAGAATTCATTCAATGAACTTAAATGACGTTTGTGCTCAACACCTATATTAACAACCCCAAATTGGAGCAAGCCATTCCATGCACATGTGGATGCATCCAATTATGCCATAGGATGTGTGTTAGCACAACCCACGAATGAAGGTAATATAGATCTCCCCATAGCTTATGTGAGCAGACACTTGAATGCAGCAGAAAGAAATTACACCACTACGGAATGACAAGGATTAGGAATGATCTATGCAGTAAAGAAATTCAGGCATTATTTGTTGGAAAACAAGTTCAAATTCTTTACGGATCAAGCATTATTGTACTTAGTCAATAAGCCATGTAACATGGAATGACTGATATGTTGGTTTCTATTACTCATAGAGTAGAAATTTGAAGTAGTAGTCTAGAAAGGAAAGACACATCTTCGAGCTGACCATCTTTGAAGATTGACCACAGGAGAAGCTCCTCAAGGAATAGCGGATGAGTTAGCAGATGCATACTTGTTTAACCTTGAGATAGCACCAGAATGGGCTAAGCCGATAGTCCCTATTCTCACATATGGACCCAAGAAACCTAGGATAAGGATCAAGGAAGGAGAGGTTACCAAGTCACAAAGATACCAAATCATAGCAGGAAGCATATATATAAACATGATAATCAAAAGATTCTTGCTTGTTGTGTAGATGAATTAGAACATGCAAATTGGTTGCAATTAGCACACATAGGTGCAATAAAGCAACATCATTCGAAACATCGTACATTGCAGACTCTGCATAGATTAGGAGTCTATTGGCCTTCTATGGAAGCAGACATCTCTCACACCAGAATGGACTGAACCATTAGTGACATACTTGAGGACGAAAACATTCCCTCAAGGAATGACCTTAGCACGACAACAAAGTCTAGAGCAGGAAGCTTAGGACTATTCACTTATCGGTGACAATCTACACAAACGAGGATGAGATGGATACCTAAGACATTGTGTTCATGAAAGCGATTATTTGAGCGTACTAGAGACTGCACGCCAAGGTGTTGCAAGAGGTCATTTTGGCCCCGATAGGATAATCAAAGCCATATTCTTTTGCAGGATTATGGTGGTCCACTCTTCACATGGATGCAAATACCTATGTTAAGAGATGTGATGTGTGCCAAAGAACTCAGTTTCCTACTCGCAGAGATGAAATGCCATTGAAACCCATGATGGGAGGATGTGCATTTTCTAAGTGGGGTATATACTTCATAGGACCCATTAACCCCCCTGCAAAAGGTACACATGCTGAATAGATTATTGTTGCGATAGATTATCTTACCAAATGGGTAGAAGCCAAGGCCACAAAAAAGAATGATGCACACGCAATTGCAAAATTCTTATTTGAAAATGTCTTTACAAGATATGGACTGCCTATAGAGTTAGTGAGCGATCGAGGAACTCACTTTCTAAATTAGGTCATTGAATATTTGTTACAGGATTTTATGATGGTTCACAAGAAATCCACACCATATCAACCTCTGGCCAATGGTCAAGCAGAAAGCACTAACAAGATCCTTTGTAATGTACTGATGAAACTTATGAACAACAAACGTTTAGATTGGGACAAATAGTTACACCACGCTGTTTGGGCATATCAAGTGGCCTACAAGACCATACTCAATGCAACTCCCTTTCAGATGGTTTTTGGTCAGAATGTTGTGCTTCCTTTGGACTTCTTGATACCGACCCTTAAGGTTGCACAAGAACATCAGTGGACCGGCCATGAAATATCAACAAGAATAATGGACTTGGAATGCTTAGGAGAAACTAGGTTGAAAGCAGCAACAGGTATATATGCAGCAAAGAAGCGATAAAAAGCCTATTTTGATGCACATGTGGAAGATGAAGGCTTAAAAGAAGGAGATTTAGTCTTAGTGTATACGCTGAAACAACATGCACAGAAGTTAGAAAAGCAAGGTTATGGACCTATGATCATTAATAGACTCTCGACAAGTGGAGTAGTACAATTAACCACCCTAGAAGGAGACATCATGCCTAATTACATTAGTGGCTGTAGAGTCAGGGTATACCAGGAACCTCTTACGAAGGATATGCTTAGACGACTCACGTTGGCAAAGAAGCCTAAGGAGGAAGAAAATAGAATACGTGCTAAAGCTCAGGTAGAAGCTATAGAACGCATTAAGCGCATAAAGCTAAGAAGTCAATGACTAGGGAGAGAACATTATAACCATCTAGAAACAACACCCAGATACACCATGGCCATGTGTCAAGCAAATTCAACCACTCATCCTAGCATACTTGATTGGAGACCATTCATTAGAGTTAGGCTAGAGCACGGAAACCCTTGCCAAGAGCTCAGGGCTTTAATTAACTCACGTGCTACGACTAGTGTGATTAGATGGTCCCACTATAAGGACTCACAAATAGCAATGCAGCTAGTTGAGGCATACCTCATAGGGCTAGGAGGCATGGAAACCCCTTGCATGGGTGAGGTGGACCTTCCTATCCTCATACACGATGTGACCATGACAACAAAACTACTAGTGTCCCATGACGAGGACCTGATAGAACCCCTAATCCTTGGCCAAGATTGGTTATATGATCACTCAATGGACCTAAATCTTAGACAAGGCTCCTTGCATATTGGAGCCTTTGATTAGCAGTGAGTGATACCGCTTGACTTCACTAGCAACACTCTGCCTGAGGTATGTAACCCTAGACCCTATGAAATGCTTGCGATGGACGACCGAAAGATCTTTGGTCAGATCCCTTGGCTAAGCATGGTCATTCCAAAGTCAACCCATGAGAGCTTGCCGATGGATAGGGGCCAAAAAAAAGGACGTCAACAGATTTTCTCGTGGTCTTCCAGCAGCGGACAAATGGGAACCATTGCAGGACGAATGGGGACAATTAGCGGTCAGGTGGGTTACATTAGCAGTCAGGTGGATTGCATCAGCAACCACATGGGCAAGATACCCTACGGTGCCCATCCTTCCACACTTATTGCGCATTGGCCTAGATTTTTGATAAAAAATGATGCACTTCCTAATGGGCAGGTTTCGCAAGTTTTGGACCTCCCTTCTTTTCCAAAGCAGAGTGTCCATCCGACTTCTCAACCTCAACCACGAAGGATTCAACCACAACAGAGAAACCGAAACCGACGATCATATCAGATGTCACAAGGAGGAAAGCCGTATCAGTATCACAAAGCAAGAGGCACGAGACAAATATGGGTGCCAAAAGGACGAAAAGCATCGACAAATTTCAACAATGCAGACATTGACAAGAAGAAGTTAAGGTAAAATCAGAGTCCGTATTCGACATCACCTTGACCTTCTTCTACAAGTACGAACAATCGATAGATTTGGATCGCCAAGAAGTACCTTACGAATCTACCCACACCCACGCACATTTGGGTACCCAAAGAGTGTATTATAGCTCAACATTCAAGCCATGTAACATATACCCATCATAAATATTTTCACCACTTATTACCACCACATCCCATACCATCCTTTGTCCCTCAGCAGAAACATACCACCCGCTCAGAAACTCTTAGGAAATGGATGCCGAAACGTATCTAGAAGTCTCCTCATGTATCGTTGTCTAACATTACTCCCACCCTGACTAAACACTACCCTTGTAATAACTCACCCAAAACTGAACCTTGAACAAATTCACACACTGCACCCAACATCACTTGTAATAACATCTCATCAAGCAATGTATGCATAATCTGAAGCATGTAGGAGTCTAGAGACCTGCACTAGTTGTGCACACACCATTCCATAAACCACAACACAACACTCGGCTACAAGGGTTACACATCGGTTATGGAAAGGGATTGCGGTCTCACTTTAATGGGATCATGATTAATTTCCATACTAATGTGTTAATCTTTTGTAGCAGACCTGCTACACACTCGCATTCATCACCATGCCCACAGAAGGACCATCTGAAGCTCGCCCCAGTGTACCATGGAAAATATTGGCGAATTACTAGCTGAACCACATCCTACGACTCAACCACCGGAATTTCAAGGCTTCCTAGGACCCATGCCGATCGATGACCCTCCTAGGGGTTATACTGAAAAAATTCATCCTAACTCACATTGGTTCCAAGGTTTAGCAGACCCATTGGCGGATGTAGATTTCCTTTTTGGGGCCAATTTGACTTTTCATACCCATACATGGGCAAGTACCAATTTTTGTCAAGAGAGTTTGAAGCATTACAAAACACAGAAGATTTAAAGCATGTTTGGGCAAGAGCAGGCTTCATTGAATACTTCACTGATCGATTAACAAAACCAGATATCTATAGATGCTATTATATAGTAACCACTTTGACAACTTCTGAAAACAAGGATTCGTCAGGTACATTCATTTTGCTCTCCTTGGTAAATGATCCGCCATTTAAGAAGTTTTACCTTTCTAAAGATCTGATTAGAGTTGCAATCAAGATACATGGAATGCACACTCCAATAGAGCGAGAAAGGCTGATTCTAGAGCCAATGAAATGTGGAGATGTCATCAAGTGGGAAGATATTTCAGCGATCACATGGCTCTCTGAACCATTGAGGATTTGTATGCAACATTTCACATTCCTAGCTCAGGACCGATTCGCCATGCCCCACAAACGTATTTGGTTTGGACTGTATTTATCTTGTATTAGAACCCAAACTGTTGACCTCACCAACTCGATTATTGATCAGTTGCACTTAGCACAACATCGATGGGAGAGAAAGAAGGTTATCCATGGATGCTGTGCTCTCACGAGAATTATTTACATGTGTTTGGCCTACGACTTACCAATAGAGCACACAATGACAAGCCAGGAGTTGAAGGTATTTAAAGGCACAACGAAGAAAGCTAGGAAGGCTAGCAAAGGACGAGCAGGAACGTGCATGAGAGGAACAATTCCATGCCTACAGGTTCCTGAATCACCGTCACTGCAACCCTCTCCAGAATAGTCTCCGAAGGAACCTATTCGCATATGATTATTACGCCCTATCATTACAGAAGGCACTACTAGTGCGATTACCTCACAACCAACATGAGTTCAGGAACCTACCACCACTGCAGTAGAAGTTCCCACCACTATTGGTGCAAAAGCGTTTTCTTTTCTGATACCCAACTGGAAGCAGAACCAACGGACACAACATTTGATTTCGAGATGCAGGATGTGTTTTCAAGTGAATTTCAGTTTTCAGAAGGGACAACTCATTTCTCAAGAATATGAGCCTCCAAGCTACCCGACCATTCCCGCGGCTCAACAACAAAGACAAGTAGTATCTAGCTCAGAAGAAGAACGAACAGAAACAGATGAGGATGATGGCAATGATGAAGCCAGCCAAGGCACTCATGAATCCCAAGAGAATGTGCAGAACGATGAACAAGAACAGAATGCCTCACTAAACACCCGCTACCAAGAGCTACGAGAGGCATATCATAAACTTGAACTAGAAAGTGAAGAAAAGACCGAAGAGGCCATCACTAACCTAGACAACTTGTTAAGGGCGCAGACTATTCGCAATGCCACACTTACGAGAAACATGGGACTACTTAGACGCCACTTGGGAGTAGCTAAAGAAGAGAACCAACATCTACAGGAACAGAATCGAGAGAATTTGGAAGCTGCTCTCGATCAACCAAACCAACCGTTGAGTCCCGATCGCTTTAAAGCTGTTCCTTCAGAATCTATTAAAATGTTACTAGATGATCATGTCAGATTACTCAAAGAATATGACACCATGAACGAGGAATATGAGAAACTAAAAGAAGACCACAAAATGCTTCAATTAAGAGCACCTGTACACCACGGACCACCACCTCCTGCAGACCCATCTCCTGAAATCATCGAGGAACTCACCGCATTACGGGCCCACGTATTAACTCTTCAATCACAGATAGCAGTATATGAAGCACCCCCAAGGCCAGACTCCCCACCGAAACTCCCAGCAAAGGAAGGAACCGTGAATATTCTGGATGGAGGAAACTTTTGAAGAAGCATATGAACCCCAACCCATCCCAGACGGACGAGTCACGGCCGAAGGCCAGATGACTTTTGAACTTCCCACTCTCGCATGGATGAAGACAATTGAAGAACTTGGCCAAACTCACTCAGCACGTGTAGAAGCGCAGTTACATGCAATGACCATGATAGAAGAATGAATTTTACAATCACCATATTTTGCTCACTTGGCCCCTTGTGGATACATATCTAGGCATGAGCTACAATACAAACCATATTTTATGTTAATGGCAGAATATCAACTCGCCATAGAAAAAGAAACAGGCAAGAAACCCTCTCACGCGACCCAGTTTGAGCCTGAAGATTTGCCAACAGATGCACAGAGAGGAGACATATATCAACCAACTTGGCACCAAGATTTATTACAAGAATATCCAGAGATGATGAGCACATCGGCCAAGGCACAAGTCCACTTGAAGTACAACCCATGTTGTGGACACATGCCACATCGCCGCTCTTGGAAGGCCTTTGCCATTAAAGTATAGAACAACAAGCAATGCCAAGATTGGCTCAATCACTTATATTTAAGGCCACCCACACGACCACCAATAGTTGGATATATGATGGCAACCATTAGACACTGAATCCACTGCTTAAAACATATGGACGAAGTAGTAGCGCATATGACTGTCAAAATTTTTTACATGATGCAGATGGTATTCAAAGTCTTCTGTCGCGTCAAGGCACCACATGTGAACAGCCCGGGTTTCGAGCATGGCAACCAAGATTTAGCATATGGCATGAGCATGACAGCATCGCTTCGGGTGTGTTATGCCTGGCACTTTCGAATCAAATACTTACTGGCGTGCTATAAGCAGACCTTCGAAGAAATGTTCACCACAGGTTTTTGGGAGTATCACTCAGAGGTGTTCATCAGGAGGCCTACCCATCTATTACAATTATTTGCCTGTGAACAACTGGTGTACTCTACACATTACAGACTCTCGCCACTAGAGGCACCTCAACCCATCAATGGGAAGAAGCTTGAAGCCAATCTTGCCAGAGGTATCTGTCTATGAGAGCACACCCTCGCTCAGGAACTACTACAGAATTATATCCGACAGACCTCACAACAAGGTTCTGTCGAGGACGACAGAAGCGAGAGGGAGGGGGGTGTTGGCAGTAGTCAGAGGCATAGAAGACGTGGAAGCATGTGAAGAAAAAGCACAACAAAGTAGTTGGGAGCCAGTCGAATCATTTTTCAAACAAATATGTTCTATAAATACCTTTTAGAAACCTCCAATAGTGATTTTCATCACTCATGTACCATATGTAACATAGAAAAACCCCTTTTTGTAATCATATGCTCCATTTTGTGCAAGCCGAGGAGTCCTCGAGCTTGAGGAGCTTAAGTAGAAAGAGCCTACCAATTTTGGTTATTTTCAGACATCGTTTACCCTTTCAAATAGCACCTAGAACCTATTTTTTAACTATGCCGATCACTAGATGTGAAACCGGTGAAAACTATTCTAAAAACTATAAATAGAGCTAGAGAGCTCATTTTTTAGGTTAGCTTGTTTGACTAGAGAAGATCTTCGAGCTATTTTGAGCTTGTGAGAGTGTTCTTGAGTAATAGAGTTGATTTTCTACCTTCCATTGTGTCTTGCTTGTCTCTTCATTGTGTGTGTGTGTAAGTGTGTGTGCATCTCTATGCTTCTCACCTTCACTCTCACCTCATCTCATATTCACGATCTTCATATCACTCCTATCTCTTCCACGGATTGACATTAAGGAGGTGGAGCTTCTTAATGTGGTTCTCACCATTGTGCTAAAGCAACACCAAATTTGGCGCCGTTGCCGGGGATCGAGTCTATGCCGAATGTGTGATGGTAAGATTGTAGCAAGAAGTGGTGTTGGAAGGTAAAAATTTCAGTTTTTGTTGTTGTTTTTACTTAGTTTTTAGTGTTTTTCATCTCCTCTTCACTCCTCCTTCACCAACATATCACCATCTTCCACTCCAAAGAAATAAAAAAATTCATCATCCACCCATTCTCATCATTTCCCCTCATTTGTGCATGCAAGAGAGAGAGAGAGAGAGAGAGAGCTTTTGTGCTTGGGTTTTCTTGTAGGTACAGGGCTCCAGTGCATCAGAAAAGCTTCCAAAAGCTAAAAAACCACTTTCTCTCAGATTTCTGCCGTGTGTGTCAGACCATCGCGATGGTCTGCCAACTTCAACATTTTTGGCAAGCGAGTTCTCCAAGAGGTAGGCCACACAAGCGCTTGCAAGAATCCACAAACGCATTTGCAAAATCTTTGATTTGGTGGACCATCACGATTGGCTCACACCATCGCGATTGTGTCACACCATCGCGATTGGCTCACACCATTGCGATGGCTCGGCCGGACCATCGCTACGGCCTCATGCCATTGCGACGGCTCACTTGAACCATCGTGACTGTCCTAGACCATCGCGACGATCCCGTCGACCCCACGTCATCGTGATTCGCTCATGCGATCATGTCTTTGCTCCCACATGGCAAGCTAGACCATCACGACAATACCCGCGATGCCTCGAAATTTGAACCATCTCGATTGGCTCAATCCATCATGCCTCGTGACCATCACGACGGGCTCATGCCATCGTGATTGTTGCGTGGTCCATTGATCGACGCCATCGTGATTGTGTGACTAAGCTCATAGGAGACCCCTTAGCTCATATTTCAAGAAAAACCTATTGGTCAGTTTTCACCCCCGAGGGCCTGAATGCTCATATGTTTTTCATCCGAAGTCCGTTTTTTGAGCTTTATAGCTCATTAGAAAGCTCTTTACGAGTACTACATGACCTCAACTGTTTTTTTTTGTAAAAAAGAAGACGTTCATTTTTATAAAGGATAATTTGAGGTTGACATTGTTGGGACTAGAAAAACTAGGGGGCAGCATAAAAATTTTTGGGCAAGGGAAGAAAGGAGCTTTAAAAGTGTAGATACTCAAGTGCTTGATCATTCATTTGAGAATTGGTCTAATAGTGAATTTTAACAGGTCTAACAAGGGCTATCAAGGACAAATAAAGCAAGGCAGTGAAGAACGTAAAGCTTGGGAAGTGCAACTTCTTGGGCAACAGAGTAATCAAAGCAGCTGACTCGAGGTTGGAAGAATACTCACCCCCTCAGTCAATTATTAGCTTAGGCTAAACGGCAACATTGTGGATTAGATTAAAGATGGTAGGAACCATCAAGTTCAAGAGACTAAATTTTCTAAGTCCAAGACTAAAGTAAAGGTGTGTGATACGAAAACCTAAAAGAAAGAATTAAAGTCTGACGGAACGAGAACTCTAAGTACCACGGAAAGTTGATTCCTAATGTATACATTGGATACAAGACAAGAATCTAAATAAATTAAAGAAGAACCAAGCAATTAAGAACAAGGAACATTGACGATCAAAGAGTGCCGTGAAGTAAATTCATGAACCTTAGATCGGGCAAGCATATAGATAAGTCAGACTGATGAAGCCTTAGATCATTAGAAGCAAGTGTAGGAACTACTGCATGTTCGTGGGCCCAGCAATTGAATAGTTATCCTATGAGTTGAGCTCAGATACGAGTGAATCTGAAATGGCTTTTAGTACAGAAAGACCAGAAGGTGGTTCAAACATAGGATATTTGGAAAAACCTGAAGGACCCTATAGGACTCAATTAGAATTTCTCCAAACCAACCGCTTAGGTGCTCGCATCTATGAGGATGGTTTGCGAAGACAAGTGGTGCAAATGCACAATCCTAATCAACCCATAGGATTGGAACGTCGAGTGGTGAAATTCGAGCGAGATGTGTACATAGACAAGGAAGGAACAATGTACATCATAAGTACTGAGCCAAATAATACGAATGAATTTGGTGTAATTCAGTTAGAGACGGAAGCA
This sequence comes from Ceratopteris richardii, assembly GCA_020310875.1. NCBI lineage: Eukaryota > Viridiplantae > Streptophyta > Polypodiopsida > Polypodiales > Pteridaceae > Ceratopteris > Ceratopteris richardii. The sequence goes on from MU260336.1 coordinate 124,575, forward strand.
AGAGCGCAAGGAAAAGAACCAGTAGGAGAAGAACCTACGACACCTAGAGGGAAGTATCTACTGAAAAGAGTGCTAGTTCCAAATTGGATCCCTCAGCATAACGGAAGCATAGAATTGTTCTTAAATAAAGAAACTGATGAAGCATTTTGGAGGTACAGAATGGAACAACCTAGTGAGGTAGGCTCCATCATAATCTACGAATTAAAGGACCCAGATACACCTGGAAAGGTGGTATACCTGGACGATATCTTAGAGAGAGTATTTGTAGTGCTAGACCATGCGAAAAACACCTACACATGGAGAGGAGATTTAGTGTTCCCTCCATCTCGAACAAATGTAAAGACTAACCATCAGGGGGCTGGAACATCCTCAGCCCATGCACACCAAAGGGAGAAGAACAAAGAGAGACCAGAAGTAAATTTCACTCATCCCCTAGGGAGAGATAGAGCCACCATGGACACCAAGAGAGTGGAAAGATAAAGGGAACCTAGAGTACCAGGTGGTAGAGATAATTTTCCTCTACCAAGACCACGTGAGCACCCAAGGGTACTAAGACCCACTCAATTAGTAAAGTCAATGAAAAATAACTTTGATGGGACAGGAGATCCCTATGACCATGTTGTTGAATTTAAGCAAGTGCTACAAGCAGAACAAGTAGAAGACATGTTTACACAATACAATGCTTTTGGACTAACGTTAAAGAATACTGCTTTAACGTGGTTCAAACCATTGCAGCAAAGGCAATTTAGAGACATCCATCACTTTTTAGAGTCATTCATCACGGAATTCTCTAAAAGTGGAATCAGACATGATACATCTTTGTTGATTCATAGTTTCAAACAAACCCCTTAGGAAACGGTTAGACTGGCAAGATGTAGGTTTAGACAATATGTGGAAAGATGTCCTATGCAAGAGTTACCCTCATAGGCCAAGCAAGTATCATTGTTTTTAGACAACCTCTTTAGCTCTAAACTACGCTCCTATGTGTACTTGAAAGAACCCAGAATGCTAGAGAAATGTGTGTGGATTTGTATAGACATTGAGGACAATCTTGGAGATGAGTTGGAACTTTCAAAGGTCTATAAGGACTCAGACTGTTCTCCTCTAGCATCCACAAAATTGTGTAGTTCAATAGTAGATCAGTAGAAAAACTAGCCCAGAAACTAGGAGCCTCTAGCAAACAGATGCCTAGGTTAACAACAAACAAGCCTTGTTACACCTGTGGTGGTGATCATACGGCAAATGTGTGTACCAATGCAACACAACCACAAGCCAACCCTAGTGGCTAATACTGTACGATTGAAAGTCAATACACGAATCACACAGCTTAGGACTGCCCTTACAACAAACAAGCAGTAAGACAGAACTACCCGCAAGCATACCCGCAACCAGGTAGGTATCAAGGTCAATATAATACTCAGCCTCATTACTATAGGCCTCCTCAAAATTATCCATATTAAACTCAATAGAGACCTCAACCTGTTTTAGCTCAGTAGCCATCCCCACCAGCTAATGTCATCTCAATTAAATACGCTTCTACAGAAGAGAACCTTAGTAGGGCTTTAGTGCCTTCATCACCCTTGATCATGGAGAGTGACCCGAACTCAAACAGTTTTGAATCTACACATTACACAGAGTCACCAGAACACGTGGAAACATATCAATATGATAGTCCACCATTGGAACCCAGTTGGGAACCCGATTATGCTAACGTAATGTACACGAATCCTAATGCTCAGCCCCAATTGAGACAGCAAAGACCACATGGCCCTAGAGGACCATGCTTTAGGTGCCAAGGAGATCATTTCATAAAGGATTGTCCACATCCTCCGATAGCACGACAATCACAATATTACAACATACAAAGCTTTTGTGCCGAGTGTTGTAAAGATCATGTTATAAAATATTGTGCTAAGAACCCTGCTAATGCTTTAAATGTGATACCGATCAACGTGATAGGTATTGTACACAATGCAGATGGATCCGACCGTACATACGTGCCTATCCAAGCTATAACAGTTTTGACTCTACGCATTACACAGAGTCCACCCCCGTATTACACAGAGTCACCAAAACATGTGGAAACATATCAATATGATAGTCCACCATTGGAACCCAGTTGGGAACCCGATTATGCTAACGTAATGTACATGAATCCTAATGCTCAGCCCCAATTGAGACAGCAAAGACCACAGGGCCCTAGAGGACCATGCTTTAGGTGCCAAGGAGATCATTTCATAAAGGATTGTCCACATCCTCCGATAGCACGACAATCACAGTATTACAACATACAAAGCTTTTGTGCCGAGTGTTGTAAAGATCATGTCATAAAATATTGTTCTAAGAACCCTGCTAATGCTTTAAATGTGACACCGATCAACGTGATAGGTATTGTACACAATGCAGATGGATCCGACCGTACATACGTGCCTATCCAAGCTATAACAGTTTTGACTCTACGCATTACACAGAGTCCACCCCCATATTACACAGAGTCACCAGAACACATGGAAACATATCAATATGATAGTCCACCATTGGAACCAAGTTGGGAACCCGATTATGCTAACGTAATGTACACGAATCCTAATGCTCAGCCCCAATTGAGACAGCAAAGACCACAGGGCCCTAGAGGACCATGCTTTAGGTGCCAAGGAGATCATTTCATAAAGGATTGCCCACATCCTCCGATAGCACGAGAATCATAGTACTACAACATACAAAGCTTTTGTGCCGAGTGTTGTAAAGATCATGTCATAAAATATTGTCCTAAGAACCCTGCTAATGCTTTAAATGTGACACCGATCAATGTGATAGGTATTGTACACAATGCAGATGGATCCGACTGTACATACGTGCCTATCCAAGCTATAACAGTTTTGACTCTACGCATTACACAGAGTCCACCCCTGTATTACACAGAGTCACCAGAACACGTGGAAACATATCAATATGATAGTCCACCATTGGAACCCAGTTGGGAACCTGATTATGCCAATGTAATGTACACGAATCCTAATGCTCAGCCCCAATTGAGAAAGCAAAGACCACAGGGCCCTAGAGACCATGCTTTAGGTGCCAAGGAGATCATTTCATAAAGGATTGTCCACATCCTCCGATAGCACGACAATCACAGTATTACAACATACAAAGCTTTTGTGCCGAGTGTTGTAAAGATCATGTCATAAAATATTGTCCTAAGAACCCTGCTAATGCTTTAAATGTGACACCGATCAACGTGATAGGTATTGTACACAATGCAGATGGATCCGACCGTACATACGTGCCTATCCAAGCTATAACAAGAGCCCAGACACTATTACAGAAACAACTACTTAATCAGGAGAAAATAACTAGAACCAGTGAAGTTGGAGAATCTAGCAGTAGAAAAACGAAATCATGGAAATATTCCAGAGAAAGAATTAAGAGAAAATGGAGTAAAAAGATAACTGAGTTGGAAGGAGGTTTAAAGGAATCAAGAGCCAAAATCCTAGAATTGACTTTGCAAGAATCAAACCAAGAAAATCTAGCTTAGAGATCAGGATCGGTTTTAGTGAAACCCATACCAGAAAACCTAAACATGATGTTTCGCGCGTATCAGGCTAGAATAAACGAAGGACCTCAAATAGCTGAAATGAGTAAGAACTACCCTCAAGTAGATTTAGAAATTCAGAGAACTAAACTTTGCATGAAGATGGTAGAACTAGCACAAGCGATGTTTAAAGCCTCTAGATATCTTAATTGGAATAACATGGCAAAACCTGAGTTACACTTTCAAGGACTAATGGAGAGATTAGAATACTTGATTGATAGCAAAGAGAAAAAGAATCAGCATATGAACCCTATTGCCTTAGAGACACAGGAAAAGAATACACCATCCATGTCTCAAGTACCCAATACAGAAAGTGAAGACAACCTGTCTTCCATACATAGGTATTCACATGAATTTCGAAGAGAAATCCAAGAAGAGAAGTGGAGAAAAGAACAAGGAACTCATCCTCCTATTCAAGAAATAGATGAATTGCAAGAGCAATTTCCACAAGACATTCCGTCTATTTATGACGATGTAGAGGAAGAGCAATTGAGTGAAAACACAGGTTCCGAATCTAATTCTTTGCAAGAGTTACCTCAGTTCAAAGGACCTTGGGAAGCCAAGTCTATTAGTATGAGAGCATCCACGATATTTGTGAGGAATGAAGAATCAGTGATTCTTAGTAACACGAAAGTGGTAAAGAATACTGATGTAACTACTTAATCAGGAGAAAATAACTAGAACCAGTGAAGTTGGAGAATCTAGCAGTAGAAAAACAAAATCATGGAAATATTCCAGAGAAAGAATTAAGAGAAAATGGAGTAAAAAGATAACTGAGTTGGAAGGAGGTTTAAAGGAATCAATCGCCAAAATCCTAGAATTGACTTTGCAAGAATCAAACCAAGAAAATCTAGCTCAGAGATCAGGATCGGTTTTAGCGGAATCCATGCCAGAAAACCTAAACATGATGTTTCACGCGTATGAGGCTAGAATAAACGAAGGACCTCAAATAGTTGAAATGAGTAAGAACTACCCTCGAGTAGATTTAGAAATTCAGAGAACTAAACTTTGCAAGAAGATGGTAGAACTAGCACAAGCGATGTTTAAAGCCTCTAGATATCTTAATTGGAATAACATGGCAAAACCTTAGTTACACTTTCAAGGACTAATGGAGAGATTAGAATACTTGATTGATAGCAAAGAGAAAAAGAATCAGCATATGAACCCTATTGCCTTAGAGACACAGGAAAAGAATACACCATCCATGTCTCAAGTACCCAATACAGAAAGTGAAGACAATCTGTCTTCCATACATAGGTATTCACATGAATTTCGAAGAGAAATCCAAGAAGAGAAGTGGAGAAAAGAACAAGGAACTCATCCTCCTATTCAAGAAATAGATGAATTGCAAGAGCAATTTCCACAAGACATTCCGTCTATTTATGACGATGTAGAGGAAGAGCAAGTGAGTGAAAACACAGGTTCCGAATCTAATTCTTTGCAAGAGTTACCTCAGTTCAAAGGACCTTGGGAAGCCAAGTCTATTAGTATGAGAGCACCCACGATATTTGTGAGGAATGAAGAATCAGTGATTCCTAGTAACACGAAAGTGGTAAAGAATACTAATGTACAATGTCATCTCACTCTAGAGGAGTTGCTGAAGGTTAAACCAGAATTATGGGAACATGTAGTGAATCAATTCCCTAAGCTTGCTACTACTCCCTCACAAATAGGATCACACAAGAAGGTACCAGAGATACCCATAGAAAGGATCGGAGATGTAAGCGTGGGAGAGGAAGGTAACACTTATCTTCCAATAACCCATTAGGGCTACACCACCAAAGCCATCTTAGATTCAGGAGCGGGAGTAGCCATCACTACCATTGCTTTATGGAAACGTTGGGGTAAGCCAACATTGAGACCTACCAGGATGAAGCTACAAATGGATGATGGACGTATAGAAAAACCATTAGGATTACTAGAAGGCATATCTCTCACCACTTGTGGTGTGGAATTTGAACATACCTTTGCCATTTGTGATTTTGCAAAAACTCATGCTTACTAGATGATTTTAGGACAACCATTCATGCGTCAGTTGCAAATTGTACAAGATTGGAGAACTAATTCTTTGTACTTGCAACACTTAGGAGTGACTACTAAAGTCAATCTTAAAGACTATTCACATAGAGATGTACCCCCAATACAATGGAATACCATCCATAAGACACAAGAAGAAACAGAATCTGTGCACTCATTGGAATCAGACCCCTCATGGTTGCACGAGGATACTCATTTATGGATGTGTAAAGTAGCCAAACAAGAGGAAGAACGGTTAGAAGCCAGGACCTTAGGTTCAGAACAACATCCACGGACCCTTCAAGACCTAGCTTACGCACCTATAGTATTTCCGGACAAGGAATTCGAGCCTCATGGTTGGGTAGAAATGTTAGCAACAATGGATGTAGCCATCAATGAAGAACAATGGATGTAGCCATCAATGAAGAACAATGGACACCCCACTGTGATGAGGATGGCTATGACATTTCAGTCTTCACAATAGAGCCAGTCATGTGTGATTTCCTTATAGAAGAATGCGAACCTAGCACTGATGCATTAGAGGACACAATTGACTTCGATCTAGAGTCAATCCTTATGGACCCTCCTTTTGCATGAGACAAAGAATATTTTTACGAAGTAGAAGCTCACCGTGAGAGACACGAAGAAATTATGAATGGTGTGAGGAGGACCGCACAAGTCACGACTAAAAGTGAAGGAAAGAAAAGGAAGAAAAACGAAACCAGATGTGAAGAAGAAGAACCACTCATGGAAGTACCAGAAAATTACAAGAAATATGAAATAGAACATAGACGAATCATGGTACGAATGCCTAAAAGGAAAGCTGACGATGGAGAAGTATATGATAATTGAGAGAAAACCAAAAAAATCATAGTTGCCATAGAGGGAGAAGAAAAAAAATGTACATACATTGGGCATGATTTGACGAATGAAGAAGAAGAAGAATGAATAGCCCTATTGTGCAAATATAGAGACGTGTTTGCTTGGACTTACAAAGACTTGAAAGGAGTAGACCCGGATATATGCTCCCATAGAATCCCTATGACTAGTTGCGAAGCCTACGAAACAGAAACCTTACACGTACAATGATAACTACACTTCAAAGATTAAAGAAGAAATAGATCGTTTGATAGAAGCAGGATTCATTTATGAAATTGAGCATACCAAATGGGTATCCCCCATTGTGGTAGTGCCCAAGAAGAATGGAAAATTGTGTGTGTGTATTAACCTTAAAAAAGTTAATGCTGCCACAATTAAAGATAGTTATCCTCTTCCTATCACAAAACACTTATTGGAAAGAGTTGCGGCCAAGGAAATTTATAGCTTTCTTGATGGATGCTTTGGCTATAATCAAGTATCCATTGCTCCAAAAGATCAACACAAGACGGCTTTTGCCACAAAACAGGGCATATTTGCATTTCGTGTGATGCCATTTGGGTTGACAAATGCACTCGCCACTTTCCAGCAACTCATGTGTCACGTCCTCAAGGAGCTCTTACGTAAGAATTTGGAAGTTTATGTTGATGACCTATGTGCTCATTCAAATGTAAGGCAGACTCATATCCTAGAACTAAGGCAAGTATTTGACAAATGTCGAGAATATCAGGTTTGTCTGAACCCAAAAAAGTGTGTTTTCATGGTCAGACAAGGCAAAATTCTAGGACACATTGTGTCAAAGAATGAAATTTCGACAGATGATGAAAAACTGAAGGTAATTGCAGATCTACCTAGGCCAAATAAAGTAAAAGAGGTACAGACATTTATGGGTCATTGTGGTTATTATAGAAGATTCATACACATGTATGCAAACATAGACAAGCCTCTATACTCTCTTTCAACCAAGATTGAATGGACAGATGAGTGTGAGAATTCATTCAATGAACTTAAATGACGTTTGCGCTCAACATCTATATTGAGAACCCCTGATTGGAGCAAGCCATTCCATTTACATGTGGATGCATCCAATTATGCCATAGGATGTGTGTTCGCACAACCCACGAATGAAGGTAATATAGATCTCCCCATAGCTTACGCGAGCAGACAGTTGAATGCAATAGAAAGAAATTACACCACTATAGAATGAGAAGGAATAGGAATGATCTACGAAGTAAAGAAATTCAGGCATTATTTGTTGGAAAACAAGTTCAAATTCTTTACGGATCATCAAGCATTATTGTACTTAGTCAATAAGCCATGTAACACGGGATGACTGATACGTTGGTTTTAATTACTCATGGAGTACGACTTCGAAGTAGTAGTCCGGAAAGGAAAGACACATCTTCGAGCTGACCATCTTTCAAGATTGACCACAAGAGAAGCTCCTCAAGGATTAGCAGATGAGTTACTAGATGCATACTTGTTTAACCTTGAGATAGCACCAGAATGGGCTAAGCCAATAGTCCCTATTCTCACATATGGACCCAAGAACCCTAGGATAAGAATCAAGGAAGGAGAGATTACCAAGTCACAAAGATACCAAATCATACTAGGAAGCATATATAAACACGATAATCAAAAGATTCTTGCTTGTTGTGTAGATGAATCAGAACATGCAAATTGGTTGCAATTAGCACACATAGGTGCAATAAAGCAACATCATTTGAAACATCGTACATTGTAGACTCTGCATAGATTAGGAGTATATTGGCCTTCTATGGAAGCAGACAGCTACAAGTTGTGTAAAGAATGCCTTGTTTGTTGTGAAAGACCACCAGTAGAACATGGTACATTATATCATGTGTCCCTCACACTAGAATGGAGTGAACCATTAGTGACATACTTGAGGATGAAAACATTCCCTCAAGGAATGACCTTAGCATGACAACGAAGTCTAGAGTAGGAAGCTTACGAGTATTCAGTTATAGGTGACAATCTATACAAACGAGGACGAGATTGATACCTAAGACATTGTGTTCATGAAAGCGATTATTTGAGCGTACTAGAGACTGCACACCAAGGTGTTGCAGGAGGTCATTTTGGCCCCGATAGGATAATCAAAGCCATACTCTTTGCAGGATTATGGTGGCCCACTCTTCACATGGATGCACATACCTATGTTAAGAGATGTGATGTGTGCCAAAGAACTCAGTTTCCTACTCGCAGAGATGAAATGCCATTGAAACCCATGATGGGAGGACGTGCATTTTCTAAGTGGGGTATAGACTTTGTAAGACCCATTAACCCCCCTGCAAAAGGTACACATGCTGAATAGATTATTGTTGCGATAGATTATCTTACCAAATGGGTAGAGGCCAAGGCCACAAAAAAGAATGATGCACACATGACTACAAAATTCTTCTTTGAAAATGTCTTTACAAAATATGGACTACCTATAGAGTTAGTGAGCGATCGAGGAACTCACTTTCTAAATCAAGTCATTGAATATTTGTTACATGATTTTATGGTGATTCACAAGAAATCTGCACCATATCATCCTCAGGCCAATGGTCAAGCAGAAAGCACTAACAAGATCCTTTGTAATGTATTGAAGAAACGCGTGAACAACAAACATTCAGATTGGGACAAACAGTTACACCAATGTCAAGCGGCCTACAAGACGGTACTCAATGTAACTCCCTTTCAGATGGTTTTTGGTCAGAATGCTGTGCTTCCTTTGGACTTCTTGATACTGTCCCTTAAGGTTGCACAAGAATATCAGTGGACCGGCCATGAATTATCAGCATGAATAATGGACTTGGAATGATTAAGAGAAACCAGGCTCAAAGCAGAAGCAGGTATATATGCAGCAAACAAGCGACAGAAAGCCTTTTTAAATGCACATGTGAAAGATAAAGGCTTAAAAGAAGGAGATTTAGTCCTAGTGCATACACTGAAATAACATGCACGAAAGTTAAAAAAGCGAGGTTATGGACCTATGATCATTAACAGACTCTCGACAAGTGGATCAGTACAATTAGCCACCCTAGAAGGAGACATAATGCCTAATTACATTAGTGGCTGTAGAGTCAGGCTATACCAGGAACCTCTTATGGAGGATATGCTTAGACGAATCACATTGGCAAAGAAGCGTAAGGAGGAAGAAAATAGAATACATGCTAAAGCTCAGGCAGAAGCTATAGAACGTATTAAGCCCATAAAGCTAAGAAGACAAGGACTAAGGAGGGAACATTATAGCCATCTATAAACAACACCCAGATACACCATGGCCATGTGTCAAGCAAAGTCAACCACTCATCCTATCATAGTGGATCGAAGACCATTCATTAGAGTGAGGATAGAGCACGGCAACCCTTGGCAAGAGTTCACGGCTTTAATTGACTCAGGTGCTGCGACTAGTGCAATTAGATGGTCCCACTATAAGGACTCATGAATAGCAACGCGTCCAGTTGAGGCATACCTCATAGTGCTAGGAGGCATGGAAACCCCTCGCATGGGTGAGGTGGACCTTCCTATCGTCATACACGATGTGACCATGACAACGAAGCTACTAGTGTGCCATGATGAGGACCTGATAGAACCCCTAATCCTTGGCCAAGATTGGTTATACGATCACTCAGTGGACCTAAATCTTAGACAAAGCTCCTTGTAGATTGGAACCTTAGATTAGCAGTGAGTGATACCGCTTCACTTTCCTAACAACACTCCGCCTGAGGTATGTAACCCCAGACCCTATGAAACGCTTGCAATGGAGGACCCAAAGATCTTTGGTCAGATCCCTCGGCTAAGCACACTCATTCCAAAGTCAACCCATGAGAGCTTGTCGATGGATAGGGGCCAGACAAAAGGAGGTCAATAGATTTTCTCCTAGTCTTCCAGCAGTGGACAAATGGGGACCATTGCAAGACAAATGGGGACAATCAACAATCAGGTGGCCTACATCAGCGGTCACATGGGCAAGATACCCTACGGTGCCCATCCTTCCACACTTACTGCAGACTGGCCTAGATTTTTGATAAAAAATGATGCACTTCCTAATGGGCAGGTTTCGCAAGTGTTGGACCTCCCTTCTTTTCCAAAGCAAAGTGTCCATCTGACCTGTCAACCTCAACCATGAAGGAGTCAACCGCAACGGGGGAACCCATACCGACGATCATATCAGATGACACAAGGAGGAAAGCCGTATCAGTATCACAAAGCAAGAGGCACGAGACAAATATGGGTGCCAAAAGGACGAAAAGCACCGATAGATTTCAACAGTGCAGACATTGACAAGAAGAAGTTAAGGCAATATCAGAGTCCATATTCGACATCACCTTGACCTTCTTCTACAAGTATGAACAGTCGACAGATTTGGATCGCCAAGAAGTACCTTACGAATCTACCCACACCCACCCAAATTTGGGTACCCAAACAGTGTATTATAGCTCAACACTCAAGCCATGTAACATATACCCCTCAGAAATCTTTTCACCCCTCATTACCACCACATCCCATACCATCCTTTGTCCCTCAGCAGAAACATACCACCCGCTCAGAAACTCTTAGGAAATGGATACCGAAGTGTATCGAGAAGTCTCCTCATGTACCATTGTCTAACATTACTCCCACCCAGACTAAACACTACCCTTGTAATAACTCACCCACAATTGAACCTTGTACAAATTCACACACTACACCCAACATCACTTGTAATAACATCTCATGAAGCAATGTATGCTTAATCTTAAGCATGTAGGAGTCTAGAGACGTGCACTAGTTGTGCACACACCATTCCATAAACCACATCACAACACTCGCCTACACGGGTTACACATCGGTTATGGAAAGGTATTGCGGTCTCACTTTAATGGGATCATGATTAATTTCCATACTAATGTGTCAATATTTTGTAGCAGATCTGCTACACACTCGCATTCATCACCATACAGACAGAAGGACCATCTGAAGTTGGCCCCTGTGTATCCATGGAAAATATTGGCGAATTACAAGCTGAACCACATCCTACGGCTCAACCATCGGAATTTCAAGGCTTCCTAGGACCCATGCCGATCGATGACCCTCCTAGGGGTTATACTGAAACAATTCATCGTAACTCACATTGGCTCCAAGGTTTAGCAGGCCCATTGGCGGATGCAGATTTCCTTTCTGAGGCCAATTTGACTTTTGATACCCGTACGTGGGGCAAGTGCCAGTTTTTCTCAAGAGAGTTTGAAGCATTACAGAACACAGAAGACTTAAAGCATGTTTGGGAAAGAGCAGGCTTCACTGAATACTTCAGTGATCCATTACCTAAACCAGATTTCTACAGATGATATTATCTAGTAACCACTTTGACAGCTTCTGAAAACAAGGATTTGTCGGGCACATTCATTTTGCTCTCCTTGGTAAATGTTCCGCCATTTAAGAAGTTTTATCTTTCTAAAGATCTGATTAGAGCTGCAATCAAGATACATGGAATGCACACTCCAACAGAACAAGAAAGGTTGATTCTAGTGCCAATGACATGTGGAGATGTCATCAAGTGGGAAGATATTTCAGCGATCACACCTGAGCTCTCTAAACCATTGAGGATATGTATGCAACATTTTGCATTCCCAGCTCAGGACCGATTCACCATGTCCCACAAACGTATTTGGTTTGGACTGTATTTATCTTGTATTGGACCCCAGACAATTGACCTCGCCAGCTGGTTGATCAGTTGCACTTAGCACAACATCGATGGGAGAGAAAGAAGGTTATCCATGGATGTTGTGATGTCACGAGAATTATTTATATGTGTTTGGCCTACGACTTACCAATAGAGCACGCAATGAAAAGTGAGGAGTTGAAGGTATTCAAAGGGACAACAAAGAAAGCTAGGAAGGCTAGCAAAGGACGAGCAGGAAAACGCATGAGAGGAACAATTCCATGCCTATAGGTTCCAAAATCACCGTCACCGCAACCCTCTCCAGAACAGTCTCCGACAAAATCCCTTGTAATTGTACAACCTATTCGCATACGATTATCATGACCTATCATTACAGAAGTCACTACTAGTGGGATTACCTCACAACCAACATCAATTCAAGAACCTACCACCACTGCAGCAGAAGTTCCCACCACTATTGGTGCCGAAGCGTTTTCTTTTTCGATACCCAACCTGAAAGCAGAACCAACGGACACAACATTCAATTTCGAGATGCAGAATGCGTTTTCAAGTGAATTTCAATTTTCAGAAGGACAACTCTTTTCTCAAGAATATGAATGTCCAAGCTACCCGACCACTCCCCCGGATCAACAACAAGGACAAGTAGTATTTAACTCAGAAGAAGAACGAACAGAAACAGATGAGGACGATGGCGATGATGAATTCAGCTAGGGCACTCATGAATCCCAAGAGAATGTATAGACAGATGATCAAGAACAACACATGGATACCTAGGGTGACACGAGCACACACGAAGATGAAACATTTGATGCCACGACCTATACCTTGGCAATAAAGAAGTTATATCGCACCATGGAAAAAGTTTGGGCACGTAAAAGATTATCAGAAGAAGAGAGCCAAGCGCTTATAGAACAAGAACTCGTCACCGGAGGCTTCAAAGAAGTATACATCAAAGCCTTCAGGGAACTTGTTAAATCAGTGGGATCTAACGAAGCGTTAATATATTTGCAGAGAAAGCCGTTACCGCAGTTTGACCCACGTAGAGTTCGCTTACTAACAAAACCTGGTCAATACATTCATGTACCGATGGGTGCCCAATCTTTAGAACAGGTGAGAGAAGCGTGTCTCATCCCTGAAGGCTCCTTAGTAGAAGACACCATTGTCATCGACTCCCCACCTTACACTACTATTGTACATACCACTACGGTGACCGAAGTACCCACCACTCCAATTGCTCCTCTTTCATCTCGCATTCCTCCAATCACCCCTCAACACCTTGCCGCTCCCAGAGCATCCATGTCTTTGAATAGTGCAGTAGCAGAAGCCTTTGTCACCTCCATTCCCCTCACCCTCTCCGCACCTACGCAACCTAACCTACCTCCTTGAACATCCACCTTTCTATCGAGCCCATTTCTCCATCCATCCTTCCCTTCCTTCCCCACCCCTCCAAGACCTCTATTCCCATTTCCCCCTCCATTAACTTTCTCCCCTGTATCACCTCCCCAACCCACTGTCTTTCCTCTTTCCCCTTTCCCCCAAGGAGTACAAGAGACCCCCTCTGTAAATTATTCTGCCACTTTTGTGAATCTCGTATTTACACCCACGCACACACCCACTGTCACTCCACTATTCATAGTCACTGCACTTGACAACACCTCAAGTGACATGGATATATCACCACCCGCTGCACCACCACTCACTTCATTCGTGGCACAACCATATTTAGACACCTCACAATTTTCCACAATCACCATAGCATCCACTCTCCCACCCCCATTCCCCTTTCCCCTTGCATCGACACCCACACACACCACAATTGCATTCACTCCGTCATTAATTTTATCACCCACCATCGACACTGCATTCCATGAGACGTTCACTTGCATGACACAAGTAAGAGATGAGTTTGCATCTCTTTGCGATAATTACCAGATGCTGGAGAAGACAATGAATAATTTAGAGTCGCAGCTAAATTCACTGTCTATTGAGAATGCCTCACTAAACACTCGCTACCATAAGCTACGAGAGGCATATCATAAGCTTGAACTAGAAAGTGAAGAAAAGACCAAAGAGGCCATCACTAACCTAGACAACTTGTTAAGGGTGTAGACTATTTGCAATGTCACACTTACGAGAAACATGGGACTACTTAGATGCCACTTGGCAATAGCTAAAGAAGAGAACCAACATCTACAGGAACAGAACCGAGAGAATTTGGAAGCTGCTCTCTATGAAAATGTTACTAGATGATCATGTTAGATTACTCAACGAATATAAGACCATGAACGAGGAATATTAGAAACTGAAAGAAGACCACAAACTGCTCCAATTAAGGGCACCTGTACACCACGGACCACCAGCTCCTACAGAACCATCTCTTGAAATCATCGAGGAGCTCACCGCATTACGGGCCTAGGTATTACCTCTTTAATCACAAATAGCAGTATATGAGGCACCCCCAAGGCCAGACTCCCCACCGGAACTCCCAGCAGAGGAAGAAACTCTGACTATTCTGGTGGAGGAAACTTTTGAAAAAGCATATGAACCCCAACCCATCCTAGGCGGATGCGTCATGGCCGAAGGCCAGACCACTTTTGAACTTCCCACTCCCGCATGGATGAAGATGATTGAAGAACTTGGGCGAACTCACTCAGCACGTGTAGAAGCGCAGTTACATGCAATGGCCATGATAGAAGAACGAATTTTACAATCACCGTATTTTGCTAACTTGGACCCTCGCTGATACATATCTGGGCATTTGTCTTGCAAAAAATCTCACCACTTGTGACAAATGGGGACCATTGCAAGACAAATGGGGACAATCAACAGTCAGGTGGCCTACATCAGCGGTCACATGGGCAAGATACCCTACGGTGCCCATCCTTCCACACTTACTGCAGACTGGCCTAGATTTTTGATAAAAAATGATGCACTTCCTAATGGGCAGGTTTCGCAAGTGTTGGACCTCCCTTCTTTTCCAAAGCAAAGTGTCCATCTGACCTGTCAACCTCAACCATGAAGGAGTCAACCGCAACGGGGGAACCCATACCGACGATCATATCAGATGACACAAGGAGGAAAGCCGTATCAGTATCACAAAGCAAGAGGCACGAGACAAATATGGGTGCCAAAAGGACGAAAAGCACCGATAGATTTCAACAGTGCAGACATTGACAAGAAGAAGTTAAGGCAATATCAGAGTCCATATTCGACATCACCTTGACCTTCTTCTACAAGTATGAACAGTCGACAGATTTGGATCGCCAAGAAGTACCTTACGAATCTACCCACACCCACCCAAATTTGGGTACCCAAACAGTGTATTATAGCTCAACACTCAAGCCATGTAACATATACCCCTCAGAAATCTTTTCACCCCTCATTACCACCACATCCCATACCATCCTTTGTCCCTCAGCAGAAACATACCACCCGCTCAGAAACTCTTAGGAAATGGATACCGAAGTGTATCGAGAAGTCTCCTCATGTACCATTGTCTAACATTACTCCCACCCAGACTAAACACTACCCTTGTAATAACTCACCCACAACTGAACCTTGTACAAATTCACACACTACACCCAACATCACTTGTAATAACATCTCATGAAGCAATGTATGCTTAATCTTAAGCATGTAGGAGTCTAGAGACGTGCACTAGTTGTGCACACACCATTCCATAAACCACATCACAACACTCGCCTACACGGGTTACACATCGGTTATGGAAAGGTATTGCGGTCTCACTTTAATGGGATCATGATTAATTTCCATACTAATGTGTCAATATTTTGTAGCAGATCTGCTACACACTCGCATTCATCACCATACAGACAGAAGGACCATCTGAAGTTGGCCCCTGTGTATCCATGGAAAATATTGGCGAATTACAAGCTGAACCACATCCTACGGCTCAACCATCGGAATTTCAAGGCTTCCTAGGACCCATGCCGATCGATGACCCTCCTAGGGGTTATACTGAAACAATTCATCGTAACTCACATTGGCTCCAAGGTTTAGCAGGCCCATTGGCGGATGCAGATTTCCTTTTTGAGGCCAATTTGACTTTTGATACCCGTACGTGGGGCAAGTGCCAGTTTTTCTCAAGAGAGTTTGAAGCATTACAGAACACAGAAGACTTAAAGCATGTTTGGGAAAGAGCAGGCTTCACTGAATACTTCAGTGATCCATTACCTAAACCAGATTTCTACAGATGATATTATCTAGTAACCACTTTGACAGCTTCTGAAAACAAGGATTTGTCGGGCACATTCATTTTGCTCTCCTTGGTAAATGTTCCGCCATTTAAGAAGTTTTATCTTTCTAAAGATCTGATTAGAGCTGCAATCAAGATACATGGAATGCACACTCCAACAGAACAAGAAAGGCTGATTCTAGTGCCAATGACATGTGGAGATGTCATCAAGTGGGAAGATATTTCAGCGATCACACCTGAGCTCTCTAAACCATTGAGGATATGTATGCAACATTTTGCATTCCCAGCTCAGGACCGATTCACCATGTCCCACAAACGTATTTGGTTTGGACTGTATTTATCTTGTATTGGACCCCAGACAATTGACCTCGCCAGCTGGTTGATCAGTTGCACTTAGCACAACATCGATGGGAGAGAAAGAAGGTTATCCATGGATGTTGTGATGTCACGAGAATTATTTATATGTGTTTGGCCTACGACTTACCAATAGAGCACGCAATGAAAAGTGAGGAGTTGAAGGTATTCAAAGGGACAACAAAGAAAGCTAGGAAGGCTAGCAAAGGACGAGCAGGAAAACGCATGAGAGGAACAATTCCATGCCTATAGGTTCCAAAATCACCGTCACCGCAACCCTCTCCAGAACAGTCTCCGACAAAATCCCTTGTAATTGTACAACCTATTCGCATACGATTATCATGACCTATCATTACAGAAGTCACTACTAGTGGGATTACCTCACAACCAACATCAATTCAAGAACCTACCACCACTGCAGCAGAAGTTCCCACCACTATTGGTGCCGAAGCGTTTTCTTTTTCGATACCCAACCTGAAAGCAGAACCAACGGACACAACATTCAATTTCGAGATGCAGAATGCGTTTTCAAGTGAATTTCAATTTTCAGAAGGACAACTCTTTTCTCAAGAATATGAATGTCCAAGCTACCCGACCACTCCCCCGGATCAACAACAAGGACAAGTAGTATTTAACTCAGAAGAAGAACGAACAGAAACAGATGAGGACGATGGCGATGATGAATTCAGCTAGGGCACTCATGAATCCCAAGAGAATGTATAGACAGATGATCAAGAACAACACATGGATACCTAGGGTGACACGAGCACACACGAAGATGAAACATTTGATGCCACGACCTATACCTTGGCAATAAAGAAGTTATATCGCACCATGGAAAAAGTTTGGGCACGTAAAAGATTATCAGAAGAAGAGAGCCAAGCGCTTATAGAACAAGAACTCGTCACCGGAGGCTTCAAAGAAGTATACATCAAAGCCTTCAGGGAACTTGTTAAATCAGTGGGATCTAACGAAGCGTTAATATATTTGCAGAGAAAGCCGTTACCGCAGTTTGACCCACGTAGAGTTCGCTTACTAACAAAACCTGGTCAATACATTCATGTACCGATGGGTGCCCAATCTTTAGAACAGGTGAGAGAAGCGTGTCTCATCCCTGAAGGCTCCTTAGTAGAAGACACCATTGTCATCGACTCCCCACCTTACACTACTATTGTACATACCACTACGGTGACCGAAGTACCCACCACTCCAATTGCTCCTCTTTCATCTCGCATTCCTCCAATCACCCCTCAACACCTTGCCGCTCCCAGAGCATCCATGTCTTTGAATAGTGCAGTAGCAGAAGCCTTTGTCACCTCCATTCCCCTCACCCTCTCCGCACCTACGCAACCTAACCTACCTCCTTGAACATCCACCTTTCTATCGAGCCCATTTCTCCATCCATCCTTCCCTTCCTTCCCCACCCCTCCAAGACCTCTATTCCCATTTCCCCCTCCATTAACTTTCTCCCCTGTATCACCTCCCCAACCCACTGTCTTTCCTCTTTCCCCTTTCCCCCAAGGAGTACAAGAGACCCCCTCTGTAAATTATTCTGCCACTTTTGTGAATCTCGTATTTACACCCACGCACACACCCACTGTCACTCCACTATTCATAGTCACTGCACTTGACAACACCTCAAGTGACATGGATATATCACCACCCGCTGCACCACCACTCACTTCATTCGTGGCACAACCATATTTAGACACCTCACAATTTTCCACAATCACCATAGCATCCACTCTCCCACCCCCATTCCCCTTTCCCCTTGCATCGACACCCACACACACCACAACTGCATTCACTCCGTCATTAATTTTATCACCCACCATCGACACTGCATTCCATGAGACGTTCACTTGCATGACACAAGTAAGAGATGAGTTTGCATCTCTTTGCAATAATTACCAGATGCTGGAGAAGACAATGAATAATTTAGAGTCGCAGCTAAATTCACTGTCTATTGAGAATGCCTCATTAAACACCCGCTACCATAAGCTACGAGAGGCATATCATAAGCTTGAACTAGAAAGTGAAGAAAAGACCAAAGAGGCCATCACTAACCTAGACAACTTGTTAAGGGTGTAGACTATTTGCAATGTCACACTTACGAGAAACATGGGACTACTTAGATGCCACTTGGCAATAGCTAAAGAAGAGAACCAACATCTACAGGAACAGAACCGAGAGAATTTGGAAGCTGCTCTCTATGAAAATGTTACTAGATGATCATGTTAGATTACTCAACGAATATAAGACCATGAATGAGGAATATTAGAAACTGAAAGAAGACCACAAACTGCTCCAATTAAGGGCACCTGTACACCACGGACCACCAGCTCCTACAGAACCATCTCTTGAAATCATCGAGGAGCTCACCGCATTACGGGCCTAGGTATTACCTCTTTAATCACAAATAGCAGTATATGAGGCACCCCCAAGGCCAGACTCCCCACCGGAACTCCCAGCAGAGGAAGAAACTCTGACTATTCTGGTGGAGGAAACTTTTGAAAAAGCATATGAACCCCAACCCATCCTAGGCGGATGCGTCATGGCCGAAGGCCAGACCACTTTTGAACTTCCCACTCCCGCATGGATGAAGATGATTGAAGAACTTGGGCGAACTCACTCAGCACGTGTAGAAGCGCAGTTACATGCAATGGCCATGATAGAAGAACGAATTTTACAATCACCGTATTTTGCTAACTTGGACCCTCGCTGATACATATCTGGGCATTTGTCTTGCAAAAAATCTCACCACTTGTGACAAATGGGGACCATTGCAAGACAAATGGGGACAATCAACAGTCAGGTGGCCTACATCAGCGGTCACATGGGCAAGATACCCTACGGTGCCCATCCTTCCACACTTACTGCAGACTGGCCTAGATTTTTGATAAAAAATGATGCACTTCCTAATGGGCAGGTTTCGCAAGTGTTGGACCTCCCTTCTTTTCCAAAGCAAAGTGTCCATCTGACCTGTCAACCTCAACCATGAAGGAGTCAACCGCAACGGGGGAACCCATACCGACGATCATATCAGATGACACAAGGAGGAAAGCCGTATCAGTATCACAAAGCAAGAGGCACGAGACAAATATGGGTGCCAAAAGGACGAAAAGCACCGATAGATTTCAACAGTGCAGACATTGACAAGAAGAAGTTAAGGCAATATCAGAGTCCATATTCGACATCACCTTGACCTTCTTCTACAAGTATGAACAGTCGACAGATTTGGATCGCCAAGAAGTACCTTACGAATCTACCCACACCCACCCAAATTTGGGTACCCAAACAGTGTATTATAGCTCAACACTCAAGCCATGTAACATATACCCCTCAGAAATCTTTTCACCCCTCATTACCACCACATCCCATACCATCCTTTGTCCCTCAGCAGAAACATACCACCCGCTCAGAAACTCTTAGGAAATGGATACCGAAGTGTATCGAGAAGTCTCCTCATGTACCATTGTCTAACATTACTCCCACCCAGACTAAACACTACCCTTGTAATAACTCACCCACAACTGAACCTTGTACAAATTCACACACTACACCCAACATCACTTGTAATAACATCTCATGAAGCAATGTATGCTTAATCTTAAGCATGTAGGAGTCTAGAGACGTGCACTAGTTGTGCACACACCATTCCATAAACCACATCACAACACTCGCCTACACGGGTTACACATCGGTTATGGAAAGGTATTGCGGTCTCACTTTAATGGGATCATGATTAATTTCCATACTAATGTGTCAATATTTTGTAGCAGATCTGCTACACACTCGCATTCATCACCATACAGACAGAAGGACCATCTGAAGTTGGCCCCTGTGTATCCATTGAAAATATTGGCGAATTACAAGCTGAACCACATCCTACGGCTCAACCATCAGAATTTCAAGGCTTCCTAGGACCCATGCCGATCGATGACCCTCCTAGGGGTTATACTGAAACAATTCATCGTAACTCACATTGGCTCCAAGGTTTAGCAGGCCCATTGGCGGATGCAGATTTCCTTTCTGAGGCCAATTTGACTTTTGATACCCGTACGTGGGGCAAGTGCCAGTTTTTCTCAAGAGAGTTTGAAGCATTACAGAACACAGAAGACTTAAAGCATGTTTGGGAAAGAGCAGGCTTCACTGAATACTTCAGTGATCCATTACCTAAACCAGATTTCTACAGATGATATTATCTAGTAACCACTTTGACAGCTTCTGAAAACAAGGATTTGTCGGGCACATTCATTTTGCTCTCCTTGGTAAATGTTCCGCCATTTAAGAAGTTTTATCTTTCTAAAGATCTGATTAGAGCTGCAATCAAGATACATGGAATGCACACTCCAACAGAACAAGAAAGGCTGATTCTAGTGCCAATGACATGTGGAGATGTCATCAAGTGGGAAGATATTTCAGCGATCACACCTGAGCTCTCTAAACCATTGAGGATATGTATGCAACATTTTGCATTCCCAGCTCAGGACCGATTCACCATGTCCCACAAACGTATTTGGTTTGGACTGTATTTATCTTGTATTGGACCCCAGACAATTGACCTCGCCAGCTGGTTGATCAGTTGCACTTAGCACAACATCGATGGGAGAGAAAGAAGGTTATCCATGGATGTTGTGATGTCACGAGAATTATTTATATGTGTTTGGCCTACGACTTACCAATAGAGCACGCAATGAAAAGTGAGGAGTTGAAGGTATTCAAAGGGACAACAAAGAAAGCTAGGAAGGCTAGCAAAGGACGAGCAGGAAAACGCATGAGAGGAACAATTCCATGCCTATAGGTTCCAAAATCACCGTCACCGCAACCCTCTCCAGAACAGTCTCCGACAAAATCCCTTGTAATTGTACAACCTATTCGCATACGATTATCATGACCTATCATTACAGAAGTCACTACTAGTGGGATTACCTCACAACCAACATCAATTCAAGAACCTACCACCACTGCAGCAGAAGTTCCCACCACTATTGGTGCCGAAGCGTTTTCTTTTTCGATACCCAACCTGAAAGCAGAACCAACGGACACAACATTCAATTTCGAGATGCAGAATGCGTTTTCAAGTGAATTTCAATTTTCAGAAGGACAACTCTTTTCTCAAGAATATGAATGTCCAAGCTACCCGACCACTCCCCCGGATCAACAACAAGGACAAGTAGTATTTAACTCAGAAGAAGAACGAACAGAAACAGATGAGGACGATGGCGATGATGAATTCAGCTAGGGCACTCATGAATCCCAAGAGAATGTATAGACAGATGATCAAGAACAACACATGGATACCTAGGGTGACACGAGCACACACGAAGATGAAACATTTGATGCCACGACCTATACCTTGGCAATAAAGAAGTTATATCGCACCATGGAAAAAGTTTGGGCACGTAAAAGATTATCAGAAGAAGAGAGCCAAGCGCTTATAGAACAAGAACTCGTCACCGGAGGCTTCAAAGAAGTATACATCAAAGCCTTCAGGGAACTTGTTAAATCAGTGGGATCTAACGAAGAGTTAATATATTTGCAGAGAAAGCCGTTACCGCAGTTTGACCCACGTAGAGTTCGCTTACTAACAAAACCTGGTCAATACATTCATGTACCGATGGGTGCCCAATCTTTAGAACAGGTGAGAGAAGCGTGTCTCATCCCTGAAGGCTCCTTAGTAGAAGACACCATTGTCATCGACTCCCCACCTTACACTACTATTGTACATACCACTACGGTGACCGAAGTACCCACCACTCCAATTGCTCCTCTTTCATCTCGCATTCCTCCAATCACCCCTCAACACCTTGCCGCTCCCAGAGCATCCATGTCTTTGAATAGTGCAGTAGCAGAAGCCTTTGTCACCTCCATTCCCCTCACCCTCTCCGCACCTACGCAACCTAACCTACCTCCTTGAACATCCACCTTTCTATCGAGCCCATTTCTCCATCCATCCTTCCCTTCCTTCCCCACCCCTCCAAGACCTCTATTCCCATTTCCCCCTCCATTAACTTTCTCCCCTGTATCACCTCCCCAACCCACTGTCTTTCCTCTTTCCCCTTTCCCCCAAGGAGTACAAGAGACCCCCTCTGTAAATTATTCTGCCACTTTTGTGAATCTCGTATTTACACCCACGCACACACCCACTGTCACTCCACTATTCATAGTCACTGCACTTGACAACACCTCAAGTGACATGGATATATCACCACCCGCTGCACCACCACTCACTTCATTCGTGGCACAACCATATTTAGACACCTCACAATTTTCCACAATCACCATAGCATCCACTCTCCCACCCCCATTCCCCTTTCCCCTTGCATCGACACCCACACACACCACAGCTGCATTCACTCCGTCATTAATTTTATCACCCACCATCGACACTGCATTCCATGAGACGTTCACTTGCATGACACAAGTAAGAGATGAGTTTGCATCTCTTTGCAATAATTACCAGATGCTGGAGAAGACAATGAATAATTTAGAGTCGCAGCTAAATTCACTGTCTATTGAGAATGCCTCACTAAACACCCGCTACCATAAGCTACGAGAGGCATATCATAAGCTTGAACTAGAAAGTGAAGAAAAGACCAAAGAGGCCATCACTAACCTAGACAACTTGTTAAGGGTGTAGACTATTTGCAATGTCACACTTACGAGAAACATGGGACTACTTAGATGCCACTTGGCAATAGCTAAAGAAGAGAACCAACATCTACAGGAACAGAACCGAGAGAATTTGGAAGCTGCTCTCTATGAAAATGTTACTAGATGATCATGTTAGATTACTCAACGAATATAAGACCATGAACGAGGAATATTAGAAACTGAAAGAAGACCACAAACTGCTCCAATTAAGGGCACCTGTACACCACGGACCACCAGCTCTTGCAGAACCATCTCTTGAAATCATCGAGGAGCTCACCGCATTACGGGCCTAGGTATTACCTCTTTAATCACAAATAGCAGTATATGAGGCACCCCCAAGGCCAGACTCCCCACCGGAACTCCCAGCAGAGGAAGAAACTCTGACTATTCCGGTGGAGGAAACTTTTGAAGAAGCATATGAACCCCAACCCATCCTAGGCGGATGCGTCATGGCCGAAGGCCAGACCACTTTTGAACTTCCCACTCCCGCATGGATGAAGATGATTGAAGAACTTGGGCGAACTCACTCAGCACGTGTAGAAGCGCAGTTACATGCAATGGCCATGATAGAAGAACGAATTTTACAATCACCGTATTTTGCTAACTTGGACCCTCACTGATACATATCTGGGCATGAGCTACAATACAAATCATATTTTATATGTTAATGGCAGAATATCAGCTGGCCATAGAAAATGAAACATGCAAGAAACCCTCTCATGCGACCTAGTTTGAGCCTGAAGATTTCCCAACAGATGCATAGAGAGGAGAAATATATCAACCAACTTGGCGTCAAGATTTATTACAAGAATATCCCGAGATGATGAGCACGTGGGCCAAGGCACCACTCCACTTGAAGTACAACCCATGTTGGGGACCCATGCCACATTGCCTTTCCTGGAAGGAATTTGCCATTAAAGTACAGAACAACAAGCAATGCCAGGATTGGCTGAATTACCCATATTTCAGGCCACCCACAGGACCACCAACAATTGGATATATGATGGCAACCATTAGACACTGGTTCCCCCGCTTAAAACATATGGAATATGTAGCAGCGCATATGACTGTCAAAATTTTTTACATGATGCAGATGGTATTCAAAGTCTTCCGTCACGTCAAGGCACCACATGTGAACACCCCGGAAGGCACCACATGTGAACACCCCGGGTTTCAAGCATGGCAACCAAGATTTAGCATATGACATGAGCACGACACCATCACTCCGGGTGTGTTATGCCTGGCACTGTCAAATCAAATACTTACCGGCATGCTATAAGCAGACCTTTGAAGAAATGTTCACCACAGGTTTTTGGGAGTATCACTCAGAGGTGTTCATCAGCAGGCCTACCCATCTATTACAATTATTTGCCTGTGAACAACTGGTGTACTCTACACATTATAGACTCCTGCCACCAGAGGAACCTCAACCTATCAATTATGAGAAGCTTGAAGCCGATCTTGCCAGAGGTATCCGTCTATTAGAGCACACCCTCGCTCAGGAACTACTACAGAATTATATCTGACAGACCTCACAACAAGGTTCTGTCGAGGACGACAGAAGCAAGAGGGAGATGGGTGTTGGCAGTAGCCAAAGGCATAGAAGACGCTGAGGTATGTGAAGACAGAGCACAACGAAGTAGCTGGGAGCCAGTCGAATCATTTTTCAAACAAATATCTTCTATAAATACCTTTCAAAAACCTCCAATAGTGATTTTCATCACTCATGTACCATATGTAGCATAGAAAAACCCCTTTTTGTAATGATATGCTCCATTTTTTGCAAGCCGAGGAGGCCTCAAGCTTGAGGAGCTTAGGTAGAACGTGCCTACCAATTTTGGTTATTTTTAGACATCTTTTACCCTTTCAAATAGCACTTAGAACCTATTTTTTAACTATGCCGGTCACTAGATGTGAAACCGGTCAAAACTAGTCTAAAAACTATAAATAGAGCTAGAGAGCTAATTTCTGAGGTTAGCTTGTTTGAGTAGCGGAGAGCTTAGAGCTATTTTGAGCTTGTAAGAGTGTTCTTGAGTAATAGAGTTGGTTTCCTACCTTCCATTGTGTCTTGCTTGTCTCTTCATTGTGTGTGTGTATGTGGTTGTGCATCTCTATGCTTCTCACCTTCACTCTCACTTCATCTCATATTCATGATCCTCATATCACTCCTATCTTTTCTGTGGATTGAAATTAAGGAGGTGGAGCTTCTTAACGTGGTTCTCACCATTGTGCTAGAGCAACACCAAATTTGGCATCGTTGTCGGGGATCGAGTCTAGCCGCCGAATGTGTGATGGTAAGAGTATAGCAAGAAGTGGCGTGTTTACAGGAGCTTGCGCTCGTGCAACAGAGAGAGTGGCTGCGAGCAATTTCCTGCAACAGGAGAGAGAGAGAGAGAGAGAGAGAGAGAGAGAGAGAGAGAGAGAGAGAGAGAGCCTACGTCGCCATAGCCTACAACAGAACAAGTAAAACGGCTCAGCACGAATCCCAAGAACATCAAGAACTATAGAGAATTAACTAACAAAAGAAACAAGAAGATGAACGTCAAATGCCATGAGTGGCGATGCTAATGAAGAGGATTTGTTCATTAGAAATAGCCATATTTATATAATTTTGTGTGGCCTTAAAGGCTCTTCACACTCAACTTTCTCTCAACCCTCCAAATGAACCTTAGGACAATCAATAAATGAAGATTTTCCCTTGACACGGGCATGCACGGTAAACTTGAACTACCACATCCCTTGATAAGTGATACCCCCCTCAACAAGATGAAAATTACATGGAAACCATTTATAGGTTGGGAACCTTTATACAACATGTCATACAACCAAAGGGACACACCTAATCTCTAAGAGTGTTTCAATCCGTGAGCCTCCACATCACTCATGCCCGAGGACATCGGTTCCATCACACTCCCCAAGACCAAATACATCAAGTTAAGCCCTCACATCAAGGCCAAAACATATCCAAACAAAGTCTAAAAATAAGAACCCAACTCAGATACAATCTCCATGTACATTTTCATAATGCTAAAGTGATAGCACTGTTCTTGGAATACAATAGTCCAACTCCATGATATATGTTCTCACATAATTATGCACTACCCTTATGAACAATACTTGCAAACAAAAGTGCATGACCATGGTATGGAATGCAAGTAAGGCTCATAACATATCCAAAATCAAGATCAATGTAAGAGGCAAAGTGAACTGCCTGGAACTTAATCCAAGGTTCACAAATACCACTCACATAACCCATGATCTTGCCCTCCTATATGCATACATGAAGTGCAAGGATAGTTCAATAACATCATTTTGGATGTGTATACAAGTGAAGTACAACATAAGGGTGTAAAGGATTACAAAATTAGGATAAAGGACCGCAATATCTCCAAGCTTCTTCATTTGTTGGGGTTCCTTTCAATTCTCTTCATTGCTCTAGTGTTGTTTGTGGAAGAACTTCAATTGAGTATGCCAAGTAATATCATAAAATGTGGGCATAATATTCATATGTCACAAAATCCATAGAAGTGTAACAATTGCATCATAAAGTACAGATGGACAATGTGCGCTATGAACGAAGTATCGATAACAATGCATGTTTTTCAAATCACCAAGTAAAAACCCGTATAGAGGATAAAAAAATCCATTCAATATTATGCAAGATTACGTGCACCTAATCATTTCTGACTAATTTGAAAAAAGAATCTTTGCATAACATCATCATAGTAAATGAACAGTTGGATTGCCTGCACTAGAAAAGCTGCGTGATTGATACATTGCAAGAGTGTCGGGCACAGCAATCATAATCAGCAACTGACTACGTCTTGCAATAGAGTTGCATGCACAGGTGCATCAGTTCAAGAAACCCATTAATTTGCTCATCACAAAAAGAATGAAACATGTGGTTGGAGAAGTAGCGGAGATCACTTATATGGAAAAAGTAACGTAAAGCTCGCAGAAAACACAACTAATGGGGAAACGAAAGGGTGCAGCAAAACATAAGAACGCATGTGCCACTTATCTGAATGTTCAGGTTGAATTGTAGTGCACTAACAATCTTGATCGATAACAAGTGGGTGTAGACAGAATTGAATGGCTCCACAGTCAGAAGGAGAAGAGAGGAATGTCCGCACTTGTGGCCACATAGATGGCCATGACTGAGGTTCACTGATAGAATGCAAGGCATGTGTGCCAAGCATCTTGCATTATCCAGAGTAGTATGTGTAAAACAATAGCCCAGAGAATGTAGAAGAGGCAAAGAAGAAATACGTGCATACGCCACCACCAACGGAATGTAGCAGAGTGCGCATGCGAGCACCACCACCATATCCTGCTGATGAAGCCACTCGAACATCACCGATAGCGCCTTTGATAGAGCTTTGCTTGGGACCACATGAAAGTACATCTACTCAACGATGTCTGCAATCACCACCTGCGGAGATCTTCGATAACATCTAAACTTCATGAGCGCAGACAACATCACCAAAGGGAGGGCACGGCCGCGCATGGTCGCCAATGTTTACAGGAGCTTGCGCTCCTGCAATAGAGAGAGTGGCTACGAGCAATTTCCTACAACAGGGGAGAGAGAGAGAGAGAGAGAGAGAGAGAGAGAGAGAGAGAGAGAGAGAGAGAGAGAGAGAGAGAGAGAGAGAGAGAGAGAGAGAGAGAGAGAGAGAGAGAGAGAGAGAGAGAGAGACTACCTCACCATAGCCTACAACAGAACAAGTAAAACGGCTCAGCACAAATCCCAAGAACATCAAGAACTATAAAAAATTAACTAACAAAAGAAACAAGAAGATGAACGTCAAATGCCATGAGTGATGATGCAAATGAAGAGGATTTGTTCATTAGAAATAGCCATATTTATATAATTTTGTGTGACCTTAAAGTCTCTTCACACTCAACTTTCTCTCAACCCTCCAAATGAACCTTAGTACAATCAATAAATGAAGATGTGCCCTTGACACAGTTGAAGGTTCTATTGGTGCAGGCTCCGATCTTGCAACCACCTGATTGGGATCGTCCATTTCATGTTTTTGTGGATGCGTTGTTGGGAAGAAGGAGGTCGGGCAGGAAGTCGGCGCTAGGGTTGGATCAGGCCCCTTTACTGGTGTGTCATTCCCGCTGTCCTACGAGCTGCGTCTGCGTGCTGGGTGCCTTGCCTATACTCTCTGGAGTGTGTGCAATCCTCGTAGGGCCCCTTTCCCTCCAAAGTGACAAGATGAATGTGCATGCGTATGCATGAGACTATAGGCATCAGGAAAGAGACAAATCCAAGTATACAACACTAAGGCACGAAAGTCAAATACAGTTGAAGTCGTCCAATAAATTCTGAATCATACAAAGATCCCCGCTACAGTGCGGGTCGGTCATACGACAATCCGCTACAGTGCGGAACAGGTGAATACGATCCGCTACAGTGCGGAACAGGAGAGGATGAGAAGGAGAGAAAGAAAGAAAGAAAGTCATATTAACGTTAGAGAGAGAGGAGGCGCGTAGGAGATTTTAGTGATTGATTTTTCAAATGTTTATATCTGAGATGTAAATGACTGTATAAAATTACATGGTACTTACTTGAATAATTGAAGAAGTTGAAGGATTAGCTTTGCTTTTGAACATGACAGCTAACAAATACTTCAATTCAATTCAATATGTAAAAACGATACATGATGAAAATTTGTTTTCCATAAAAACAAATTATATTTTTCATTTTTCATTTGTAAATTTTGCAAAGATAATTGCATTATTACTTTTGCTCTTTCAAGTTTAATGCAAAGTGACAAGATCTATTGATTTGAAGAATGTGCAAAAAGAGAAAGAATGCATATATATGTAATAGTTTTGTTTTTCGAGTGTATTTTTTCTTAAAACCCTCAAATGTACTAATGATTTAACTTGCTCCTCATGGATCTTGTTGGTGCATCTATTCTCCAGGTTGCTGAGTGATTGGAGGCTATTGCTGTTTATGAAGTGAAGACAATTATTTGAAGAAGATTTGAAGTAAAGCTTTTTTGGAGACCGAAGACCCAAAGTGAAGAAAAGATCCATCCACAAAGACTGAAGCAGAAGATCCTGGGCGCCTTTTCGCACTGTAGCGAGGGGTCTAGTTTATATCCGGCCGATCCGCACTGTAGCGGCGGCTTATATTTGTATTCACCGGTTCCGCACTATAGGGGATTGCCGTATGACCGACCCGCACTGTAGCGGGGATCTTTATATGATTCAAAATTCATTGGATGACTTCAGCTATATTTGACTTCCGTGCTTTAGTGTTGTGTACTTGGATTCATCTCTTTCCGGACGCCTACGGTCTTACACATATGCACACACGTTCGTCTCGTCACTTCTGAGGGAAAGGGGCCCTACGAGGATCGCACACACTTCAGAGAGTATAGGCAAGGCGCCCAGCGTGCAGATGCCGCTCGTAGGACAGCGGGAACGACACACCAGTAAAGCAGCCTGATCCAACCCTAGTGCCGAATTCCTGCCCGACCTCCTTCTTCCCGACACTTGAACCCGATGTGAAGCAAGGCGTTTACCCAGTGATCCTCAA
Organism: Ceratopteris richardii; assembly: GCA_020310875.1. NCBI lineage: Eukaryota > Viridiplantae > Streptophyta > Polypodiopsida > Polypodiales > Pteridaceae > Ceratopteris > Ceratopteris richardii. The sequence goes on from MU260336.1 coordinate 154,510, forward strand.
CGTGTCACCCACTCCTTGAGAAGACAAAACAGGAACCTCGACATTGGATAGAGACTCCAGGTACTAGCATTTCAGGTTTTGTGATTTTTTGCATTGCTTCACATACACTTTGAAAAGAAAGATTGTTTGGTTGTCTGAGTCTGAGCATCCACACTCTGCACTAGTTTAGTCCATATATTTGTGCACAAGAAACTAAAATGAATAAAATGATTGAGGAACAATTTAGGAGATATGAAGAGCGAATTAAAGAAATTGAAATAAACACAAATGAATCTATAAAATCAAATTTTGGTATTGTTATGACCCTAATGCAAAATATAAATGCAATATCAGATACTACTCAGTTAATGGGAATAAGTATTAAAGACCTAAAAAATGAAATGGATTCTGAGATTTCTAAATTGAGAAATAATGTTGACTTGTTGACAAACCAAATTAATGACCTACAAGTATTGAAATGTGATAATGAGCATGAGGTAAAAGTTCAAGGC